>JAVLUX010000042.1:22232500-22705000 GCA_032164185.1 Moxostoma hubbsi
GGCAGCGAAGAAGAGCATGGCTCTTCAAAAGGCCATGGAGGTGAAGGAGGTCAGCCCCATGTCTGCAGCCAACATCTCCATAGCAGCGTAAGATTATGTGTCACACATGCTGCTCACTTTGTCCCTTTGCTTTACCCTCTTTCTACTTCTCAGTGTTTGGTAATTTTTCTAATCTTTTCCGAACGTATCCAACCTTGCGCAATGGTGTTCCATCCTCCTTTGCTATTTTCCCCATTGAAGGGATTTGTTTAATTTTGTTATTTCTGTTATGTCTTTGTGATTACTTGATTGTTTGTCCAGTCAATGTGAGTTTTGGTGTGACCCTGACCTTGCCCTAAACCTTCTCTGTATAGTCTGTTCTTCATAACTTTGTTGCTTTAGGGTAAGATTTGATATCATGGCTATATATTATTCTGCACTTCTTGGCCTTTGTATTCTAATTATATCACATGCTGCCTCCAGAGATAATTATTTCTTTATATGTTTTACATGCAATTATACATTCCACTTTAATGAGAAAGCATAATTTTTCCATTGAGCATGTTATTTATTAATTCAGTGAATCTTTTGCTGGTTGTGCCACTTTCATTTACATTGTTGTTTCACTGTACATTATTATTTGTTTTCATATGTGTGTAACCATTTCTTCTTGTCTGTTCACAGAGCCAATGCCCTTTTCAAATTTAGCTGGATTCTTTTCATTTATTAAAATTAATTGAAATATACTGTAGCATGTTTTCCCATATTCAAAATATAGTCAAATATGCCAGTAGATTCAAGTACTGTACATTTCATTTAATCACATGAAATCACAATGTTTTGTTTACAAAACGGCAAACTATACACTTTTTAAATGTAAGATAGTCTGGTTATTGTTTTTTTTTAAGATTAGGATCTTTCATTTCATTTGTGATTTCAACGCATAAGTTGTTAGCTTGTATCTTTTGTAAGTTTTGGTGACACTGAAGTGAAGGACCAGACATTCACAAGTTAAAATTAAAATGTCAAACATTCTCCATGACCACAGTCTGTACAGTGTTTAAAGTGTCCTTTACTAAAGTGTTACCAATATGTATGTCTTGTATTTGAAACACATAGGGGACAGATGGACAGGCAGAGTGACATCACCCTGACTGCCAGCTGCTTCCTCTGCACCTTTTTTATTTGTGTTTGTGTCTCATTCTTTTTGTTTTGTTTTGTTTTTGTTTCGCATGTGCAGTTTTGTAAAGCAAAATCGAGATGCAATCTCTCGCAGGTCTTCAGTCTGCAGCGTTCACTCACCGTGAGTTTTGCTCTCACTTACAATATTCTCACCCTCTCCTCTCCTCTCCTCTCCTCTCCTCTCCTCTCCTCTCCTCTCCTCTGACCATTTCCTTGTTTTTCCTCTCTGTCTTTTTACTAGTAATCTGCTCGATGTTGGGGTCAATTGCTGCATTATTTGTTATTCTGATGGTAGACAAATTGTTTTGTACAGAATTCACTTAATTAAATAATTGTATTGGCCATTTATTTCCATTATCATAATACCTCTAACGTAATTACCACCATGCATGTCTGAACGCTGGTGGTAGTATGGGTGGTTATACTTTTTTTAGACCTCATTAGACACCCAAAGTTAAAATTACTAAAACTGAAAGAAGGCAATGTGTAAAGATTAGCAGGAGACCTTATTCACACTAGTGCCATCTTTGATTTTGAATGGGAATGACAACGAGGTTGTGAGGGATAGATTTACCATTTCTTCAATGGCACGGACAGTATAAAGCTGTATAAAGCTCCTAGATCACATCTGATTTTCCACAACTCATGTTGTCTGGAGTTCTTTGTATACTGAATGTTCTTGGACAGATGTTTTATCAATGTTTTTTTCCACGGAATGATCCAAAAAGACTTTCAACTGCAGGACAGACCATTGAAGAGATGTTAAGTCTCTTCTTCAGAGCCTTGTTGTCATTCCCATTAAAAATCAAAGACGGCTCTAGCGTGAATAAGGTCTATAGAGCACAATAGTGCCGCCCTTTTCTGTGGTCTTAGTTCCAGAAGTATTTTTCCCATTTATTTTCTCTATAGGGATTTTAAAAAGGTTCTTCAATAAAGAAAGCCATGAATAAAACCAAGCAGCTCTTAGATGAATCACAACATTTCAACCTTTGATAAGAAACAAAAAGGTACAGTATATGACAACCAGCAGACAGACAAAGGTTCAAGGTTGTGCATTTTTATGAGTGAATAAAACACTATTCGTAAACATTATTAGCATGCAGTTGAAATCACTCGTGACTTCTAAAAAAGTATACACCATCAATGCACCATCCATTAACAACTTATTAATGACTATTACATACTTTTTTTAAAAATTCTTCAAAATTCGTGTTTGAGGTATGACTGTGAGTAATTTATTTTGTAAAACAAAACGTCCATATATCATCAAGTAATGTTTAATTTTCTCATATGTTCAAAAACCCTATTATAAAAACCAATAGGAAAATCCAGAGGGAACTCATGGCGAATTAGACTTCTGGGTTTGCATACTAATTGATGTTACGGCTGAACAGCTCTATTGTTATTTACTCCGGTTGCATCATTTGCAGTGCTTCATGGTTAGTCTTGTACCTTTGACTTTTCAGATCAAAGTTTGTAATGTTGTAAATCACCTCAGATCTTGTTGGTTTGAACTTAGAACTCGTATGAAGGATTTATAAATTCCCTACAGAAAAAAATTAATGGGAACAACACTTCCGGAACTAAGATGGCTGAAAAAGTGGGTGAGCACAGCTGCACTCAAGAAACAAGAAAATGAATTGGATTTGACTGTTGTGCTCTATAGGGTTTTGTACAGAATAATATTACTATTTCAGTAGTTTAAATATGGAAGTTTGCCTCAATATTGATAAAAACATTTTTATTTAATTTTTTTTTAGAATTGCACCATGTCAAGTGAGCACAGAAATCTCATTACCCATTCTCATGACTAGAGTTACTTTTAGGAAACACAGGTTTGCAAAAACATTAGAATAGATTTGAAGTTTCACACTGTTTGTGGGCAAAGATGGCGCTTGTTATTCTTTCTAATTGTCTTCTTTCGTTAGATAGATGTATTATATATGTGAAGGCTCTGAGAGGCCTCCAGTGCTTTGATTTTCTCCTTTTGATTGTGGATCTTTTGTAATATGAATGAAGGCTGTATGGAAGCTTCAGTGACCATTTGGATCAACAGTTTTTGTGCTGTGTGGGTATGGGGTGTGTGTGTGTGTGTGCATGTGGGAGATGGGACCTGATATTTTTTAGAAATCAGAAATCCACCATCATCTTTTGATGCTTTGAAGTTCTACTGAAATCAAGGTTTCACATTGTTTGTGTTACATAAAAACAACCATCCCCTAGTATGTTTGTCTGTCTCTGTGTGTCTATGTTTTGTATTTCTCTTTCTAGATTTCTCTCTACTTACCCTGTCCTTACCGTTTCTCTATCTAAACTTCTGTATGTATAATATGTCTGTTTGTCTTTAACATGTGTGTCATTTTTTTTGCGTTGTGCGTCCCTGAAAATATCTCTAAGGAGTTATGTCTACTACACTCCATGTCGTCGCTTTGTGAGGTATAGTGCCATAACTTGGGATATTGTTGTTCGATTTAAGTGGCTTTGACCATTAGCACACACTAATAGCACCACCTCCTCTACAGTTAACAGTGTGCACAGTAAGTACTGTGTCATTTGTGTGTAATTCAAATGAATATTCTCCCCTCATTTTCAGTAAAGAGCAGCAGAGATCCCTGCAGAAGATGTCCATATGGGAGCAGCGCACCACCCAGCTGCGCAGACACAACCTGCGCAGCAGCAGCGAGGCCCTTTACAACGAACTAGAGCCTGAAGAGCGTCTGCGTGTGTCTTCTGCACTGCACCTCCATCCCGACATGAAGACCCACCACGATCGTCCGCTGGTAGTGGAGCACCGAGACGACACAACAGACAATCCCAGACCCCTAGAAGGGAGGAGAAGTGATGAAGATGGGGAGACTCCAGAATGTCAACCGTCCACCACCCACCCACGGAAACACCATCGATGTAGAGGTGAAAACGGAGATGCAGGGGAGGGGCGGCACCACAGACACCACAGCCGAAATAGAGAGAACCAGGGGGGCCTGGAGCGCTCCTGCAGCCAGGATGGAGGTCATAGGCACCACCAGCACATGACTGGATCTCCAGAGGAGGGTTTGGAGTTGGAAGAGAGAGAACACAGACGCCATCATAGTCGCAGCCCCCGAGAGGCTAATGGAAGTGGCAATGGCATGATTGGTAATGGAGGCAGGGGCGAGAGTAAGGTACGAGGACACAGAGAAGGGGAGGGAGGGAATGGAGAAAGGAGGAGACATCGGCCACGTGTTAAAGCCCAATCCACGCTGGATAGAGAGGATTGCTGGGAGAATGGGGGGAGAGAGGGGCCTAAAGCTTCAGGCCACAGGTGAGATCTTTCAAAGTACAGTACAGTGCCCCAAAAACGTCATTACTCTAGATAAAAAATGTCAAACCAAATCTGAAAACAATGGTGCTAGATATGGCTGCAAAATGAAAAGAAAACTAATCACGATGACGATTATGGCTGCCATGATGATTTAATTGTGAAAATTTACAATGACATATTTTAAGTCTGCTACTTTTGCATCAATGGTTTATATTTACAGTGTTTTTTTTGCAGTGGTTGAGTATTCTAACTAATCGCAGACATTGCCTTTCAGCAATGAAACAGCAATAGACGTTTAAATTTGCCCTCTGTCCTATCAGTAATGATGACTGATCCTAATGCGCAAGTTTTAAACCGTCTGATGCCAACATGCTTGCTTAAAGTTTCAGCTCTGTTCGTGGTGGCACACGAAAATTAATACTGAAGAAACAATACCTGACACCTGAAAAGAAGCTGTAGAACAATAGCGAAATGCTCATTTAGAATTTCTTTTTCTAAAACAATTTATTGCTTGTTGTGGCAATCACAATTGCAACGTAGATGGTAAATACACTGCAATGAGCAACGCAACAAAACTAAAATTCTCCGGTTCTAATCAAGGCATAGACACAGTGAAATAATTTATTCATTATGTGGATTATACAGCTTAATTTTTAATGAGAGAATTTGCAAGAGTGCAGAGCTCTGTTTGGAGCTTCAGTGAGCTCACACTGAACTAAAGGGATCCATTGAAAAGTTTATACCTGCAGTGAGTGACAGCTTCAGTCATCACATCGTTTTCACTATCGGGTCAAATGAGGGTGTGCTTGTGGGGAGTGAGGCAGGGTCAAAAATTGCAGGTACAGCACAAATCTGTTAGAAAATACAAATGGAGAAAGCGGTGCCCAAAGATGATGGTTCGAGATTATGGACGGTGTGCTGGATCATCATCCTGCTGTTAGAGACCACTCAGGACATCATGGCAGGTACCATCGTGAGTTGTCAACGCTAACTTATCTTGCTAGCTAGCTAATGTTTACATTCAATATAAACTCAATATTCTAGATAACATGATACCTCAGCTTGAGCTTCCCTCTTGCTTGTGAAATGGGTGGAGTGTGTGACGGTGGCAACAGGGCGGCATGTTAAGGGTGGGTTTTAGGTTAACGCTGCGGTGCTATTGGCCCAATAGTAGGAATGCAGATAGATTTTGGTCTTGTGGCATGAGGTCCGAGGTTATTGGCCCTGGCTGGCCAGTTGATAGCACTGGCTCGCACTGGCCTGATAGTGAAAAAGCAGCTTACTGGAAGAGTTCGTCTCATTGCTTGATTTCTGTGTACAATTTAATACAAATTTATATTTGTCATGGTAGGCCAATGAGAATTTGATTTATATAAAATAGCAATAATGTAATTCAGCTTGACTGGGGCACAAGGGTTATCTTCAGGCCAGGGTGCTTGGCTGTTGGCCCTGAGAAAGCCCCAAAGAGGCATGATGAAGCCCCGGAAGTGAAAGTGGGAACACAACTGGCCCTGGCACGCACTAGCATGCCCTCATTTGGCCAATAGTGGAAACGTGGCTAATGTTTTGCTTGAAAGTATACTTGTGCTATCTTACTTTGAAAGAAATGCCACTTGGTTTAATATTTTGTATATCTAATGCATGTATGACATTCATACATTTTTAAGTGTATTACTGTATAAGTGTCCAAATATTTCTTGGGGTCACAGTGTCCATCCTGAATGGACTTATGTTGAGTTAATGATCAGACATGGCAATTTTTGCTCCAATTTTATGGTTGTTTTGATTTTGATTTGAAAATGTACTTATGATTTATATTGCTTTTGAGGTCAACTTTGAGATGCATCTCTTGCATAAATCTGTTGTTGTATATGTTTTGTTTTGATCTATAGCTTTGTTCTTAATACAGGGGCAGACATACAGATATGGGGGAAGACAGTGTAGCCACCAGCCCTCTCCAGTCTCCTACTGAAGAGAAACAAGAAGACACAGATAATCTAAAGAACAGCACCAGAGCCGGCCCAACTGGAATCAACATCCCTGTCACCATAACTGCCCCACCAGGAGAAACCACAATAATTCCCAGTCAGTATTGGTTTACCCTCTGCACTCCATTGGAACACCTTGCCAAAGGACCAATTTACAATATCAACTGGATAAGAGACTAGTGAAATTGTTTATATACATATTTTATATTAGAAGATCTTATGCTTTTCATGACCGATGGCAACTTTTAATGTTTCTTTTTGCAAACATCCTTTATTAAAGGTGGACTCAGTAACAGTTGTGTTTATGCTGCGAGGGCATGGCAGTTTTCAGTTACCGATGTTATTATAAAAATGTGCCATGAAGAAGTAATTCCACAAGTGAAACTCCATTTACAGCTGATTGTCAGGAAAAGGCGAGTAATATTCGGTATATAAATTGGTAATGAGATATTAACATGCTGGTGCTCAGTGCTTAATAGTAGCAATTTACATGTAATCTGGATTACGTTTTAAGCAACATTTTGTCAAAATAGTATTGATTATCCTACTTAAATGCATGTGATATCAAATAAATAAGAGGAAAATTCAAAAGAATTAGATTACTTAAAAATAAAAGAGATTACATTACTGATTGCAATTTTAATAATCGTACCCAACTGCAATTCTAATGTAATCTACCCAGCACTGGTGACCGATGGAATTTGTGCCCAGCACCATATGTACTGTACAATAAAACAGCTTTGTGAGTGTACATCATTTTAAATATATATTTCATAAATGCTATATTTCTATATTCTAATACTAATACTAAATACTATTCTACTAAAAAATTATAGTAATATTATTTCTTTCTGTTTGAAAGTGAAGCAATTAGCAAAAATATCAAGGAGTGCACCTTTAATAATGTATTATCTACTAACTATAATTTTTTTAAGAGTTTTTAAAAATACATTGCTCTATAGCAGAAAACATTTATAGTTTGTTTGACATTCCCTCCAAACCTTTGGTCTAATTGGCTCCTTTTTGGCAGTGAACAACATTGATGGTGACAGCCAAGAACTGAACGAGGAAAAGAAAGATCTGGATGATATAAATCCGAATACACCCAAACAAATCCTACCATACAGCTCCATGTTTGTGTTTGGTCCAGCTAACCCGTGAGTTGAACTCCAAATTATCAACAGTTGTTCAAGAATTGACAAATATTTATACCCAGATTTTACAGTTCTCAAGATTTTACAAACAGTATTTTTTATGTAATGTGTATATATAGATATCAAGTGGTAACCCAACACATTAACAAAAATGTTTCATTGTAAAAAAGTAATTAAACTGATTATTGGTTTCTACATGTCTCTTGAATTTTTATGGTTTCATGCTCTCGGCAACCAATAATTTTCTACATAAAACTATTTTTATACTCTCTGACTAATCTGCCTAATTAAAAACATTTAGTTTTATTACAATGCATTCAGAAATTATTCAAACCCCTTAATATTTTCACATTTTGTTATGTTGCATCCTTATGCTAAAAACAGATTTTTGATAACTTTGCAAATGTATTCAAAAGAAATAACAGAAATATCACATTGACACAAGTATTCAGACCATTTGCTATGACACTTGAAATTTAGCTCAGGTGCATCCCATTTCTCTGGATTGTCTTTGAGATGTTTCTACACTTTGATTGGAATCCACCTGTGGCAAATTCAATTAATTGGACATGATTTGGAAAGGCACACATCTGTCTATATAAGGTCTCACAGCTGAAAACAAATGACCAAGCCATGAGGTCAAAGGAACTGCTTGCAGGATTGTGTCAGTGCATAGATCGTGGGAAAGCTACAAAACAAATTATAATAAATAAATAAATACAAATATTTGGCTGCATTGAAGTTTCCCAAGAACACAGTGGCCTCCATAATTCTTAAATGAAAGAAGTTTGGAACAACCAGGACACTTCCTAGAGCTGACTGTCCAGCCAAACTGAACAATCATGGGAGAAGGGCCTGATGGTTACTCTGATTGAGCTCCAGAGATCATTTGTGGAGATGAGAGAAACTAGCAGAAGGACAACCATCACTGCAACACTCCACTGATTAGGGCTTTATGGCAGAGTGGCCAGACAGAAAGAGTCAAGTCAAGACACATACAAAAGCACCTAAAGGACTCTCAGACTGTGAGAAACAGGATTCTCTGGTCTGATAAAACGAAGAGTGAACTGTTTAGACACAATTCCAAGCTTCATGTCTGGAGGAAACCAGGCACTGCTCATCACCTGCACAAAACCATCCCAATGGTGAAGCATGGTGGTGGTAGCATTATGCTGTGGGGGTGTTTTTCAGCAGCAGGTGTAACCGTTCCTGCTCGACCCGCTTCGAGCGGGATTCATACCGACATCTCCGGCATGGGAGCTACGCGCTCTAACAATGAGGCTAAAGGCTACAGCCAAGAGTGGTTTAGGGACAACTCTGTGAATGTCATTGAGTGGCCCAGCCAAAGCACTTTCACTTGAACCCAATTGTACATATCTGAAGGGACCTGAAAATTGCTGTCCACTGACAGTCCCCATACAACCTGATACAGCTTGAGAAAGTCTGCAGAGAATAATAGCAGAAAATCCCCAAATCCAGGCAAAGCTTGTCGCTTCATACCCAAAAAAAGACAATAAAGTGATTTGATTTGATTTGAAAATTACTTGAAGCTGTAATTGCTGCCAAAGGGTTAAGGGTCTGAATTCTTATGTCAATGTGATGTTTAAATTTTTTCTTTTTAATATATTTGCAAAGTTATCAAAAATCTAGTTTTTGGGGTAAGGAATGTAGATTGGTGTGAATTATTTATTTTTTGCATAAGGCTGCAACATAATGTCTAGGTTATAGATGTAATCTCCGTTCCCTGATGGGGGAACGAGACGTTGTGTCGAAGAAGCGACACTAGGGAGCTCTCTTGAGCGCCGTTTGTATCTCTGATCTATGAGAAAAGGCCAATGAGAAATTGGCAGACAGAATTTGCATGTCCCGCCCCTGGACATACAGGTATAAAGGAGGGGAAATGCATCTATTTCATGTGTGGTCCAAGTAGATACGCAAAGCACGTACCGGACACAGCAACTGGGGCTGGGCCTGCCTCCTCCCGGGGCAGCGCTTGCAGATTCACTACCTGGTCTATGAAGGGGGTTGTAGGAACCTTGTGCACGTAGCCCGGTCGTGGTCTTAGGATCACATGAGTGTCTGCCGGACTAAACTCCAGGCAAGTGTTGCTGACAGAGAATGCTTGCAGGTCGCACTAGCGGCTACATACACCTTCAAGGTTCCAGAGGTCTGGGTGCGGATGCCAGAGCATGCCCCATCAAGGGGCAAGGCTGCCTCTGCGACCTTTGTAAAGACGCAAGGGGACAGAAACATGCCGAAGGGGAGGACCTTGTACTGATATGCCTGGCCGTCGAACGCGAACCGTAGGAAGGGTCGATGTCGAGGCAATATTGAGACGTGGAAGTATACGTCCTTCAGGTCTACCGCTGCGAACCAATCTAGATGCCGGACGCAAATTAAAATGTGTTTTTGCGTGAGCATTTTGAACGGGAGTTTGTGCAAGGCCCGGTTGAAAACGCGCAAGTCCAAGATCGGTCGTAAGCCGCCACCTTTCTTGGGTACGATGAAGTAAGGGCTGTAGAAACCCTTCTTCATCTCCGTTACAGGGACAGGCTCTATCGCGTCTTTGAGTAAGAGAGTCGCGATTTCCACGCGCAGTGATTTGGCGTGTTGACTGGGCGTGCTGGCCCTAAGGCGGCAGCCCAGTCGAGTCATCCGGGTCAGACATCGGGCTGGAGTTTCCTTCTGTTGAGTCACCTCACCGTGAGAACGTGAACCATCGACAAACGCTGCATCGGTGTGATCGCAGCCCAGACACATGAGACAGCGCCTGTGGCCGTCAGAAGCGGAGGCACTCTACCGCATCCAGGAAATACACAGGGGCGGAAGGGCATCTTTATAAAGACGCGTCCTGAAAAGGATGTTCAACGCCAGCTGCGTATTTGCTCTTTTAAAGAAAATAGCTCATTTAGATAAATAAATCTTTTAACTGCTCTGTTGAAGTGCCCAGGGGCAAGCTACACTGCCGTGCAGAGAAGGCAGAAAGCCGCTGATATGCGCCGTAGATCCAACAGCAATCCCTCAGAAATGAGAGGAACAGTGTGTGAATCGCAGCTCAGTGAATACACAACCATCGGCTCCGAAGAAAATTTCTGAATGAAACAGATGCATTTCCCCTCCTTTATACCCGTATGTCCGGGGGCGGGCCTTTTCTCATAGATCACAGAAACAAACGGCGCTCAAGAGAGACCCCTAGTTTCGCTTCTTTGACACAACGTTGAAGTGAGCGACAGACGGGGAACAAAATGTTACAAAAATTAAGGGGTCTGAATACTTTTTGAATGCACTGTATAGTGTTAAAGGGATAGTTCAACCAGAAATAAAACCTCTCTCGGCTTTAATTCATTTTCAAGATTATTTTTAACAATATCTCAGATCTGAAGGTCTTTTCAATGCAAGTGAATGTTGACCAGAACTTCGAAGCTTGAAAAATTGCCTAAAGGCTGCAAAAAGTAATCCATATGACTCCAGTGGTTAAATCAATGTCTTCAGAAGCTATGCTGAGAAACTAAGCTATCACTTTAGCTGAGAAACAGATCCACTGATCTCCACTTTCAGTTTCAGAATGTTAAAAAGTTAAAATTTATGGTAAAGAAGGACTTAAATATTGATCTGTTTCTGACTCAGACCAATTATTTATCGCTTCTGAAGACATGCTGTAGATTTAACCACTCGAGTCATGTGGATTCCTGTTATGCTGCCTTTATGTGTTTTTTGGATTTTGAAAGGTCTGGTCACCATACACTTTCATTTGTGGATGAACTGTCCCTTTAATTAGTACCCCTTGTTGCTCTTTGTCTCTGTAGATTGCGGCAACTGTGCCATTACGTGGTCAATCTACGTTACTTTGAGATGTGTATTCTAACGGTCATCACCATGAGCAGCATTGCACTTGCTGCTGAAGACCCTGTGCAGGCCAATGCCCCCCGCAACAACGTGAGACACACACACACACCCACACAGCTGCTAACACCATGGACATATAGCGATTAGAGTGTTGTATTTATAGAAATGACATGAAGTGTAATGAATGTACTTGTCAAATCTGTTTGTTAGCAAAATTAGCTGGTTTATCATATTTAATTATCATTCATCAACCAGTATCTATCTTTCACTGTCAATCACTACAAGGGAGGGTTATGAAATCAGTGGTGTTTACATAATTGAAGTACAGTCCTGCAGGGCAGTATAGCAGAACTGTCACACAGAGGGTTGTCACTAGACCCACTGGCTGGCTGCAGCACTATATTTTCTTTGGGGACAGCCTGTAAGCATTCTTATCCACACAGTGCAGCCACATCAGTCCATAAGCAGAACTGATTAACTCTGAATTACACACAATGAAATGTAAACATGTCTCCAAGTATCCCGTGTCTTTTCTTCCAATTGACTGGCTGATTCATTAAGCAAGATCAGCTTGTCAGATGAATCTCTATACTCACCCAATTGTTCCAGTGTCTTTTCTGCTCATGCAGGAGTAATGGAGGAAGAGTATTTATTCAGAACATCTGTATCATTTAATTTTTTTCCCGAAAAATAGAATATACTGTTCTCATTTGGAGATTATTAAGTAGGGCCAAATATTGCAGGTTTAATACTGAACTTTTGACTGCAGATATAGGAAGAGAAGAATCAAATCTGCTGTGGGTCACTGACAAATAAGATTGTCTCAATTGATAAAAATGAGAAAAGATTAAAAAAAATTTGTTAAAAAAAAAAGTTTATAGAAATGTAATCTTTAAATATCCAATTTGGCTTCATACATTTTTTTAAAAACATTTATAGCATCTACTAAAAAAAAAAAATCTGAATTTTTAATATGAATAAAAATGAGCATCACCTCATTGACCAGTATAACTTTAATAATAATATTATATTGTCTCGGGGTCCTTTTTGACCCAGAACAGGTAATATGTTATAAATGCCACACAGTGTTTGTAACTGGAAGGAAATGTTGTGACTTCGTCAAGACTATCTATCTATCTATCTATCTATCTATCTATCTATCTATCTATCTATCTATCTATATATATATATATATATAGATATATATATAGATATATATATATTCAGAAAGTATACTATGTTGCAGCCTTATGCTAAAATAATTTTTAATATTTTTTTTACATCAATCTACACTCCATACCCCATAATACCCCAGTACTTACACAGGTTTGTGGTTTTCTCAGGTACTGAAATACTTAGACTACGTCTTCACTGGCGTGTTCACATTTGAGATGGTTATAAAGGTAAATTCAACTTCTTTTCCATTTTGTTATTTAGTCTTTGCCTAAATATGTCATTTAAACCTTTGCAATTTAAAATTATAAAAGGCATGTTTTCATTCACCACATTTGTTTATCTAATCCCCTCTAGATGATCGATCTTGGGCTGCTCTTGCATCCTGGGTCTTATTTTCGGGACCTTTGGAACATACTGGACTTCATCGTAGTCAGCGGTGCTCTGGTGGCCTTTGCCTGCTCGTGAGTGGCCATTTACTTCTTTTTTTATTATTCTGTTAGGGCAGAGGAAGTCTCGACTGTCAATTCAAATCCAGCAAGAGAGCATTCAGTCGAAAATGACGTAAACAGGATGTGACTGTCTGCTGTTTTTGTATCTGGTGTGAGATGGAGCACTGTGAGAGGTTTTCTTGGGAACTGATTGGTTTAATGCGCATCTGTTTTTTTAGCTCATAATAGGATCATATGCTGTGTCCCACACCTGTGCTGCTGGTATGAGTTTACCATTTCCCACAGGAGCTGAGCGAAACATAGCAGCAGTGCTTACGTTTTGAGCAAGTGGCAACATCTTCCAAAAGTTTATCCTCAATTCTCACAGATCTTATGCAACCTGTGGTAATATGAGGTGCTTTCTTATGGCTCCTACACACTACACGACTTTCAAAGATGTCGGATTGTGGTACCGTTCATATTACACAACTGTCTGTCTTGTCATTTAAGTCATAGCATTTTCAAATTACACGACGAATCGACGACAGCGGTGAACACATTCCAAAATATTTCACTATTGACGAATCCCCAACGACACTGCCTGGACTCCAAATTACGTTTCACAACAGAGTACACGCGAGAAGTGATACTAGATACGAAAACAAATGCATGATCATATGTTATGCATTTCAGAATATGATGTGTATGTTTTTAATCACCTTTACATAATATGTAAAGGCATCATATATTTTATTGGTTAAAATATGAAAAAGTACCTCCTTCTGAATAATCTACCTATTTGCTTACCTGACTGTCCAAGAGAATTGGCGATTTCTCTCCAACAGTTATATCTCGCTGACATCGGCGACACGTCGGCTATTCTCTCAAATTGCGTCTTTGATAATTCATACATTGCGATCGTCTCTCATGGGAGCGAGCTCCGGTTTGCCTACGATTTCAAGCTTTTGTCAGCGATCTCCACAAAACTGTCGGCGAGCAGAAATTGGGCCTGAAATCGTGTAGTGTAAACTCGGCATTAGGCAAGCAAGCACAAAATTATATTACTAATACTTAGCAATGTTATGCAAAAAAAAATTGTGCTTTCAGTCGAATAAAATTTTTTATCGCGATTAATCGATTAATTTTTGAAAATGTTTACATTTGACACTATGTATACTACTTTTCGTGTCAAAATGCATTTATTTCCATCTCAGGAAAGAAAATAAAACAATATTTGACAATATTATGCTTTATTAAAATTTTCCAAACAAAGCCTTTCACAGTTTCCTCTTACTTTACCTCTTCTCAGTTTTCACCTCTTCTTCTTCTTCTTCTTCTTCCTCATTTTTTCTGAATTTCATATTTGACACTTTTTAGAGATAGCTATGTCATGATAGTTGTGCGCAAATATGGCTTTTATTTTGTTGTCTGTGTTAGCTGTTTTGAAAGCATGAATCTTGGATCAGAGAAATTTGTGTTTAGTGTTTCCAAAAAGTGACAAAAATCAAGAGAAAATTTGCAGTCTGTGTAGGACAGCTACAAAGTGTTCAGATAGCTTTGTTAATTGTTTTGATAGCAATGACTGAGTTTGGAGAAATGTGTGAAATTGATCGAGGAAAAACTGCAAAATATCTAAAAAGGAAGTGATGGAGAAATGTTTCGCTTTTGAGACCAGACAGTATTTGTATGTTTGCCGCTGTATTATTCAGCAGTGCAGAAATTCTCCACCTGCTCTTTCCGGGCCACCTGTGTTTAAAATGACTGTAAAGCATATTTATGTGGTATTTAAAGGTAAAGTGTGTAATTTTAAGAATTTCAAGAATAATTACTTTTCAGTCAGGTTTTTTAACTCTCTTTGGGACTTCCATTCCACAGTTTTTCAACAAAATTGACATATGAATGGCTTAAAGTTATAGTTTCTCAAAGTAAACATCAAGCTGGGATAGGAGTATATTCAAACAAAACAAAACTAAAAAATACACACTTCTCCTTTAACTCTGGTTTCATTGACTGTGCTATCTGTTGTACATTGATTCAAAATGTATCTCATACTGCTCTCTGTCTCAGTTCTCTAGAGCTTGTCTTTTTAAAATTGTGCTGTAATCTTCTCTCCTGTTCTGTTTTTCAGTGTTTGATAGCAAGCGTATGTGTCCAGTCTTGTGGGGTTTAATGTTTCTCATTTAGTTCTCTCTTTCTTCATCCACCTCTTTCTTTCTCTCTCTGTCCCTCTCTCGCTTTATCTGCTCTGTCATTTCCTCTCGCTTGCCTTGCTTTCAGGAGCTTCATGGGGTACGCAATTGTTATAACCTGCTTCCTGTTTATCTGACTGTGCATGCATGTGTGTGTTTGTGTGGATATAACGAGTTGTTCGACCTGTGCAAGACATTTGACTTGAAACTGCACATCCCTAACTGCACACTGCATATCACTAAGCCTTTGATTTAAAAATACTGATCTCAGTAACCTGCAACCTAACATTAATGTTACATTACAGAATTATGACTGATTAGACTAGTTTAGGATTTTAATTTCAGTTCTTTGTGTGTGTGTGTGTGTTTGTGTGTGTGTGTGTGTGTGTGTGTGTGTGTGTGTAGACTCATTTGGATATGAATGAAATAATATGATATGAAAAAAGCATTAAAGACACAAGAGGTGCACTAAAATTACCCATTTTTGCTGTAGTGCACAATCAGCATCCATCTTTAGGATGGGAATGAATCTCTTGCCCTCATGCATGGATTTTCTTTTTGTGTACTGTATAGGGGTGGGTAAAAATATTGATCTTATGATGCATTGCGATCATCATTTAAATGATCTCAATGTAGATTATTACGATTTTTACTCTATGCACAGCCCTCTACAATGAGAGGAAACCACTTGCATTTGTAACCAAATCTCGCTCTATGCGCTAAAAATCATTATATTTTGCAACTGGTTGGTAAATGTTCAGATTTCACTCACCAGGAATTATGTAGTATAGTGGTGGAGTATTCCACAGTGAGATCCTTTCACTGCATGTTAAGATTAAAAACTGTTCTGTGCAATGTGTGTCCAAAGACGAAATCGACGCAACCCATTTGTCATTATATAATGTCTCTCTTTTAATACACTTTATTTTCTTTACAGTCAGCTGATCAAAAACAACAAAAAATAAAAATGTAATTCTAAACAAGCACAGTACAGATGAGGTGAAGCCATTTGAGTCCTCTCTCATTTAAATGGACTCATTTACAGACACTCTTAAACAGAAATGCCGGTTTTCCTAAAGCGACAGTACAGATTTTTAGCAATTTTTCAACAAATCTATGGAAATACTTGTAAATAGTACAAATTATGCAATTAAACAAAAAACATGTAACGAAATATAATATTTTACAATAAAATATCATATTTATTGATTAAATACATGGATTTGTTCATTTTTAAAAAGCTAAAATGTGACAAAAAGAATGAAAAACTAATCAAATATTAGTAAAATTTAGATTTGTTTTTATTTACCTAGTTAGACGGTCCCCTGTATAATTAACATTATTAGCTGGGAGAGAATTTCTTGCATATTTCAGTAAAATCTAATCGGAATCGAATCAGGAAATCTGTAAACCCAGCCATAGTACTGTATATGTGTGCATATATACATATGGTTGTGTGCATGATTGTGTGTCTGTGACCTTTTCACGTACGTGCTTTTGCCGCAGGTCCATGTTTTGACACCTCTACCGTATATTTACTGCTTTGTATGATATATCTTGCAGAGTATGTTGCAATCAGTTACTAATAACCTTTCACTGCATCATGTCTTTGACTTACTGTAATATGTTTATTGTGCAGTAGAGTTGCTTCAATGCTTTTTAATCTTTCTTTGCTGTTTGTCCTTCTACAGTGTCTCAGTTCAATGAAAACTTTCTTCTGCTCTGTTATAGCCAGTTTCAACTCTCATTTTAACTCTTTTTATGCTGATCTTCTTTTACTGCTTATTTCTATGTCTGTGAAGTGGCTTATTTTGTGCGTGTTTCTGTATTTGTGCAAATATGTATGGTTTTATCATCGGTTTTCCACATCAGATCGCAGCAAAGCGTTACCAGGTGGGGACAGTCTAAGTATCTATAAATACCTACCCCCACTCCTGACTTCCCCACTGACTACTCCAAATATACCATCCTTGAACTTCCCTTGTTAAAAGGGAATGACCCCGTTTTAACCAGTGACATCTGACCTTTGCAAGGGTGTTTGGAAACTACTACTCTTACTGCTTACAGAGGACTGCCACCACTTACACAAGAGGTTAAATAAAATGTAATTAGTTATGATTATTTCTGTAAAGTGATAGTGATATTAAACAGTGAAGATTAGAAAAATACACACATATATATATATATATATATATATATATATATATATATATATATATAGGCGATTTTGTGGTATTTGTTAAATTAAAATGGTTTACAGACAGATTGTCATTTAGATAGGTGTTTTATGGTGTTGTGTACAATATAACATAATATGTACAACAATATAAGCATATTGTTGAAGGTCAGAAAATTTCAGGTCATATTTCACTCTATAACCAAAAAGAAGAAACAAGTACTGTGTATTTCGCTTAAATAAAATGAAGTATAATAATATTTTAGTACCATTAAAATGTATTACATTGTAAACAGCAATTTCACCCTAATTGTCATTAATGATAAATACAAATCTCATTCTCTTATGCTAAAATAAAAAATCATGATATATTATTTACATTTATTAAAATACATTTGCAAAGTACACTTGTAACTATCACTAGCTCAGCGAGTAAAGATGCTGGCTACCACCTCTGGAGTCGCGAGTTCGAATCCAGGGTTTGCTGAGTGACTCCAGCCAGGTCTCCTAAGCAACTAAATTGGCCCGGTTGCTAGGGAGGGTAGAGTCACATGGGGTAACCTCCTCGTGGTCGCTATAATGTGGTTTGCTCTCGGTGCGGCACGTGGTGAGTTGTGCATGGATGCCGTGAGAATAGCGTGAAGCCTCCACACACTCTATGTTTCCGCGGTAACATGCTCAACAAGCCACGTGATAAGATGAGCAGATTGACGGTCTCAGATGTGGAGGCAACTGAGATTCGTCCTCCGCAACCTGAATTGAGGCGCCTCACTAAGCCACTATGAGAACGCATTGGGAATTGGGCATTCCAAATTGGGGAGGAAGGGGAGGAAAAAAAGTGAAAAAAAAAAAAACAATTTGTCCAGACAGGATGTTTTTAATTACTGGAATACAGCAATTAAATTGAGATTTAGTTACTTTTATATTGAAAAGTTTGGAATAACTGAATGGAAGGGAAATTGCATGGGAATTTGGAAGGTAATTGTTCTTAATTGTCATTAAAATAATGTCACAGTACCAAAAATCTTAATGGTCCTAAAATAGCCTCTGTTTTCTTGCATTTTTTCTTTATTTACAACCCTAATATAATTACTTTTGATATTCACATTAAATATGGCATTAACATTTCTTTGTAAGAATCACTTGTAACTTGGTGCATCTGGTGAACTTATCCTGTGACCTTATCACAAACACCTCTTGTGTCACGAGCCCAATAAGTCCTCTGAAATCTCTGAGAGTATAGTTAATCTTAGTGTTCTCTGATCCACATCCACCCATGTTCATGAGGTGTGTGTGAGACTGATGGCCATTGCATGGACATTGCATGTCAGTCTGATATTTACAACTCCTCATGCTGAGAAAAAGTAAGCAAACCAGTAACAGAGCTAAGCTATGCCACCCTGCTTTCTCTTCAAGTATCCTGTTCATTCAGGATCATTTAGGGCAGAGTACATCATACAGTATTCTGATTTACCACACTGAGTCTTTGAAGTTTTGTATTTTGATCGTTTTTTGATTTTCAAATGATACAAGCGCACACTCAAAAGGTTATCTCTGTAAAAATTGACAGCTTATTTTGATTGTCATAGAAACATATCTCCTTTCAGAAAATACTTTTTTTGGATTTAAAAGAGGCCATTTAACAGAGGTTGTTCAGGTGCATAGATTACTGCTGATGTTTAGAGCAAAAGAGCTTTCCTTTTTGTATATTTTCAGATAGGTTCCATGTTGATACATTTTACCTGTCTTCAATATAAGCCTGAATCATTTGAATGCAACATTAAAGGGATTGTTCACCCCGAAATGAAAATTCTCTCATCATTTATTCATGGACATGCCATCCCAAATGTGTTTGACTTTCTTTCTTTTGCTGAACACAGATGGAGATTTTTAAAATAATATTTAAAATCTGTAGGTCCATACAATGCAAGTGAATGGTGACCAGATATTTCAAGCTCCATAAATAGCAAAAACAGCATAAAAATGATCCATATGAATCCAGTGGTTAACCCTGCTGCCTTTATATGATTTATAGAGCTTCAAAGGTCTGCCCACCATTAACTTTCATTGAAAAGACCTACAGGGCTGAGATATTCTACAAATCTTAATTTTTGTTCAGCAGAAGAAAGAATGTCATATACATCTGGGATGGCATGAGGGTGAGTAAATTATTTGAGAATTGTCATTTTTGATTGAACTATCCCTTTAAGGTTTTTCAACCTAGAATTAATCATTAAGCACGCCAGTGATGTCAGCTATCTTCAGTGACTTCATTCCACTTTAAATCAAATCCGAAAACTCAACATGCTTCACAGAAATGGCTTGGAACTCAAAACTAAAATCTTCAGAAATGTTTTATACTTTTAAAGGGTTACTTTCACTTTTTCTCAATTCAGTTCATTTGTGGTGCTTGCTAAGACAAGCTTCACTAGTACAATTGCTCATACATTGCCTAGGTATTAAAATGTGGTATGTAATATGTGTGTGCATTGTTTTTGCTACATACATGAATAATAGCTTGATTGTGTGGCTTGTTGAGGAGAGATAAGCTGTCGATCAGATTTACGGTTTTCGCATAGTGGATAATAAAACAGGCAAACAATCCCTTAGACTAATATTAAAGTAGAGACTCTGGTCATATCTAGGGATTAAAATATCAAAAGAGACTTGGGATGGGTTCTTTTTGACTTGGGCCACTAGGCATTCACCTAGCAACACCCTAGCAACCATATGGCAACATATTAAACACCCTGAAAACCTTAGCAACAGTATACCAAAACCCTGGCAACCCCCACAATACCCTAGCATTGTGGTGGTGAGTTGGGCACGGGCAAGCATTACTTGCATTGTCTTCAGAAAATATAGAAATCAATTTTTGCCTTAGCTTCTGAGCAGTTATCAGTATATGGCTTAGGCAAAAGTGGTTTGGCTAATGGGTTGTTTCTTTGTATCTTTTTCTGGTTTAAAAAAAATTATATTTAACAGAAATGTAAATTGTTAAATAATATTTATCATCAGACTCAGAGGTAGGTATGTTTCTGCAGAATAACTTCCTCTCAAAGGCATGCTTTCTACTAACCAAATAACCTCTAGCTAATGTAATTCTGAATTACATGATGGGCTGGAGGAAGTAATTAACTTATTAAAATTTTATTTAATTGAATCCAGGCTATGTGCATGTTTGTGTGTGAGAGCAAATGTGTTTGAACTTCAGATGTGTCTTGTAACTGACTGCTGTCTCCACATAGAGGGACCAAAGGCAAGGACATCAATACCATCAAGTCCCTCAGGGTCCTTCGAGTCCTGAGGCCCTTGAAGACCATCAAACGTTTACCCAAACTCAAGGTAATGCCCCACTGCCTGGTTTTCAGCCTGCTTAGCTCTTATCTTCTTCCTCTGAGAGCTTGCAGGTGGATTCAAATGTGTTTAGGTGTAAGGTAATGTAATCAAATTCACCGAAAGTGAAGCTTATCGTTCGTGAAAGCTCATAATAGATCTATGGTCAGGTGAGGTGTCTACGGTCCTATTGAGCTATGATGATAAAAAGATGCTGATGCTTTTGTTTTCTGTGCTGTCAAAGACCCACATAAACACTTAGCAGCTCTCATTTGCCCATTATGAAGAGACAGAAGGCAACTGATATGCCTATGATCTGAATGAAAAACTGACATACTGCTTACTGCATACTGCACAGTGTACACTGAATGCTGCCTTATACTTTAAACAAAAATATGTAGAACTTTACATAAAGAACTTCATTATGCAAAAATAAACCTTTTAAATGGTAGTATGCTATGTGCTGTCACATGATCTCATTATGTGTATTTAAATTCTGCAAGTGGCGTCCAGGAATTGCCTCAAATATAAAATGTTACTCTAAAACGTAATAATGTAATAAAAACTGTAATGGCAGTTGATCATAAAATTTGTCAATTAGGAGATGTTAAAAGTCCTACAGTATACATACTGCTACTGCAGTATGTATACGGTATTGTAGTATACATAAGTATTGTAGTATGCTTTTCCGAAAATAGCCTCTGGTACAGTCAGTTGCACAGATAGTGTACTGCTTAAGATGAACCTTAAAACAATCATAAACATTTTTAATTATTTAATATAAACACAATGTGCAAGTGTTTCCTGTCATTGTTTGAATGTTTTATGTTTTGTGTAAGATATCTTTGTTGCCGTGTGTGTATCAGACATTTTGCAGCCAGGCAGGGATGAACATTAACAGTCTCTGCATCATTCTCCCTAATCAAATCACACACTTAGCCACACAAACAAATCGTTTTAGAGACACTCACTGTTATCTCATTACATGGTCAAATTATGCATTTAAACTTACATTTCACACAATAATTTATTCATTTGACTGAAGATTTGTCACCAATGACATTAGCACAAATAACAGACTAATAAATAGAACCGCAGTTTGCCCCAGTTTCAATACTAATGCAAAGATAAAGCCACACAGGGACACAGAGACATTTATCCTGTGCATGTAGATCTTATTAGCATTAATGTACAGAAAATATACTACTCAGTGCTATTAATGATACCCTGAGGACATTAAGCCTGCCGCAATGACAGAAAATGAGAAGATTTAAACATTTCCCCGCTCCTGTTTTATTCCTCGGCCTGCGTGATATGATCTGGAGCATGTTATCAAATAAGTTTCTGCCATAATCTGCACTTTGCGTTTTGGATTTTCACAAGGGCTTTGTGACTTTAACATGAGGTGACACATTCTATTCAAATGGATTTAACTAAGGTGCGCATTACGGTCTGTTTGCATGGGATCTGATGTATGCTGTTTGTGTGTCCCTAGGCCGTGTTTGACTGCGTGGTGAACTCGTTGAAGAACGTCCTCAACATCCTCATCGTTTACATCCTCTTCATGTTCATCTTTGCGGTCATTGCCGTGCAGCTTTTCAAGGGGAAGTTCTTTCACTGCACTGATGAGTCCAAAGCACTGGAGAAAGACTGCAGGTATAGTTTTGCTGGGATTAGACTGTCTGTATATATTCTTTATATTTTATGGATGTATGGATGGATGTATGGATGGATGGATGGAAAAATTAAGAGAGGCAAGAAAGGAAGGCAAGAAGGGAAAGAAAGGAAGAGAAAGGATGCATGGAAAGAAGGTAAAGTAAGGAAGGAAAGAATTAAATGGAAGTCGATAAAGAAAAATGTAACGAGGAAGGAGAATGTTGGAAGAAGTATACAGTAAAGAAGCAGAAAAGGAAGTAAAGAAAAAGGAAGGGAGAAGGGATGTATGGATGGATGGAAAAAGAAGGGAGTGGGAACAGAGGAAAGAAAATAAAAATAATGGAATAAAAGAAGATAGGAGGGGTAGAAAAAGAAAAAAGATGTGAGCGAAGGAATTAACAGAAGGAAGTAAAGTAGGAACAAACAAGTTAAGGAAGAAAGGGTGGGTGGATGGATAGATGGATGGATGGATGGAAAAAAGTAGGTAGGGCAAGGAAGAAAGGCAATAAGGGAAGGAAGGAAAGAAGGAAGGGAAAAAGGAAAGAATACAGTATAGGAAAAGGAAGGAAGATGAAGGATGCATTGAATGAAGGTAAAGTAAGGAAGGTAATAAATGAAATAAAAGTCAGGAAAGAAAAAAGTAAAAGGAAGTGGGAGGATTTAAGGACAGAGGGATAGATGGATGGAAAACAAAGGGAGAGGGAATAAAGGAAGAAAAGATAAAAGGGAAAAAGAGGAAAGGAAGGGTGAAAGGAAAATGGAAGGAAGATAAAGGGAAAAAATTAACAACAAAGAAGTAAAGAAAGAAAACATGAAAGGGGAAAAAGGAGGATTTAAGACAGAAAGGAGATATAGAGATATAGGAAAGCATAAAAGGAAACATGGAAAAAAGGAAAGATAGAAAATTAAAAAAACAAAGGAAGAGAGGAAGAGAGGAAGTCAATTAAGGAAGAGAAAGGAAACATGGGTGGAAGGAAGGAGAAATACACAATGGTTAAATATAAGTTTCATCTATCTGCCTGTACTCAGGGGTCAGTTCCTGGAGTATGGCAATGATGGAGTGGCTATGACCCTGCCGCGGGAGTGGGAGAAGTATGATTTTCATTATGACAATGTCCTGTGGGCCTTCCTGACCTTGTTCACCGTTTCCACAGGAGAGGGCTGGCCAACGTGAGTCTTCCTCTTCACTTTCACAGAGCTGCTGCACTCACACACTGTAATTATACAGAAGCACTTAATGTTTTCTCCTTTATTTACTCTCTTTTTTATCAATTCCTGTTTTTAGTTGGCTTTCTGGCAGTCTTATATTCTCTCTACCTTTGTCCTCTCTTCTTTCTGCCCTCTACTCTCTTGTATCTCCGTGTTTTTACTAGAAAAACATAGACTTCATTATGAACATAAACAAGCAGTATAGAAATTCATGCAAAGCTGCAACACGACAATCCAAAAGTTCTTTAGAACTTAAATCCCTATTTATCTAAGTTTAAGAGCTGCATCTGGTTCTTTGGGATATCTCTGCATTTCTGATTAGATTTTTTCGTAAAAAATAACGACACATAAGGACACATAATCCTAACCAATCTGTAAACAGTTTCCCTCTCTGAGGGCCTGAGGCGAAGTCTTTGGTCTTTTTTCTGGCTTGGGTCTTGAATTTACAAAGTTCTTAAATTTGTAATTGGACTTTTTTATGTATAGACTGTGCTCATATCTTTTTTGGGCTTATTGCCACTTAATAGACAGGGCCAGTCAGAGGAGGAGACAGGATAAAAAATTCAATCAAAATGGACTCTTTTTACTTTATTTTGTCCTTGTCTTATTGTTAAATTCATCAGCGCATGTTATTCCAAAGGAAAAAAAAAACATTTTCCTTTATAATCTTAAAAATGTAATAACTTGCTCTGCCTCTGAAATGACATTTCTTTTTGGTTGATGTCACCTTGGCCATGTGGTAAGGAAACATACTGTAATGCCAACCAAATTATTAACTAGGCACTTTTTGGACTAGTTAGCATTTCTTGGGGCACTGTTGTAGGTAATACAGACTTTAATGTTAATGTAATAAAGGTTACAACAATAATAGCAAACGTCAATCCAATTTAATTCCTGACGGAGTCCCGTCTTGTTGAATTTTGTATCAATTGGAAATACCATAACATCATAGAAGTAAAATGGGAACATTAAATGGAGAAAAAAAATCTTTTGGTCATCTTGCTTATATTCTCTCTGTTTCTCTAGAGTACTGAAACACTCTGTGGACGCCACATATGAGGACCAGGGTCCCAGCCCGGGTTACCGAATGGAAACCTCCATCTTCTACGTGGTCTACTTCATCGTCTTCCCCTTCTTCTTTGTCAACATCTTTGTGGCCTTGATCATCATTACTTTCCAGGAGCAGGGAGATAAAGCGATGTCAGAGTGCAGCTTGGAAAAGAATGAGGTACTTAGAAAGAGCAGGGACAGATTCAAGGCACAGTTAGAAGCCTACTTAGTCAGTTAAAATAAACCATGAGAGAATTAGTAAATTGTATGCCAGCAAACTGTAGGTGCCAATGTCTCATGCAAGGGCAAAGTCTTGTTCATATACGCATGGACAGCTGCCTGAAAGAAAAAGGCTCTAAAGAGAATTCCTCTCACCTGTGCAAGGCCAACGTACCTGTCAATCTACATCTCCACTACCTTGACTCTAAGCACCTCTGACAAACACACACACACACGCACAGCACAGAATTAAACCTCAGGTATCAAACCAGTCAAGCAGAACTCGATCAACTCTCTGCCTTAAGTCAAGTCATTTGTATTTGTATAGTGCTTTTCACAACACACATCATTTCAAAGCAGCTTTATAGGATGCTTTTGCATTAACAAAAACAAAAAATGAAACTGTAATATATATACAGTCTTAGAGTGACCATTGTGTAGTTTGGTTAAATATGATTGTAAATGATGCAAAGAAATTAAATAACAATTGTATTTAGAACTGTGAGCAAGCTAAAGGTGACTGTGGCAATGAACACAAAACTCCATAAGTATTGGTAAACTCCATTAGTATGGGTAGTACCTCTGTTCCAATACCTAGTTAACTACCTAGCTGTCTATTACCTACTTAGGAAGCCACCTTCTAAGGCAGCATCCTAATCTTTATGAAACCTTATAAATAACTGATTTGGAGCTACACAGGGCAGAAACTCCTTGCGCTACACAAACAGTGCCTCTCATTGGTGAAGTCAGTAATGCCTTAAAAATGCTTTCTAGGTAGGCAGCTCACTAGATTTATGAGCATCGCTCTTTCCCTGTTGATTTCTCTCTTTTCTGATTCTTTTCTCTATATATCTCTGTCTGTCATTCTTTCTTTATATCTCTTTATCTCAGAGGAGATATTAGTTTCAGGTTTTCAATATTTAGCTGTGTTATAACACTTTTTTGATTTGTGCCAGCGCTGGTTTGATGTTTGTCTTCTATCACTCTGACTTTCATTCATTTGATTTAGAGATCTCTGGGAATACCAAAGCTCGCTTCTAATAATTAAACAGGAAAGATCAACATATCAACTATGATCAGAGTGATGAGTAGTTATCAGCCTATAGATGTGCTCTGTAACATTTTTGCTCAAGGTAACTGAGAATGCTTTGATTTAATCTACAGCGAGCCTGTATAGACTTTGCCATCAACGCCAAGCCACTGACACGCTACATGCCAGTGGACAAGCAATCTTACCAGTACAAAATGTGGAAGTTTGTGGTGTCCACTCCGTTTGAGTACTCCATCCTGACCATGATCGCCATCAACACAGTGGTCCTTATGATGAAGGTAAAACAGCTACTGTTATCTACAGTAGTTTTATCAATCATTGTCAGTCAGTGATTTCAATTTATGGAAACCAATGAGGTTTCTGCCCAGTTTTTGAATCCATGTTTACATTGAAATACTAATGATGACATCTTTAGATCTCATTTGTTTGTTCTGATGGTCTTTGGTGAGAGAAATAGATCAGATCCTAAGGAAATCCTTCAAATTTCAACGATATATGTAGCCAATTTCAGAACTGAAATCTTAAGATCTCTCAGCATAACTTCCCTTGTTGATGCTGAGTGCCTTGCACCAGATCATATTTATGTAGAGTAGATGGACTTAATCTACAATGCGACAGCAAAAGAAATACGGCAGTATTTTACGTAAGTTGTCAGTTTGATGTCTGAATTGAATGTGATGAGATAAAAAAAGGTACTGCAAAAGAAAACAACAATGCAAAGACCACATGTCTTTCTATTGTGTTGTCTTTGCTGGCTGCTCACAACAACAACATCAACAAAAAATACAGTACAACATTGTATTCTGATCCATTAACGAATTACTTGTTATGTGCAGGTTCTTGGTGAAAGTACTCCCAAACTCAAGAGTTATTTGTTTAAATCAATGAAATGAATTCCTTGCTGAATCCATCAGAGCGGTTACTGTATTAACTGTGTTAATTCTTGTAATTAATGTTTTTGGGGGGCTTTATTTTGAAATAAAATAAAATAATAATAATAATATTAATTCAGAGGTTTTTTTTAGATTAAATCAATGATTGCAAACATACAAGCATAATGCTGTGTTCCTTGAGGAACAGTCTGGTGCAACCCATCATCAGTGGGTTGAGTTCATCAGTCAATTGTCTGTTTGGAGAGCTGCCAACAGGTATCGCCCTCTTGCCCTTTTCTATAAGTGAAAGCAATAAGACTTTGCAGAGGTTGTAGATGCATGCTGAGAAACTCCAACACACATTGGAATCAAGATTTCAAGGTTCAGCAACATTGATTATTGCATATAAAATTATGCATTCATAAATTCAGTTATGAATAAGTCATCTCTAATTTTTGATTCCTAAAAGTCTATTTTACAAGTCTTTTGAATATTGAGAGTGTGCAGAGTGAGTTATTACATTTTTTTCTTCTTCTGCAGTTCCACAAAGCCCCTGAACCATACGAGGACATGTTGAAGTGGCTGAACACAATTTTCACTGCTCTCTTCACTCTGGAGTGCATCCTCAAGGTCATCGCCTTCGGTCCTCTGGTGAGAGTTCAGAGAATCTAATTTTAAAAAGCTTTTAGCATTACAGTTAAAGCTGAAATGTGTCTTTTTTTTTTTTTTTTTTTTGGTTTATTTCCAGCGAAAAGTGTAAACAATGCCTATGTGGTGCTGTGCTAATTGTGTCACCAAACAGAAGAGCAAAAATAAGGATTGTTTTCAGACATGTTTCTTGTTCAATCCCCTGTCTTACATTGGAACATTCGTTTAAAACAATAACTTTTTATTAATAAGGGTACACATTACAGTAGATGACACTCTGAACTCTATCACAACAACAGTTTAAGTGGGTAAAAAAGTTCATATTGAATGTCACATATTATGAGTGATTTATTTGAAATTCTTTTTAGGTGCACTGGTAGGTTAAAAATGACCAAATTTCAGCCATGCAGCTCTATGTGGCTATAGGTTTCTCTGGCTTGTTATCTGTTAACCAATCGGCTCACATGTGGCATGTTAAGCCTATCAGTTTACATGGTGTAAGCTAATTGGTCATTTGACTTGTAATCGGTTAGCCAGTCAACTTTGCCAGTTTCTTTTTTTGTCTAACATGGCTCAGTTTTGCAGATATGCTGGTTTTTCTGCAGCGTGCTGCTAGAGTTTTTCTCTTAAAAAATTTGATTTGCTCAGGTGGTTTGCTGGGGCTTTTCTTCCACCAGCTTGCACGGTAAGATCTGCTTTTGAAGTGCATCTTTAACTAGGTAAGCCTTAGCCTAATCTGGATGGCACACATCGCTGTTTTATGTCATTAAATGAAATAAATACACACATAGGTAGTCTAAATCACCATTTAAATAATTTCTGGGTTTTCCTGACTCAGGTACACATTATGCGTTAGATCACTGGCCATTTAAGTTATTCGGCGTAGCAGGCCAAGGCACAAATAGAAGTATAGTTCATTAGCGTTACGGCATTTGTCCTGTGGCCAAGGCACACCTAGCTAGCATACCTTCTGTGCTCATGGCTCTTCGGAACAGCAGCAGTACACAAGTCTTGGCGATAGATCTGCTTGGTTGGGGGATTGAATTTTGAGTTTATGTTTATGTGTTTTCTGTAGCTTCCCTGCTTTGTTGAGGTATTGTTGATAATGTTTATTTGTGCAGCATGTCACATGTCATACATGCTCGATGCAGCATGTCTTGCATTTTGTCTAATTGTGTAGAAGCAGCAGCATGTCCACATGCTAACTCTGTTTGTATGTGTATTTTCGAGCAATAGCAAGTTTTGTACTTGCTCTGCAGCAGCAGAAGCAGAGTTAGCAAATGTAGTCCGCCAAGACCAATATCCTACCAATATGTCATACCCACATTAAAATGCTAAATCTTTCTGAGAGTTGTCATGACTGAACTGTCATGACTTGATCTGTTTATATGTCAGCCAGATAGCCCTTTGGTGTCAATTTTTTGCTAGAATAAACTTACGCAATTAAACCAGACTGAATGATGATATTCAGAACATTGGCACTGTGAGGCTAGTTTGATCCAAGGTTGAAAGAAACAGAAAGAAAAAAATGAGAGTATGAATAGCTAATGGTTGATAGTCCAGCTTCAGGGCTTTTGGTCGCGCAAGAAGTGTAAAATCTGTGAGAGGGTCATGATGGCTCTGTGGGTGGGAAGATTGTGTTAGAATGATTTCAGTATGAGCGTATGGGTGTGTGTGGTGCTATACTGTATAAATCTCTTCTCAGTGCCGGCTGGTCTGACCCACAACAGAAGGTCTCATCTCAAGCTCCATTTCCATTTATGAGGCTCATTTATTAAGAGGCTTTTCTGGTGCAATACACGTATATTTACCTTCACCTGTTCAGAGCTCAGGGCTGATGAATGGGTCTGGCTTATGTTGTTCTGACTGGCATCCATGTCTAACAGCACTCAACAAATCTCAGTGTTGTTCAGGAGAGACATGGACACAAGGCCCTGACAAATGTTTGCTTTTGAGCCTGTGTATGTACTTTGTTATTTAGCTTGCATAACTATTGTTACTGATCATACTTAGGGTTAGGGGTTCGTTCTAATCTTAATAGTGTATCTCGGCCCTGACCATCCTGAGGACGGCAGTGTTTCTAGCTTTTTTACATATTTTTGTTGGAATTAAGTTTAGCTGCTATATATTTTCTTGAATGTTTGCAGAACTACCTGAAAGATGCATGGAACATTTTTGACTTTGTTACTGTGCTGGGGAGCATCACAGACATCCTGGTAACAGAGCTCAAGGTGAGTCCTCAAAGAGATACATCAGAGTTTTTAAGAACCAAATTCAAAACAAGTATTTTGAATTAAAGAAAACGATCATTAAAATATCCCATGAGATTTCCCATTTGATATCCAATAAGGTATTTGTCAGTGCAGCTTTACTGCATTTACTGAGGACCTCATTAAAATGGCTTTTTGTGTGAGCTTTCAGTGTTTATTTCTGTGTTGCATTCGTGTCACATTTGTAGTCTGCTTTCAGTTTGTCTATTTCTCTGGACTGTGGCTAAAATTATGGGGACAGTTTAGGAACTTCCCACTGTACATCAGACTACAAACATACAAGTGGAAAGTATTAACATGTACAGTAAATAAGTGAATAAAAAAACAGCCACTTTCAAACCCGATTTAACTGATTCGCTCCAAGCAACCTTTGCTCCTGTGTATTACAAACTAATTCTATTTAGCCTTTAATCATTCAACATGTTATAAGGCCAATCATGTGCTGAGGTGCAGCTGACAGTCCAGAGATGTCCCTGATGAGTTTTGATAGCTGATTCTGTGTGAGTCGGAGACGGACTCCGGCCTCTCCTAATGATTTCACTGTGACTCTATTTTCATGCTAAATCTCTGTTGGCACCTGACTGCTTCTGTTCCTAATGGACTGCGCAGATGGTAAGTGGATTCATCGGTCTTGCTCTGCCAGTGTCTTTTCAAACCTCTCCTCCTGTCAAACATCTTTATGCTAATTTTGCTGCTCACATTTATACCTGCTAAGTTCAGCTTCACTACTGTAAAGCCTGTTCAAGCCAGCACCAGGCTGAGATGTGAAGGACTTTTTTAGTTTGAAAGCTCTATTCACATTGACGGATGGATCTCTTTATTTCTTTCCCCATTTCGTTCCCAGTATTGACAGAAATTAGGTCTGGGTAGGATGCAATAAATTCTGTGTGACGGTAGAAATGCTATACCATTTTAATCGTGGTATCATGCTTAAATCATGCTTAAATATTTGAAATTCGTTTTGTAGACAAAAATGTAATTTTGCCAACATCTTAATTTATTTAATTACAAAACTAAAACTTTATGCAAAAAAAAAAGTTTTTGAAAAAGATGACTTGGACTGAATAATTAAGAAAAGCAGCCACTAAATGCCCAACATACAGATGGGAACTCCTTCAATACTGTTTAAAAAGCATCAAAGGTTGAGAAAATGTCAAGAGTACATGTCTGCAAATTCTAGGCAAAGTGTGGCCACTTTGAAGATGCTAAAATATAACACAGTTTTGATTTATTTTGGATTTTTTTTAGTCAACATAATTCCCAGTTCCATTTCTGTTATTCCATAATTCCATAGATGACTTTACTATTACATTTATTATTCTAAAATGTGAAAAAACAAATAAATAAAGAATGAGTAAGTGACCCTAAATGTTTGAACGGTAGTGTATATGCGTAGCAATTATGTCATTTGCACTTGAGAGCCACAACAAAAAAAAAACTTGAAGAAAAACATGAAGTGTCTGGGACATGTTGCAAACAAGTGAAGATGAAAAATAACTTATTAAGAGGTTATTAAGAGGTTTTGTTTTGCACAAAGCTAACTGGAGTGGTCACGGGTGTACAGTATATTGGCTATTTTACAACAACTTCGAATGTCGCTCAACCAATCAGATTTCAGAGTTGGAACTATCTGTTTTATAATGTTAGTTTTACTGTTTTGCGTCTTTTATTTGTTTTTTGTTTTTACTGTTTTTACACTGATGCCAGACCAGTGTTGGATGTAATCTGAAAACAAAATAATTAGGTAGGCTTGAAAAAGACAATTTACAGATCATCATCTTCTTCAACTCTTTCTAAAGCTTTCAAACTGTAGTACATGCACCAAAATTTCCACAGACCTTCAGACTTCTTTGTGAAAATGGTTTTAGAAAGTAATTTGAAAGTAAAGTAATTTGTAATGTGATTACTTTTCCCATTAATTAATAAGTAATCTGAATACAATTTGTGAGAAGTAAAGAAATTTGAAGTGGATTACTATTTTGAGTAATTTACCCAACACTGTGCCAGTCTTATCATTCATTTGTTTGATTAATAATCTTGGGTTCCATCAATTGATTTCCAAATAAACTAATCAAAGAAAATTATCAAATGAGACTATCCCTCATTTGGAAAGGAAATAATTTTATCCAAACTTACGACATCTAAACCATTTTTTTGTTGAATTATGCATCATTTACCATAACTGATTGTAAAATTACTCATTCTGTGAAATGAGATTTTGGTCATACTGCCCACCCTTAATAGATCTGTTTATTTTAATCTTACAGCATGTTCATACAAAGCTATTAATACATTAATATAAGACTTGTGATCATCTCCACTGTCCTGCATGAGACTAACTAGTTATAAGACCTTATAAATGAAAGTAACAAACTGAGGGTGCAGCCACATCTTAGATTAAGAGACTGAGCTAGTGATGCACCTGTAATCTCTCTTTCTGTCTGTCTCCAGGACAAGAGGATTAATCTGAGTTTCCTGAGACTTTTTCGGGCCGCTCGTCTGATTAAACTCCTCCGGCAGGGCTACACCATCCGCATCCTGCTCTGGACCTTTGTTCAGTCTTTCAAGGTCTGACCTAAACATTTGACCTTGAACTTTGACAACACAGATAAGACAACACAATGGCAAATTGCTTATTTCAGTATGCTTTACTGTTTGAAGTATGTATTGATAAATACCAGGGTACCAGGCTCATTGCATGTTATGTGTTCTTTAAAAACAAGACTAGACTCTTTTAGTTTTGATTAATACTGTTGTTTAAAGACTTAACATTACATTAAAAACGCATGGTGTTTTAATAATGAGAGGCACTACATTACACTACTTACACATCTGTATTTTGTCCCTCAGGCTCTGCCGTATGTGTGTCTCCTTATCGCCATGCTCTTCTTCATCTACGCCATCATTGGGATGCAGGTGAGATCCACAGAGGTCCATATCTTTGAAGCACATATCAAGCCCCTGCTGATGTATTTTAAACTTTACCCTTCTTGCAACATTCCACACAACAAGTAGATCTCATCTCCAGAGCTGCTACATGCATGTGGTGTTTACAGTTTCAACATAATTAATTATTGATCCTGATCTCATTGATAATGACCTTCTGTGTAAAAATGACAGCCATACATCTTGAACTAGGAGTATTGTTGCAAAGTTGTTTCAAAGATTTTTGTCCATGTTAAAACTGTTATCCTATTCTATATCCTAGTCAGCTGTCAGTAAACCATTCGTAGGTTAATTTTCCTGAAAAATGTATATACCTCGGCTGGATCAAAACCTTGGTCTGTTTGCTTGAACTGCCCAACACAGCAACATTGGCTCAACCAATGGCATGTGTTTGGGGCAGAACTTTCTGTTTGTTCAAATAATGGCAGATCAGGGGAGTGCTCTTCAACCTGTTTGAAGACAATATTTTTTTTTTCCAAGTTCTGTTTGATTCAACTAGTTGTGTAGATATTACATAATTTACCTTTAATACCAGACTTTTCAAGTTGGGGTGTACCAGTGAAAGTATCATGGCTAAAGCAAAAGAAAATAAGTAACTGAATAAGGGAGAAAGAAATCTGAAATTGCCCAATATGATTGTTTTTTAATTTATTTATTTTTCAAAATCACTTGAACCCTCCGCCCTATCACAAGGACTTAAAGCAATAGTTTTTATTAAAAGGTGGCCTTTGTTACACCCTAAAGAACGGATGCAATCTTTAAGTTTATTTGCTCATTTAAGGATGCACAAGCAATCTCCCAGATTGTGTTGGAAATTATGGTGTCTGCCATCCAGTAGATTAGGACCACATTGTAAATTATATTCTGTGGGACGGGGGAAATAGCATCATCAGTATTCCTTGTAATCAGCTGAAAGCTCAGAACTGAAGCTTGTATTTATGTTAAAGCACTTATATTAACAGCAAGAGAAATGTGTTATATGAGTTGTAAAGGTGTTTAAAGGAATAGTTCACACAAAAATGAAAATTCTCTCACCCTTATGCCTTCCCAGATGTGTATGACTTTATTTCTTCAGCAGAACACAAATGAAGATTTTTAGAAGAATATATCAGTCCTTTTGGTCCATACAGTGCAAGTAAGGTGGCTTTACAAGGTCATGAATGGAGTTGAAAAATTCAGATGCAACTTTGCACAGACAGCATCAGTAAAGTTTGGCACAATATTATTATGTTAACATGTATAGTGTTTAAGACTTGTGTAATTTTGAAACTGTGAATTATGTCCTGACTATCCAGGTGCAATGCCCAAAAGAAGTACACTTGTGTTACTGCAAACACAAATTTTGTTTGTCTTTGCAAACTGGGGGAAGAGTCTATATTATTTTCTGTTGTAACAGCACTTTTGCATATATGTCATGTTAAAAGATCGTTCTTCTGTGGTCACAGGATGTACACCTGTTATATATTTGGCTAACAGATTATTTTAATTCCCTTTACTGTCTGTCAGTGCATTTCAGGTGTGTAGATTTGATTGAGTCAGTATTTATTTATGTATGCTTTGCTGTCTGACTTAAATAAAATATACTAGCATGAGTCACAGTTTGTGCAGAATGTGTGTGTTAGCTTGTTAATATGCTTGCTGTAACATACCCTCCAGGCAGTCTGAATTACTGGCACACTCCCTGCAGGTATTTTGATGCAGTCTCAATAGGGAAAGTGTACACATTGTGCTGTGTAATTCTCCTGATTGCCGTTACCCTCTCTATCAAAATTCCTTGCGTTCTCTCTGTAATTGTTTCAAAATTAGATTGCCAATGTGATTTTCTCTCTTTGTCAGGTGTTTGGTAATATCGAGTTGACCGAAGAGTCGGCCATCAACCATCACAATAATTTTCGCACCTTTTTTCAGGCTCTCATGCTGTTGTTCAGGTAAACCCATTGTTCGATGTCTGGATTTAAACACATCTGCTTGTTTCTGCCACAGTTTTGGGTGATTCTTATAAATGAGTGTAGGGAAAAACAAGTGTTAAAATTCTAGTTTGTGTATTAAGATGAAGTTTATGACTTTAGCGTATTAATTTTTGTGTGTGTCTATATGTTATAGGAGTGCTACAGGCGAAGGCTGGCACGAGATTATGCTGGCATGTTTGAGTGACAGGCCATGTGACCAGCTCTCCGGCTCCCATGGGAACGAGTGTGGCAGTGATTTTGCTTACTTCTACTTTGTTTCTTTCATCTTCCTCTGTTCCTTTCTGGTTAGTGAAAGAAAATCCCAAATTCAAATGGACACAAGCACACACACACACTTATGCAAGCGTAACAGACATACTCTTGCTTGGATGCAACATCCTAATCCATGTACTCCTCTTAGCGTTAAAAATATGTATTTTCAGTAGAACAGTCTGTTCAATTCAATAGCAAACACACAGATAAAACACTTCCTCTGGTGTTTAAAGGGGTGTTCACACTGACAACCAATATGACAAGTCATTTATTTCAATAAGGGTTGCAGAGTTTTCAACAGTGTTTGGCCTTTAAATTTAGACCTTCAAATGTCATATTCATTTTAATCGACAAAAATAAAACATTTTAGTTGACGATAATATGCAATACAACAAAAGCATGTATCAAACTGTAACAGACCACATTTTCAAATATTTTGAAACATTTATAAACTGTTTACAATTATTAAAATGTAAAGATAAATGTTTAATCCTTTAAACTCCGATCCCGGAGAAAATAAAATATTAAAAAATATATAACTACAATCATGACCAACACAAAATAGGTATAATTTTAAAGCTTACAAGCTCTACTTTACAATGCATGTAGGCATTATGACCAAAACTGAACAGGTGCTTTGAAATTTTCAGACAAATCAGAAGTGTTCCGTTTTTATTAATAATTGTGCACGAAATCGCTACAACCAGAAATGGAAGTCATCCAAATATGGGCAGAGAGGATCATTCACTCTAATTGCATATGGGCACCAGGAGATGGAGCCAAGTAGATGACACAGACTCAATGATGACTCAAATGTCACTGAATGGAACTGGATGAGAGCCAAGCGGTTGTGTGATCAGCAAGCTGAGACACTCACTACTGTTCCACTCACCTCTAAGAGCATTGCTGTTGGATCTTACGGCGCATTACCAGCGGCTTTCTCCCTTCTCTGCATGCCAGTGCAGTCCACGCCCCTGGGCGCTTCGACAGCGTTTCTTAAGAGTTTACACATTGGCGTTGAACATCTTTTTAAAGACAGGTCTTTTTCAAGATGCTTTTCCACTTCGTGTAGTTCCTGGATGCGGTAGATATTTCTTTGCTTCTGATGGTCTTATATGCTGCCTCACGTGTATGGGCTGCGATCACACTGAGGCAGCGTTTATGAATGGTTCATGTTCTCATTGTAAGAGCGTGACCGTGGCAATGTTGTGGTCGTGGCTTTCCTTCCTTAAAGAGAACACCACTCCAGCCGCCCCCCGCTTCGCGTCTTCTTCCCATGGGATTGAGGCCGACTCGGCTGGCGATGGAGGCGATTTGGGGAGTTCGGCAGGCGCAGTTTCTCAACGCCCCCATCTCCCAGCTCGGACTATTCTGCGACACAGTTGAAGACTTCGCCCAGCAGTTCTCAGCGGTGAAAAAGCAGACAGAGGCCATCTAACACATCCTATCTCAGCACCGATCTACACCCAGCTGAGCCCCGTCTGCTCGCAGAGGGCATCCCCCAGCAGTAGCAAGAAACCTGCAGGTTGCTCCGCCTCAACCAGTGCCCAGCTCTCATCCCTTGCTTAAAGCTACCCGCTGGAATGCGAACCCGTGCACTTTTACCCCCAGGTAAGTCCACAAAAGCTCACGCTCCCTGGATGTTTTTCCTCCATAGCCCTCTGGCTCGCGAATTCAGACAAGGAATTCCTGACCAGACCCACTACGGGTACTAATTACTCTGTACTGGAATAGGTGCTCCACAGGGTTTGGCCATCATGGATTAATCCCCCTGTGTGTATTTTCCGCGGTACGGTCCCGCAGCCAGCGGACCTGCATCACCCCTGGGCAGTCCCCTCTGCCCCCTGGTGTTTTTTAGCAACTCCTCCCTCGTTAGGTAGGATCTTCCACCGCGCCATTCGTGTTATAGCTAGATGACCCCAGCCGCATCTGACACACTGTGAGAAGAAAGGGCCACAGCTGGCGCGGCCTGCTCCCATGCTCGCCACGTCGCTTGCTCCCACCCCTCAAGGGAATCTTTGTCGGATTCCGGGAACATAATAAAGACAATATGACATCTTAGTGGGGCGTCGAGGAGGGTTACGTGCAGTCTGATGCTCATGCGCTTTATGCACGCTACAGCCAGCTGCACCAGCATCAGCAGATCACATAACACGGTCAGTGTAGGTGGCACTATTGAATTGGGACCCCTTGTGTCAATACAATCGACACAACGTTGAGTGAGTGACAGAAGAGGAATGTCTAGGTTACTAATGTACTAATTCCCTGATGGAGGGAACGAGACGTTGTGTCCCCCTTGCCACAACACTGTACCAAGCTGCTGTAATGGCTGAACCTTATTCTCGGCTCCTCAGTGCAGAACCTGACTGAACAGAGGCACATCCTGCCTTTTATACCCGTATGTCCGGGGGTGGGACATGCAAATTCTTTTCGCCAATATAGCATTGGCATTTTTCGTTTTCAGAGGTATCTGATGCTCCCGAAAGAAGCCCCGTGTGTCACTACAATCGACACAAAGTCTCATTCCCTCCATCAGGGAACAGGGATTACACTAGTAACATAGACGTTTTGTCTCAAGTTTTTTTTTTCAGCAGTTTCTTAGCTTGAGAGTCTCATAATCTATCTTTGAAATACATGTATGATAATCTATTTAATCAAAAAAACATTTGAGACATTTCTTTAAAATGATACCAAACAATTTACCCTTTTTGGTTGTGTGGTAGTCATAAGCCTTTAATATTGGGCATGCTAATGAAACAGGAAAACTTTAAGAACACCTTTGGTGCTAAAAGGGTTAATATATAAGATTAAACATGAGAAAACTGTACTTAAAACTTGTGCTTCTGAAATAATAGCATAAAATTGATAAACTGAAGTATTAGCTACTTTTTAGAAGTTACTCTAGAACTTCTAGATTTTATTTTCTTAAAGCAATGTTAGTGCCTTGTAATATCTTGCAATATAATTTTTTCTCTTCATATTTTCGTCAACAGAATGTTTTAATGAAATCCGCTTGATTATTGTCATAATGCATCTTTTAAGTCTCGTCTTCATTACTGTTGACAATCAAAACACCCGTGTCAACTAACATTTTTGTCAGTAATTTAACTGATGAGATTAAAGCTAGTTCCCAAGGCCATGGGAAGCCTAGAAATGTAAGGAATTTTTGCAATTGTGATTTTCAGGACTGAATAAAATTTAAAAAAAAGTCATGGAAATTTCTGTAGTTTCTATAGAAAATATTTAATTGGCTCGTAATTGCTTGAGTTATGTCAGTGCATTTGCTTTAAAATATATATCTTTTTAAAATCCTTATCAGTAATCATTGAACGACAGGAAAAGTCATGGAAATACAATGGTCAAAAGGTGTGGAAACGCTTCAGTTGGCGATTTGAAGCGACATAGACTGTTGCCTTTGTGGCAAAGTTGAGTCGAGTTCTACCAGACTAAAAACTATTAATGGCAGTGAAGACAGTGAGGCTCACATGATACAACCCCTAAAACAATTAGATGCAGTAGCTGAGTAGGAATGTCTGGGCAACCTCTAGCTATTTTATTACTCCATGTGAAAGCCCTTTAAGTCTAGCCAACAACACACATAATGCACAATTTTTACATCACAGAACCATTATGTCAATTTAATTGAAAATATATTTTCAATAATGCTGATGAAACTTCTGCTGTTCTTTATAATCCTTCCTCTGTTCCACAACCATCAGATGCTGAACCTGTTCGTCGCTGTCATCATGGATAACTTTGAGTACCTGACACGTGACGCTTCTATTCTCGGTCCTCATCACCTTGATGAGTTCATCCGCGTCTGGGCGGAGTACGACCCTGCTGCCTGGTGCGTATTGATCCTCCATGGTGTCACTGACAGTTAGAGCTATTTAAAAGCAAGGTGAGAGCTTAAAACTAAGTGGTTGAAAAATGTCGGCTTAAGAGGCTGCGACACTGGCGCCGTGTCTGATTTACTCATTGCCTTAAGTCACAAGAATCCCATTTTGCTGTGTGGCCATGGCTAATGTCAAATCCTTGAGCTGTGTCTATGCTGAGGATTGCAAATGTTTTCCTTTGCATGACAACCACTTTTAGTTTATCTGGAGCAGAATGGATTTGAAGCCTGTCAGTGTAATCCATTTTAATTTGAAAACGCACAGTCGAGCATAGTCGTCTTTATATCCATAAACTCTTTGGATAAATGTATTGATGATATGTAATTTAGACTGGAGAAAGAAATGTATTAAGCTGTATTAAATTATTATTTTTTTTTAATCCATATGTATTTTTTGCAGCGGAAGGATACGCTATATGGATATGTACAATTTGTTGCGTGTAATCTCACCCCCCCTTGGCTTAGGAAAGAAGTGCCCTAATAGGGTGGCATACAAGGTTTGAATATCTACACACCTTCCCTCTAGAGGGTGGTGCTGTATAAACTAATGCCCATAAAATGCCTGATTGAATTACACTCCCCCTCTTCCCTTACTAATTTTAATATGGGTAACCAAGGAAACTACAGGAAACAAAGCCAAATGCTAAATCCCTTATCCCAAGATTATCCCATATGTTCTCAATGCACATTTCTGCCTTGCTTATTGTAAATATTAATATACTGGAGCAGCTTTTATTTGCTCTATTAATGCCATGCTTAAAATTAGGCGTTTATAGCCAAATATTAGCTTTGTTCCTGAGTATCTGATTGGTTAGTCATGGTTGCGTGCTAGCATGCAAGGACTAAAGATCCTGGCCACTGCCACAACAAACCAAAACTCATGCCATATTCTTTATCCCTGGATCACGAGCAGCCTGTTGATATGAAAGTAGGCATGATCCATCCTTCCCTTTGTGACAGGATGGTATCTAATACCCTTCAGAATCCTTGATAACAATGCTTTTGTTTTGTTCCTTTCATTTACATCACATTCTTTCTCCATCACTCCTTGCCTCTCCTTTTCTTTTCTGTGTGACCTTTAATCTCTCGGTGTCACCCCTGTGAAGTGGACGCATGTCCTACCTCGATATGTATGAGATGCTTCGACACATGTCCCCTCCGCTAGGTTTGGGAAAGAAATGTCCACCAAGAATCGCCTACAAGGTAGATCCCCTCCCCCCCATAAGGTCTGTCTCTTCCTTGGCTCCTCTTCTGTCCTCTCATTGGCTGATGTGGCTGACAGTCAATGCTCTGATTGTGGTAGTGTTTTCTCATGTGTTTTTTTGTTGTGAACTTTCTTTAATGTGTCGATTTCATCCCAAAAAAGCTCTGTTCCAAATCCTAATACGCTGCCTAGCTGCCTACTTAGACAGCTGCCTTCTAAAGCAGCATCCTAACTTTAAATGTAATAGGGAACAATCTACAAATAGCACTCTTCACTTTGAGTGATCTCTGGACTCAGAGTTGATTCCTAGTAAGTTTGACCAAAGACTTTCTAGCAAGTCAGTCTAACTGTCGGCCATCTTTGGAATTCTCTCGGGAGGCAATTTCTCGTCATGACAGCGCAGCTCCTATCAACTTGAATGGGGAAATCTCAAAAATGGTTGGACAAGTGGAATATTAGGATGTTTATAATATATTCACTAGAATCAGATGTTTTTTTTTTATTGCTAATCACAATGCATTCTGCATCAGATTAAAAGAATTTAAACTTTTAAATATGCATCTACAGACACCTGATCTGTACTATTTGTTGTGCTAGGTCTAGCTTTTTTTAGATCAAGAATACATTCATTCTGAACAGCCTCTTAGAATGCTGTCTAGGTAGGCAGCTCGCCTAGTTTTGGTACAGAATGAAAGTAGAATGTAGGATAATTACACAGGAAGCACATATAAAAACAGAATTTTCTCAGGCATCTGCTATGGGAATACAAATTAAACAATCTTTGCCCTGTTTAAGAGAAACCAAGGAATTAAAGAATCCTGTATTGAAAGAAATGTGAAAACCTGAATATCAAACATTATTGTGAAGTTGGCCTCACTGGTACAACACTGCTTGTTTTAGTTCAAGTCAAGTCAAGTGTTTTTTTTTATTGTCGTTCAACCATATACAGTTAGTACAGTGCACAGTGAAATGAGACAACATTCCTCCAGGACCATGGTGCTACATAAAACAACATGGGTCAAACACAGAACCACATGAGACTACACAGACTAAATAACCTACGTATATAAAGTGCACGTGCAAACATGTGCAAAAAGTACTGGACAGTACAATAAATTACTAAAAATGAACAGGACAATAGGCACATTGAGAGACCAGTACACAGTAGTGCAAAAAGATGACAGTTTCTAAAAATGCCAAATATAAACTTAACATACTATGAGATGAGTGTTCTATGCACATAGCAGTTATTGAGGTAGCAGCCAGGTATAAAGTGACAATAATTAAAGTGCAACTCAGGACGTGTGTGTGTGTGTGTGTGTGTGTGTGTGTGTGTGTGTGTCAGTCTCTGAGTATTGAGGAGTCTGATGGCTTGGGGGAAGAAGTCTGGCCGTGAGGGCCTGAATGCTTCGGTACCTCTTGCCAGACGGCAGGAGGGTGAAGAGTTTGTGTGAGGGGTGTGTGGGGTCATCCACAATGCTGGTTGCTTTGCGGATGCAGTGTTTTTTGTAAATGTCCTTGATGGAGGGAAGAGAGACCCCGATAATCTTCTCAGCTGTCCTCACTATCCTCTGCAGGTCTTTGCGGTCTGAAACGGTGCAAGTCCCAAACCAGGCAGTGGTGCAGCTGCTGAGGATGCTCTCAATAGTCCCTCTATAGAATGTAGTGAGGATGGGGGGTGGGAGATGTGCTTTCCTCAGCCTTCGAAGAAAGTAGAGACGCTGCTGGGCTTTCTTGGTAATAGAGCTGGTGCTGAGGGACCAGGTGAGGTTCTCCGCCAGGTGAACACCAAGGAATTTGGTGCTCTTCACGATCTCCACAGAGGAGCCGTCGATGTTCAGTGGAGAGCGGTCACTCTGTGCTCTCCTAAAGTCAACAACCATCTCTTTTGTTTTGTCCATATTCAGAGACAGGTTGTTGGCTCTACACCAGTCCGTTAGCCTCTGCACCTCCTCTCTGTATGCTGACTCGTCGTTCTTGCTGATGAGACCCACCACGGTCATGTCATTGGCAAACTTAATGAAGTGGTTCGAGCTGTGCATTGCTGCACAGTCGTGAGTCAGCAGAGTGAATAGCAGTGGACTGAGCACACAGCCCTTGAGGGCCCCAGTATGAGTCCTTTTTATCTAGGTGGGTGAGGGCCAGATGGAGGGTGGTGCCGATGGTGTTGTCTGTTGAACGGTTTGGATGATACGCAAACTGCAGTGGGTCTAGTGAGGGGAGCAGCTGCGTCTTAAAGTGCCTCATGACGAGCCTCTCAAAGCACTTCATGATGATGGGTGTGAGTGCAACGGGACGGTAGTCGTTGAGGCAGGACACTGAAGACTTCTTTGGCATGGGGACAATGGTGGTGGCCTTGAAGCACGTTGGAAGGACGGCGCTGCTCAGAGAGATGTTGAAGATGTCGGTAAGAACATCTGCCAGCTGGTCTGCACATCCTCTGAGCACTCTGCCAGGAATGTTGTCTGGTCCAGCAGCTTTCCGTGGGTTGACTCTACATGGAGTTTTCCTTACATCAGCCGTGGTAAGACAGAGCACCTGGTCATTGGGAGGAGGGGTGGTTTTCCTCGCCACCATGTCGTTCTGTGCTTCAAACTGAGCGTAGAAGTCATTCAGCGCATCTGGAAGGGAGGCATCTTTGTCACAGGCAACTGATGTTGTCCTGTAGTCGGTGATGGACTGGATGCCCTGCTACTTGCACCACGTGCTGCTGCTGTCCTGGAAGTGACTGTGGATTCTCTGGATGTGTGCGCACTTTGCCTCTCTGATGGCCCGGGACAGTTTGGCCCTCGCTGTTCTTAGGGCAGCCATGTTGCCTGCTCTGATGGCAGAGTCTCGGGTCCTCAGCAGCGCACACACCTCCGCAGTCATCCACAGCTTCTGGTCGGAGCGTGTGGTGATGGTCTTGGAAAAGGTGACATCATCAATGCACTTGCTGATGTATCTGGTCACTGATGCTGTGTATTCCTCCAAGTTGGTAGAGACGCCATATGTTGCTGCCTCCCTGAACATGTGCCAGTCAGTACTCTCAAAACAGTCCTGAAGAGCAGAGATGGCTCCTGCTGGCCAGGTTTTCACCTGCTTCTGGGGCGGTTTTGTGCATCTGACGAGTGGTCTGTATGCTGGAATTAGCATAACAGAGATGTGGTCTGAGTAGACAAGGTGGGGGTGGGGCTCCGCCTGGTACGAGCCTGGGATGTTTGTGTAAACAAGATCAAGGGCGTTCGCCCCTCTCGTTGAAAAGTCCACGTACTGATGGAATTTAGGGAGCACTGTCTTGAGATTCCCATGGTTGAAATCTCTGGCGACAATAAACAGTCCGTCAGGGTGAGCTTTCTGCAGTTCACTCATAGCCCCATACAGTTCACAGAGCGCTTCCTTAGCATTAGCGCTGGGGGGAATGTAAACTCCGGTTATAATAACAGTGGTGAGTTCCCGTGGTAACTAAAAGGTCTGCATCTAACAGACACAAGCTCCACCAGAGACTTGCAGACCATTCTGCCACTTTAAGAGCTGCCTCTGAGTCAATAAGTTTACACACCCTGTTCCAGCTGTCTGAATGGGTAACGTTCAAGAGACACGCATACGTGTCTGTCTGCTGGGCTGCTCTCTGAGGCTACACAGCATGAATGTGTGTGTGTGTGTGTGTGTGTGTGTGTGTGTGTGTGTGTGTGGGCTCGTAGAAGCAATGTTCTCCAGTGAGCTCTAAATAGAACAACACCCACTCCCTCCCCACTTTTGAGCATTGAATCAACAGGGAGGAAAGAAAGAAAGCTTGCTGTAGATGTATGCTCACTGGAGCGTCCTTTTAACCCTTTTTTATTGGTAGTTGTTGTGGAAACATGCCTTTGCTAGTCTATGCTCTCCAATGAAGGCAGTTTCTATGTTCCTCTCAATGGTACTACACTTTACTGAAGAAATGTATCTAAATAGTTAATTTTCGTTTACCTTTCATTTTACCACTTACCACTGGGTGTGCTAATGTGTGAAGTGTCTGCTCTGATTTTACCTTGTGTGTTGGATGTGTGTGTGTGTGTGTGTTTGTTTGGTGGGTGCTTTCATGGTTCTGTGACCTTGGTTTTACTAGGTCAGCATGCCCTGATACTATCTTATATCCTTTTTCCACTCACTGTTCAACATCACTGGTCATGTGAGAGTGCAAGAATAACAACCATCATAGCCAAAACCTTCTCACGTTTGAGTGCCCACTAACAAGTGTTGTGTATCTGCATTCTCTGTGTAGATAGTAGTCACTGCTGCCTGCAGTCAGATGTAGTAACAAGGTCTTAAAAACAAACAACTTAAAGGAAGAAAAAAAGAGGATTAATCTCACAAAACCTGAAAAGAAGGGGACAAATTTCACACCAAAATTGAAAAAAATAAAAATATATATTTTTGTTATATAATAAAGAAAAAAGAAACCTATTTTTACAGAAAGAACATTAAGATTATTTGTATTGTGATATTATTATTTGATACTATAAAGAACATATTGCCCCTAAATTCTCATTACTACAGTGCAACAAAATATCATTCTTTTTACTGTATTACAAATAAAATAATGAGATGTTATGTAAATGGTCAAGTATTTATGCATCATTGTAGGATGGTAGTTGTAATAAATGTATGGTGTTTTCAATTTAAAAAAAAGGGGGGGGGTTTTGACCAGAATGTTTTCAATAACGTATTACGGTAGTTATTGTTGTTGTTGTTATTATTATTATTAGTTATTATTAGTATTTTTTTTTTTTTTATGTGACCAATGTCAAAATAATGGTCCTAATAGTATGCTTTTTTGTCTTTATACTACAAAAATGCTAAGTTGTAATAAGGTGTAATTTTGCCCAAACTTGTATATTTTTATATTTCTTTATTTCACTTTAGATTTTTTTTGTCTCTGAGAAACCTGTAAACCTCAATCAAATCTAACATAGTTTAGAGTATCACGACTGTATTAAAGCAGTTCTACTGTCTGCTAACTGGAGCAATGCAATAAACATATTCCATTTCCAACATTACTCACCATCTGCATCCATCTGCATGAAGTGTAAACATTCTCTCTCTTTTTTCTTCATCTCATCATGGTAATGTCCTGAAGAGACAATTTGTGTGCTGAAATGAGAATACGGAAATTACAATTGATGAAAGTGAAATTACATAGCCCAAGTCGTTTTGCTCTTCCAGCACACAAACTCTTATTGGCGTTTATTATGGCCATTTTTTTATTCCATGATCATGTCTGAAATTAATCATATATTTGTGTTGATGACTCCACAGCGGTTGGTGAGGATGAACATGCCCATAGCTGAAGACAACACGGTTCACTTTACCTCTACTCTAATGGCTCTTATTCGGACTGCCCTGGAGATTAAGTTGGCATCAGGTGAGAGACCACTTAAAGCCCAATTAGTGCCTACTCAGGGCAAGTCACCAACCATCTGTCAAATATCTCCCACCAGTCATTGGTCTGCTATTTCAGCCTGATTTGGTATGTATATTCTTAAAGGGATAGTTCACCCAAAAATGAAAATTCTCTGATCATTTACTCACCCTCTTACCATTCCAGATGTGAATGACTTTTTCTTCTGCTGAACACAAAGATTTTTAGAAGAATATGGATTACTTTTTATTACTTTTTTATTATTTTTGGAGTTTGAAAGGTCTGGTCACCATTCACTTGCATTGAATGGATCTATAGAGCTGAGATATTCATCTAAAATTCTTCCTTTGTGTTCAGCAGTAGAAAGAAAGTCATAAACATCTAGGATGGCATGAGAGTGAGTAAATAATGAGAGAGGTTTCATTTTTAGGTGAACCATCCCATTAATATATTTAAATAGATTCAAGGGATAGTTTACCCAAAACTGAAAATTCTCTCATCATTTATTAAACCTTGTTTTTCCAAACCTGTGTGAATTATTTTTATTTTTTTGTATTTTTTTTCTCGTGGGCATCCGTTTTTATTCACTTTAATTTTATGGAGAAAAAATATTAAGCAATGAAGGTGAATGCATGGTGACTGACGCTGTCAGTCCCTAACATCTCCTTTTGTTTTCCACAGAAGAAAGTAAGTCACATGGGTTTGGAACAACATGAGGATGAGCAAATGATGACATAACTTTCATTTTTGGGTGAACTATCCTTAATTTAACTGACTTATTTGAACTCTTCTTTAAGCTTTAATGAAACATTGTACTTGTTGCGAAATGCTATTAAAGAAGAAGCAGAAGTAACATTCATTAACAGCTTAACGATACAAAACTCCCTTTTGGGAATATTTATAGTGGCAGGAATTAACCACATTGCCATCAGTTCTGTTCAGTTCTGTTTGCATGACTCTTGTCTGTCTAGCCAAAATCTAAACAGAATTGTTAGATTATTTTGGAAAGGCAATGGACTAATAATATCGTACATGCATTCTTATTGTTTTCTCAGGAGTTCTGGCTCAGCGGCTTTGTGATGCTGAATTAAAGAAGGAAATAAACAAAGTGTGGCCGAACATATCTTCAAAAACCGTGGATCTGCTGGTGACTCCTCATAAACGTAAGCTCTGCGTTCAGACACTCCTCATTAAATAATGGCAAATTCTGTTTGAAATAAACCTGCAGGCAATTAATATACCTTTGATATTATAATTAAAGGCTTAGAGAAATTTGTGAACAGAAAAGGTAGCAGTTCATTTTAAATCAAAATTATCAGCATTTCCTACTTGAGTAGATCAGCTGTAGTTTTTGCTCAATTCTCTGTCTTGAGTATTTGGTGCCACCTACTGGACATCAATTTTCTCACTGCAATTCTGTCTTTATGATTTACCTGTAATCCTCTCTTAGATAATGAGTTGACAGTGGGAAAGGTCTATGCTGCTCTGATGATCTTTGACTACTATAAGCAGAGCCGAACCAAGAGGCTCCAACAGCAGCAGGCTGCTGCAGGCACACAGGTAGAGCCTCTTTGCATGGGGACTAGAATTACTGACATTTTGTGGCTAGATGATTTGTTCAATTACAAAATATTCAATTACTAATTCAATTTAATTGTGTATGTTAAAAATTAACATTTTGTCATAATTTACTCAAGGTGTTTTAATGAATGTGTGTAACATGAGTAGTGAATAGTGCCTAACGTTATAGTTTAAAAAAGGACCCAAAGGTGTAATAAAAGTAGTAAAAAAATGCCATTGTTTCACAACCGAGGGTATGCATATCCCCTAGCTGGTTCCAGGAGGAACAATTAAAAATGTAACTAATATTTCAATGGATATTTTGACATGAACATGCAACTGATGTCATTAAAGAATGTAAACTACTTCAATTTCATTTTTTTTTTTCATTTTTTCATATTAGGAAGACTTGTTACATGATGCACAAGTTTTAAGGGCTATTTTTATGATATACCTTTGGGTCCTTTTTTAACTTTAAAGTGAGCTTCTTTCAACTGACACTGTATTGAAAAGACGGGCCAGATATTCATTAAAACATCCCTTTGTGTTCTGTATAAGAAAGTCATACGGGTTTGAAACAAGATACATTTTCATTTTTGGGTGATTCCTTTAATGATGGCTCTTTAAGAGTAATTACTTGTCTTTGTATATTTCCTTGTTTATAGTTGCCTACAGTAAAAGTGTCTGCTAAATTAATTTATCTTTTGCAAGATTATTAATATTCATTCTACCCTAAAATATTATGAATCAGTGATAAATTCATCAAAATCAGATTTTCAGAATTCAGTCATCTTTTATGTTTTTTTTCCCTTGCAGAGTAAAGTAGGAGTTCTCTTCAGACCAATGCTTCCTTTCTCACACTTACATGATCAGGAGCCACTTGTGCCAGAAGCCCCGTCCTTCTGTCAATCAGATACCACACCACAGCCAGAGTCCCCACCCACATCATTTCACCTAACCAATGGAAATGCAGTGTAATTGCCTTACATCCCTGTATACAACTCATTATACTATTTTTTTTTTATGAATTGCCAATCCTTTAAAAACATTACTAAAGGCTGGCTATTGCAACTATTGGCGAGAGATTATATTTATTGTAGTATTTGATGAAGTGCTAACATTTGGAATTTTTGTGTATGTGATCACAGACAAAGCCAGAGCAGTGCCATGAAAAAGTCTTCTTTGGGAGACACATCTCAGGAAGTCGCACAAGAAACAAACAGAAAGAAAGTCCAATGTGTCCAATCAGTTGACGTGCCAAACATATACAAATCTCAGGTAATGAAACAGTCATCCAATCAAATCAAGTAAATAATAATAATAACTTTATTTGTAAAGCACATTTTAGCAAATTTTGTCATAATGATTTAACCACCTCTAGTGATTCATAGAAGTACACAAATCAGTTTAATTTAAGTTGTATTTACTTTTGTTTGGTCAAAAGCAACCAATTGGACATTAACAACAGACATTGCCAAATACATCTTCTCTAGCTTTTGACAGTAAGCTAAGCCCTTAGTACTGTGACATATACTTAAATAAAATGTCAAACTGATATTTAAATCAAAATCTCAACTGTAATCAACTGTAATATTTGCATCTTTGTATTTTTTTTTTTTTTTTGGTGTATTTTGTTTTTGTTTTTTTGATCATTTGTAATAACTGTCTCAACCAAGACAAACCCACTCTGAAACTGCTTTACACAATTATATGCTTTCCCGCTAGTACAGTGGAGTTCCTCTTTATAGTCCATTTCATCATGTGTAAGTTTATTTTTGGTTGTTTCTGATTGGATGTTCATACATTACAGGAATTAGTAGAGATGACTGACTTGGAGAATGACTCTGATATTGGTGGGTACCCTGTGCTTGGGGGTCACGGCAGAGCTGCCTCTATGCCCAGACTTAACGCTGGCTTTCAGGTAAACATCTCCCTCCCCGACCCAAAAGGTAATTATTTTGCCAGTATAAATGAGGTAAAGATAGAGGGTAGATGAATGAATGGACAGTATATCAATAATTGTACAAGGAGAATGGATAATTGAATGTAAGCTAATAGGGAATGTGAATAAATAATTGAATGGAGAATAGATGAAGAAGTGTGACACAAGAAGAGAGACAATGCAAAGTCTAATTTAAGAACTATGTGGGAATATTTAATTCATTTTGTTGTTAATTTGTATAGCAGTCTTTATTTATAATTTTATTCATACTCTGATGATTAAATGTAGAATGTAGTCTTTTCTCAGTTTGTGGAATTATTTTTATTTTGTACATTTTGTTTCATGTGTTTCACTTTCATTAATGGATTTTCATCCATGTTTTTCTCATTACAGGGTGTCGGATGTTGCTTTTTAACTGTAAATTTATTTGTGTTCATACGTACTTTATTATCTCATGCTTTTTAATTGGAATTTATTTGGTATTTCTGGCACATCACTAAAGGACTCACATGGTATCCAGCATCCTTGTTGTAAATGTAATGTCCTGTCTTGTCTTTCGTCTTTTCCTGTCCTGTCTTGACTTTCTCTTCTGTCTCTCACAACTAGCAGACACTTCACTTTTCACCTCACTTCCCTTTCATTAATTTTACATTCCACTTCTGTCATTCACTCAACGTTGTGTTGTTGTAGTGACACTAGGGGTCTCTCTTGAGAGCCTCGGTTAACTCTTATCTTTGAGAAAAGGCCAATGAGAATTGACAAACAGAATTTGCATGCACCTCCCCCGGACATACTGGTATAAAAGAAGGGAAGCGTGCATCTTTTCAGACAGATTTTTTTCTTTGGAGGCGCGCTGTTTTGTTTTCACGAGCTGAGTAAAACCCACTGCTGTTTCACTCGCCTCTAAATAGAGCATACGCTGTTGGAAATAGGGTGCATTTCAGCGGCTTTTCTCTTCTTCTGCATGGCAGTGCAGACTTCGCCCCTGAGCGCTTCGGCAGCCCTCTAAAAGGGAAAGCCCTCACTGCGAGAACATGACCACAGCGACGTTGTGGTTGCGGCTTTCCTTGTTTTGGGGGAAAGCCACTTTAGCCGCCCCCCCACACACACACATTGCCCCTTCTACCCACGGGTATAGGGTAGGGGCAGATGACACTGGAGGCTGTGCATCTGTTCAGACAGATTTTTTTCTTTCTTTGCAAAACGCAGCCACCTGGCAGTATTGACCTTCACTCCACTCCAAGGCCTGTTGTTTGAAGTCTGGCCTACAACGCCGCTGGACAGGCCTCCTCCGCCCTGCATGCCATGGCCCTCCTGCAAGTCCACCAGGCCAAGGCATCAAAAGATCTGCACCTGGGTAGTCCTGATGTGCTGCAGGATCTGCACTCGGCATCCTACCTCACCCTCTGGGCCACGAAGGTCACAGTGCGTGCACTCGGACAGGCAATGGCCACCCTCGTGGTCCAGGAATGCCACCTGTGGCTGAATTTTCTCAAGATGATTTGCCAGACTGGGCACAGCGGTTCCACTGAAAAAATTTCAGAGGCTCCTGGGGCATATGGCATCCTCAATGATGGTCTCGCTGCTCGGGATGATGCTCATGAGACCGCTTAAGCACTGGCTTCAGACTCGAGTCCCGAGATGAGCATGGTGCCATGGCACATACCGTGTGACCTTCACCCCTTCCTGCCGTCACTTATTCAGCCCTTGGACAGACCTCTGTTTTCTACGGGCAGGAGTCCACCTACAGCAGGTGTTCAGGCGGCCGTAGTTACTACGGACGCCTCCCAGTTGGGCTGGGGTGCCGTGTGCAACGTGCACGCAGCTGCTGGCTCCTGGATGGGGCCATGGCTGGGTTGGCACATCAGCTGCTTAGAGTTGCTGCCTGCGCAGATTTATGCCGTTGATCCGTGGCAAGCATGTGTTGATTCGCTCAGACAACACAGCAATAGTAGAGTATATAAATCGCCAGGCCGGTGTTCGCTCTCATTGCATATCCTCCTTTGGGTCAGCAGCGGCTGAGGTCCACCCACTTCCCGCACTGGTACTCTCTGATAGAAACCCCCCTCGGCACAGATGCACTGGCACACAGCTGGCCCCGGGGGCTGCACAAATACATATTTCCCCCAGTGAGACTACTTGCTCAAGTCCCGCTTATTCGCAAATTAGTGTTCTTCACAATCTGAAGACCCATAGAGTTGCGGAGTTGGGTCAGTGCTCTCATTCCTGCAGGAGAAGCTGGAGGGGTGTCTGTCCTCCTCCACCTTGAAGGTTTATGTAGCCACCATAGCTGCTCACCACGATGCAGTTGATGGTAAGTCATTAGAGAACCACAACCTGATCATCAGTTTCCTTTGTCCTCTTGGGCCTTCGGAGAGCTGCTAGAATCAGTCGAACTAAAGGCCCTCTCCTTGAAGACGGCCCTCCTGATCGTGCTCACTTCCTTCAAGAGGGCTATGTGCCCAAGGTTCCTACGACCCCTTTCAGGGAAAGTGAACACAATCAGTGAACCTGCAAGCTTTTGTATGCTTTGGTGGACAGTAGAAAGGGAATGCTGTCTCCAAACAGAGGCTTGCCCACTGGATCGTGGATGCCATTGCATTTGCCTACCAGACCCAGGCTGTGCCCTTACCCTTGCAGGTTCGAGCACACTCTACAAGGAGTGAGGCACCCCTCTGCCCCCCAGTAAATGTGTTTGTAGAGATCCTCCACATCGAGGCAGGACTTACCACCGCACCACTTCCATATGTGGCTGGTAAGCCCATGTGATGTATTTGCCACATGTTAACCTCCCCTCCTGGGCAGGATGTGGAAAAGAATGCCTTCCCCGATGCATGTTATAGCGTTAGAGGGCCCCAGCCACATCTAACACTCTATGGAGAAAAGACATTGAGAGCGAAAAGGCCGTGACTTGTTATGTTGCTTCCCACCCTCAGGGATGTAGGGAAATATATGACGTCTTTTGGGGCATTGGGGAAGTTTACGTGCATTCTGATGCAACTGCTATTTTCACATGCAGCAGCTTGCTTGCACCTGCATCAGCAGTCCACGTAACATGGTTCAGTATTGTGGCGTTTTTAGATAGGGACCCCTAGTGTCACTACATCGACACAACGTCGAGTGAGTGACAGAAGGGAAACATCTCGGTTACTGTCGTAACCTCCGTTCACTGATGGAGGGTACAAGACATTGTGTCCCTCTTGCCACAACACTGTACTAAGCTGCTGAAATGGCCGGAACTTACTCTTGGCTCCTCAGCTCAAAGCCTGTCTGAACAGATGCACGCTTCCCTACTTTTATACCCGTATGTCCTGGGGAGGTGCATGCAAATTCTGTTCGCCAATTCCCATTGGCCTTTTCTCAAAGATAAGAGGTAACCGAGGCTCTCGAGAGGCCCCTAGTGTCACTACATCGACATACGTCTCATTCCCTCCATCAGGGAATGGAGGTGTTTTTTCTCTTCCTCACTTTTCATCCTCCAAATCCCACTTAATCCCCCCTTTTTTTTTACCTCTTTTAATACAAACAATCGCTATCCCACATCTATCCTACATTTTTATCTTCTCAAATCATACTCAAACTTGTTATCTGAACATTTCATTGACATCATCGCTCCTTACTCCTTTTTTATTCCAACTTTCTCTGTCCTTCTGTCTCACTCTTTTACTGTGTCCACAAGTGTGTCACAGCTGTGTGCCCTGCTTTCCTCACCTATGTGTCCTCTTATTCTTCCTGTTCAACAGCGGAGCCACTTGCGCCACACCGCCGGAACGTACCTAGCAGTATGTACAAGTGTTCCACCTGCAATTTCCCCTCCCTCCTTCTCTATCTCTCTCCCTTTGGCAGCCACTCCATTTCTATGTTGGCTTGTGTGTGCTTTGTCCATTCCAGCACTTTTGGAGTCCACACACTTTTAGTCAGTTCTATAAATGTATATAGGCACATTATCTTTAATCATCTTTAGCCTGCTGAACAAAAAACTAACAAACACAAAAGTCTTAAATGGCAGTATATCAATGTGGGTAGCTGTTTTACAACTACTAGAACACCACAGTTCACAATGACCATCACTAAACAGGAGTAACATACAAAAAAAAAGAAGTTTGTGAATGTGACTCTTTTTTTTTAGCGTGGATATCGTGAGGTGCTAATAAACATAATTGTGGTTGTGGATTGTATGTTTGAGTGTGTCATTCTGGATTTGTAGAAGTGCAGTCCTCTCTTCACATGTCTTTCAGCTATTTACAAATACTACTATGGTACTCCTCAATGTCAATATGAAATTAAAATGAACCTTTTGTTTCTATTTTGCACAATTCATCAGAGCATGTTATTCCAAAGAAAAAAAGGTTTCTTCTACAGATAAACAGGTATCTGAAATGTCAACATTTGTGCTTATTTTTCAACTCCTCCACTCAACCCACCTGAATTAATTTATGTATGGTATGCCCACTTTCCACGATCCAATAAATTCTTAATGGGAATCAAGTCCCGAACAATGTTTATCGTCCTAGACTATCCTGTTTTACCCAGAAATGTATCACATTATGGAAGCAAATTGGGTTGCAAATTTAGTTTAATGTTTGCTTAGGATAAAGGAATATTCCATATTTAATACAGATTAGGCTCAATCGACAGCATTTGTGGAATTGTGTTGATTACCAGAAAAACTTTTGTTTTGTCCCTCGTTTATTTAAAAAAAGGAAAAATCATGGTTTCTGCAAAACATTTATTTACAGTATCATATGTGTTACATTGATTTTAGTGTGATAAAATTGCTTACTAACCTTATCTGTTTAAATTTATATCCAATATTACAACTTCATTGTCATGACGAAGTATAGTGAGTAAACCCTGTAGTAACGGTCGTAATGCCTGTAAATGCCTGATGTTAACACATATTATATTTGTTTTGTGGCTTTACTTTTTAAATAGTGTGAGGGGAATTGAATAAGAATGAGTGGTGGTTATTTGCACATGCTGTCTGTGCTTGTTTAGCACCTAATTCACTAAAGATGTTATGCAGATCAGAGAACTGCCAAAACGTACCCACAAAAAAACGCTGCCAAACACAATTTGCAAACACAATTCCAATCTTGCGGGCCGATTCTGAGCGCTATATAGCAGAGGCATGGAATAAAGGCATGGAACAAAAAGGAAAGGAATTTACATAAACTTTAATTAAAAAAAAAAAAAGATGATGGATCATTTTTAAGATGTGGGAAGAGGGGATGCACTGTTTTTTAGATTTTTTTTTTAAAGTTTATGCCACTGGGTGGCACTAGTGAATTTGTTTGTAGAAGTCTATCTCGATGCTCTAAGGTAGATATTCCAGACATCACCAAGCAGTGGCAATGGATTCTATGAAAGAGTCTGGCCTATTTAATGTGTAATTAATGTTGAGAGACTATAAAGGACACATAATCTGTATACATGATGTTTACAGTATACATGTATACATGTTTAAAGATACACTGTAACCAACTGTCCTACATTTAAAATTCTTCATGAAAGCTAAGATAAAATGTTTAAAAGTGCCAGTGACTCTTCATTGATCAGTGACTGATGCTTGGCTGTGTATAGTTCACGAAGCAACTATTCCAGCTCTCTTGTCCGTAAGTGTATGAGAGAAAATTCGATGACAGCATTCAATCAGAAGAGTGTTTGCATCGGACCATGACGGGTTTCCACTGTCCTCAAAAGCGTGCGTGTCTCCCTGCTGGAGGATTGGGCTGAACGTCACTCTTCAGTGGAAGTGTTTTCATGCTCAGCTGGTGTTGTGTGTCTGTTGTGACGGGTCTAGTGCTCTGAGACTCTTGTAATTCCAGTGCTGTGCTAGATCTGTGTCTTATATCTAATTCATCTCCTCCATTTACCTTTCACACATTCACGCTTTATTTCCACTCTGTCCGTCAAACAGCCTATCACTGACGTGAGCCCCATGCGGCGTTCTACATCCTCATTAACTCCTCAAAGAAGGGTGCAGGAGGTCAGTTTGAACGATTATGACTTGGAGCGGCCCATGCTGACCCCGGGCCAGACACCCACTCAGGAGAGAGACAGGGAGAGAGCCAATCATCACCATCATCATCATCGCTGTCAGAGACGTAGAGACAAGAAACACAAATCACTGGATCGAGCCATCAGTGAGGAGCAGCCACCAACTGCAGGTAGGGTTGGTTTTCCTTTCTCATTCACTCTTATACAGTACACTCTCAAGCACATCCATGTGAAATAATATGGCGATAACCTCATAAATCTAGCTGCATCTGCACTAGGCCTGTACTGCTGAGCACTAGGGTTGCCACCCATACAGTATTTTCCAGGATCGTCCCATTTTTTTTTTCATTTTGTTTTCTTTTTACCATCTGTCCTGGAAAAACTCAAAATGTCCTGGAATTTCAATATTTTCCCAATGTGTTTACACATATGAACTCTCGTTTATATGCACTCTATATAAGGAGAAAAATTAAACACATTCTAAGATGAATCATAAGAAAGTTTGTTTGGATGATTAAGATTTTTCACTTTTGTGTAAACAATTCTTTAGTCTACTTATACTATAATGATTTAATGTTCTGGAAAACAAAAAAAAAAGGGGGGGGGGGGGGGGGGAATACTTTAAGATTTACACATTTCAATTTCATAACAAATTTAATTTTGTAATCCTTTTTAAGGGACTTTTTATGTACATTTATCTGATTGATTGGTTTAAGTGTATAAAAGTTTTTTTTGTTACTATTTACACAACTTTATACTTCATACATACAGTTCACATTTATACATTTTAAAGCATTTAAATGTTGTGTGTACCATAAACTCAAGAAAACTGCTTAGGGCCAGAATGAGTTAATAATATGTTAAACCTGTTCATAAAAAACTAAAATAAATTTCAATTTCATAACAAAATAAAAAAAGTAATCTTTTAAAATATTAAATATAATACATTTTTATGATATTTTGTAATAAAATTAAAATGTGTATCTTAAAAATAGGCCAAAATATTTTGAGGGTGTTGATGTAGTTTGATTGAATTACTCTTTATGCTATACATGTGGTAATTTCATCATCAAACAAGGAGTAAACACTCATAAATAATATGTTTTATTTCTTGCATGATGGCTAGCAATATATTTTTTAGCCATTGCTCAAGTGTCCAGGAATTTTACAGCACCAAGTTGGCAACCCTATTGAGCACTTGACATTTTACTGAATAGGATCGGGACGTGATGCAGGCCAGACTCGAACCTGTGTGACCATAAGCATGTGCACTGCTCGCTGTGCCACTACATTGACCATTATTGTATTTTTGATATATTTTGATATTTTATGTCTATGTATTGAAAAAAAAAGTAATATGTAAAGGAAAAGATGGAATACTGGTTGAAAAGATCAGTTTTTCCTGCTTAGCACAACGATGGAAATTCCTTAAAGGATTAGAGCGATCAGGTTATCGAGGAAAATCTTTATTGCTCTCTAAAGCGGTTTGCTTTGGGATTTTCAGTGTCAAACTCTCCCTTTGATTGAGAGAGGGAATTACTGATCACTGCATGAAAATGCACTCTACAAGGATTAGATTATTTTTTTCTAGCCGCTGTTCGGCATGACTTGGAAAGTCAGCAGCCAGTCAGAGGTATTGTAACAGCTCAGCTCTTGGTGGTTAATGGGGAGAAAACGTTCAGAATATGGAGAGATTGACCTGTTATTCACTCACTACAAGGCACCTTCTTTCTTTCTTCTGCCACTCCTCTAATTCACTTGCTGAAAAGACCAACATTGCTGGCCAACAGCTTATGTTGTGTTTTGGGTTGTGGTCCCCCAGCATGGGATACTGGTGTGCTGGTGTCCCCACCAGGCTTTTAAACTAGCTTAACCAGCTTCATCAGAAAGACCATGTTGGTCAACAAGCTTCACCAGCAAGGTTTAGCTGGTTAAAAGCATGGCTTTGCTGGTCAATCAGCTTGACAAGCACCAAACCAGCATAAACAAGCCTAGACCAGCATGGGAACTGCATGCTGGTTAAGATGGACTTTTCAGCAGGGTCTGAAAAGTAAACATGTATCAGCAGAGCGCAGCTGGAGTCTGGGCCTGCTGTTAATAGATCAGTCAGCTTTGACGGAGTTAAAAAGAGGCAATCCATCAAACCACTGAAAGCTTATTTACTTGAGTGTGTTAGTACTTGAATTTCAAACACACACAGACATCCACATACGTCTTCCTCTACATGTTTTTGTTCCTCTGTAGTCAGAAATGTGACAACACTATGAAACAGCAGGACTCACACATACACATATGCACACACACCAAAGTCACCAACCCTGTTGTAATATATTAATGACCTCTGGTGCATTGTCTGTGAGTCCATAATGGCTTTTGTTTGTGTCCATGGGCTGTATCTGGGGTTTACAGCCCAGGTAAATGGCCACAATGCAAGGAAAGAACCATTTGATTTTTAAGTAATGCAAACAAAAAAACACTGCTCATTCACCTCAGTGGTCTCCGTAGGCAGGTGGTTTGGTCACAGTTAATATAATGTAAGGGATAGAAAAAGTCCTGCGCACTTTTGGAACATGATTGATTAAATATTGATGATTTAGAATTAAATCTTCATATTAAAGTAGGACATGGCTCGTTAATGTATTCAGAATATTTTTCGTACCTCAGCAGATCCAAAGACGGTTCCGAGGGAACGAGACCGTGGGCGCTCTCATGAGAGGAAGAACCATTCGTCTTCAACAGCAGTAAGGAAGCAACGATACTACTCGTGCGATCGTTACAGCAGCCATGAACACGGCTACAGCGTGTCAGCTGGACCCAGCAGATCAACATCGCCGGGAGAACCACACAACCCAAACAGGCTTAAACAGGTTAAAAAGACTCCCTCTCTCTTATGGTTTCATATGGTGTTTTCATGACAAAAGAAATCAAAACATCATAATCAAAATATTTGTCTTGTTTTACAGAGAAAATACAATTCAGTATACTTGAAACAAGATACATTTATACATTATGGATCCATATTACTATTATTTTAGTACAGTATTCCATCCACATTAGTGGAAAATTGCACAGTTTAGAACCTTTAAACATCATGAAAATCATACTGTTATGGTGTTTTGTTTTTTGTTTTTTCAGTTATTGGTTCCCAACCCTATTAAGTAAAAGATTTGTGTTTTGGTAGTGGTTCACTCTCTTTGTGCCTTCTCTTCTGTCATTGTTTTTCAGGGAAGTAGCACAGCTAAAGGAAGTTCAATTGTTCATACCTCAGGCACCAGCACACCCTGCCGTGGGCGTAGACAGCTCCCCCAGACGCCCCTCACCCCTCGGCCTGCTGTTGCTTACAAGACTGCCAACTCTTCCCCGGTCCAGCTCAACACTGCCCAGTCTACCGTGCCCTGCCAAACTCGCCTTAGTCGTGGGCTATCAGAGCACGATGCCCTAATCGGCGGCAACGGCCACCACCAATCCCCTGTGCCCGTCACTCGAATCGGCTCCGATCCCAACTTAGGTCCCCTACAGCAGGTCTCGCACTTGTCTGAAGTGGACGACTTCCAGGATGCCTTGAGCACGTATGGCACAGGCCGCTCACCCAGGACTGCAGCCTCCATGGTCCACATGTCGTCAGGTGCTGCTCCCACTTCTGTGCTACTTTCACGCAGCCAGAGTGGAGTGCCCAATGGATATCACTACTCCCTTGGAGTAAGTGCGGCCACTGGGGTGAGTGGCAGAGCTTCAGGAAGCTACAAAGAGACTGAAAGAGATGAGTGGTGTTAGCATGATAGCATGCAGGATTTAATTTAGCATGAGTATCTTCTTTGACTTAAAACGCTGGAAAATAGTGGAGACCTACAAAAGGAATAATAAGGAAATTCCATCCACACTTACAATTTTTTGTTGCCCGTTTACCATCAAATGGAGCCTGTATGGCTTTAAAAATGGATTTTGACTTCTTTTTTCGGAAGAAACATACTTCTGTCACTGTTTACGAAAGTAGAAGCAAGATGGAAGGCTTTACAAATTAATATGATTATTTGATAAATTTCAACACAGTGTTGAAGAATTTAGCCTCAGTTGACACATTCCCACCTCTTTTAATGTCATTAGTGCTGTTTCCACAAGGAGATGGTCACATGAGCTGTACCTGTGACCAAGACCTCAGACCTTAGAGGAGCACACCTAAAAACACAAGCTATGATGAAAACACTGGCCTGCTAACTCTGATTCACATGTCTGAAAAAAGTGACCTGCTCTAGAGATTTAGTTGTTGAGAATTGAGAGGCTGTTTAGATACTTCGGACACGATGACCGAAAAGTTATTTCTAGGAATTAAGTTGTACTGCTGTTAAATTCTAAGGGGCCGTTCACTGTGAACATGGTTTTTTTGTTTGTCTGCACTATTTATGAATTGTTATTTATATGTAAACACCGTTGACCATTGCGCTGTCTTTCTTGCAGGAGCACTGCGTTTTTTAGATGCTTTGACAGGTTAAAAAGAACATCAACTTTTAAAAATGCATCTCGAGACACCTTTGTTTTGTTTTATTCGTTGTTCTGCGTCTAGCTTTTTTTTTTTTTTGCACAACAATGTGCTATGTCTAAACGGCCCCTTGGTCTTTCTCTGGTGTGAGTGGAATAAATGGTCTTCTGCCGCCAACTAAAAAAAGGCCAAATTGTACTTACTTTTCTATCAGACTGCCGTAGATGGAATATCTTTTCACAGTGTTCCATTTTGTACCTTGTAAATGATCCGAGTGTAGCTGGACATTACATAAGGTCTAATCCCTTTCTTACTCTCGAGAGGTAAGATACTAAGTGCCTAAACTTTGAGATTTATTGCCACATCTGTGTGATGCATTATGAAGCATTATAACCTAAGATAGGCAATGAACAGATGCTGTATGCTGTAGGTAAAAGTCACTGATTCAAGTTTTTTTTAATAGACTTTAGCATGTATTTGAAGAAAGAGATTTTGGCATTGTACAAAACAGAGGCTGTAGCATTATAAAGCTAGTTTAGGTGGATGTTGATGATGTTGGTCTTTTAAAAATATTTTCTTGAAATGATACAGGGAGAAATAGATAGAACATAGAGTTTAAATGCTAATGAAATTGATTTATGCAGGATTGAATATGTTGAAAGGATGTTTGAGGGTTATTCTTCATGGTTGCTGTTGGTGTGTTGTTTCCAGAGAGCATATTTTGTGCCCATGACTTTCTCCTTCAGTATTTGGTTGAAGGAGTAAGAGGGTGAGAAGGATTGACTTCTTGGTAGGAGAATTCATAAAGGTGCATTCTGCACTGTGTATTATTATTCACACAAAATGTATCAGTGCCACCTCTTTGATAAAAAGAGTATGTTGTATTCTCTTGATTAGTGATATATTGTAATTTTTTTTTATTATAGTTAATTAAATCAAGAACAAGGATTTCGCTCTGCTGAACTTATCCATAGTTTGTTGGCTTCCACCTTGTCTTTCTGATTCAAGGCATTCATTAGATAGGGTGGTATCTCTTCACTCAAGGGTGAGTCTGCAATTTACCCTTCCCTAAGCCCTGCCATAAAACATTACTTATGAATACAACCTTAGCAACTGCTGTCATTTGCCGTAATATCAGACAAGCTTTTGGTCTATTCTAATGCATGTTTGGGAAGTCCCCCCCCCCCCCACCAAAGAAACCCATAGTATAACCCAATTTTTTTTCAGATCTTAAAATAGAGGTGCATGCTGTGGACTACCTGCAAACTGTCATAATTCATAAAAGGACATGTGTAAAATCAGCAAAGACTGATATGTAAATTAATGTTACTAATTTAATATTAATTAATGTATGTATTGATTCAGGTCACAGAAGGGGTGATAGTAAGTAAAGACCTCATATCAACATTGTGATACATTAGGAACAGATCTCTTCACTTAGACTAATGTTATCTATTGTGTCTGTTGATTTGACAGTGTTAAGTGAATGCTTCAATTCTGATTTGCAGTCTTGGGTGTTTCTAAACACGTTGCCATGTAATTTAATAATTTTGAAAAATATCAGATAAAAATGCTTTACAATGATGATACTTGATTCCAGCCCACTTAAGAATATCATCCTTTTTATTTTTACACATTTTACTGAAAATCATGCTGTTGATTATCGAAAACCCAATTCACTCTTACCCGAGCTTGGCTGCTGTGTGGATTTTCCATTTCCCTTTATGATTTGTAAATAGTAGCACCTAAAAAATATAAAAATAATTAAACAATAACAAAAATTCTAGCGCGAATAATTTATATATATATATTTATTATTTATATATAATAATTTATGTCCACTAAATCGTGAAATTTTAAATATTATATAATATTGCCATTACCATATTACTAGATTTATTTTTATTTTTTATCATTTTGTTTATTATCTTTCCAGGAGTGTTGGTTAATTATGTTTTTGAGATGTTACAGACTTCACATCAGAAATTAGCTAAACTAATTCTGATTTAAAGTAATGACCAGCGTCATCCCATCACTGCTAACCGTCCTAAAATAAAATTATACAGTACATTATAAATTCTGAATCTATGTACTGATTATAATTGTTCCATGTCTGCCAAAAATATTGAGTGGTCCAAACACCATCTGCTGCCTGAGACTGAACTTTTGGTCAGATTTTAGGAGTAAATGCACTTAGCTCTATAGGAAAGCTATAGGATGCTCTCTCTTTAGTGAATGACTTGCAGTCTGTATGCACTTGCCTCAGAACAATTCGAAATGCACCTTATTTTCATCCTAACTCCATACAAAGCCCCTTCTCAATGTGAAAATACATAGTAAAAATAGGATTTCTAATGTAAAAACTTGCACCATTGTTCACTCTTGTGGTCATTGTGTTGAACAGCATTCCGTTTCGCAATATATCGCTAAAATTTTTAAAATGGCATATCGGATGAATTTAGAGACTGTAATCTTTTGACTCAAACAAGTTTCAATGTAAAAACTTGAGGTTTCTTACCAGTTATAGTTTTGTATGCATTTCTTCCAAAGATAAACTCCGCTGTGGTCGGCACCATATTGTTTTGTCACATGACTCTGTATGTCGAAAGTTTAACCCTTTACTGACAGTCAAAAGTCTCCTGAACTTAGATCAGTTGGTTTAAATTAATTAAAATTATGTGTTTCGTATAGCGAAGCTTAAACACAATGTCTGTGCAGAAGGACGCAGGGTAGCACAAGGCTATGGTTCATTCTGTAAAGCTCGTCTAAGCAAGCAGCAGTAACCAAGGTGGGCGGGGCTTAGTGAAGGTAGAGTTATGTGTACTTTAAGTGCAGGGAAATGTTGACTGTTGACGTGCAGTTGGGCTATGCAACAAAATGACACTTTAGGGAAGACTGCTCTTCCTCATCCTGTAGGTAAAGACTCTGCACTCTACAGACTCCAGCTTTAGCACCAGTGGGACCAATTCTTTGCTTCACAGAGATCTTGATATTCAGGATGTGTTACTCACTCACAAAATACAGCAGAGTCAAATTACCCAACATAATTTTTTGCTGATAACGTTATTGATCTGCCCTTAAAAGTATAAACAATATGTAGTGGTATTCCTTTTGGTTGCACTAGGAGGTGAACTGATGTTGTTACTTAGTGTACGCAACCTGTCACAAAAAAGTAGGGATATTATAAAGATTTTTTTTTTTTTTAAGTATGTGATGTCACAGTGAACTGCCTTTTACCACCTTATTTTGGTATGGATGGAGTGTTGTGGACCCAACAGTTCTTTGACTGTCCCAGAATTTAGACATCATCTTTCCTCTTAAAAACATTTTATGCCACATGCCAAATTTCTTTCAGCACTAGTTTGTCTCCTTGTGCTATATTTTGTTCAACCGCCCTGTGGCTATATCCTTGGATGATGTCATGTTTGCATGTTATGACGATATATGTGCATGTAGGAATTTGTATACATTCATCCATGGTTTTCTATGAGGAGTTAATTGGCTGTTGAGCTTTTTAAAAAAAACGATCTTTGATACCACTCACCCCCAGATTTCTGGGAGAAAATTAGAAGACCCTACTCTTCTCAATTTGTTGTAAAAGAATTGTTAACCACAGTGGGGAAATACAACAAGGCCACAGATGAATGTGAGTGCCTCACTGTTTTGACTTAATGATCTGTCTATGATGCCATATTTCTGCTCATTGACTCACATTCTTATCATCATTTCTACCGTTTACATTTTGTATGGAAACGAACATCACTGAACTGAGAGATATATGGAAATAAAACTTAGAAAACATTGTAGCCTTGGAGTTTAATTCTCATGAGATTTTTCTATTTGGTAAAGAGATTTTTGTGTCATGGACAGTGTTGGGTAAGTTACTTACAAATTAATAATTATTTCTTTAAAATTCTAATCAGATTACTAATGACTTAATTTTAAAAGTAATCACATTATGAATTAATTTACTTTTAAGTTACTTTCCAAAACACTTTTCTGCTCAAAAATTCCAATTAATGTCAATATTTTGTCCTTTTCCATTAGTACACACAAGTCATGCACTCAGCACCACACTATTCTCCTTCATAATGACTCATCACAGGTGTTCTACATAAATAAAATATAAAAATAAGCACAATCCTATAATGTACCAGAAAAGTAATTAAATTAATTGAAAGTCAGTAACTGTAATATGATTACAAGAATTTAAAATCTAATGCATTACACTTTTTTTTTTTTTTTTTTTTTTTTTTTTTTTTTTACTATAAAGTAATTACAATAGAGTAATAATTATTTATAACTAGATTACACCCAACAATGGTAATATACAAAGCTACATTTACTAGATGACATGCAAATGCTCCCACAGGATCATAAACTGTTTATCATAACTTTTATTTGCAATAATACACCACCACTGATCTAAAAGACGTGTAAGAGATTTTTAAAAAATATATATAAATATTACATGTAATACTATAGATTGCTTCATACAAACTGGTTAAGGTTATAATATGTAATATTATAACATTTATAATATTATATTATAGCCTAATGTTTTGTAATATTAAATACAAATCAAATGGAAACTTTTATTTTTATTTATTAGATTTTTGTATTTTTTTTTAGTTATTGAAATCATTATTTAAAAATAAATGATTTTCTTATTTATCAAACTAAATGTTGATGATCTTCGAGATGCTTCTTCTCATTGGCCTGCGGCGAGGCTGTGGGCGGAGCCCCTCGGTTAAGTACAGTACAGATGAAGGTGTCTGGCGGCAAGCGCGTGCAGTTTGCAAGGTGCTTTCAGTGACACACAAACGGTAATGTTAGATGTACCATTGTAACTTTCATATATAATCGTCCTCAGACCCATCTCATCATCGTCTGGACTCCATTAATTGAAGTCGGACTTTTGATGAAAATGCGATGACTGCAAGTTTTGGCAACGAATCCTGCGTAAATAATAACAGTGCGCGTCTCGCGGCTTTTTAAATTTGTCAATCATGTTGCTCGTGTCTGTCCTGTGGACAGTTGTTTTATTTACTTTTATAAAAGCCAGCATCCCTGAGACTGGTCCAACTGAAGCAACAGATATGGAAAGCGGTTCAGGGATGTTGCTTACAGGTAAGACGTCGAAATTCAATTGTTTTGTATACTAACTGTACCTTATTAGATTAGATGAAACTTTATTGTCATTGTGCAAAGTACAAGTACAGAGCCAATTAAACGCTGTACCATTATATAGTATATAATGTTTGTTTATTTACATTTGAGGATAGGTCTGTATAGGGTGCTTGACTGGGTACAATGTTTAAACGTTTACTATGCATGTTTAAATAACTAATTGGTCTCTTTTTTATGTTGTATTTTCATTAATAATATATTTTTTTATTTTAAAATAAATTTCAGTTACTGACAGTCCTGCAGTGTGGCTTTATATCCTAAACCTAAAACTCCTTTAAACAACTGTATACTTTTGTATTATGTAAAATGTATTATACATGCTGTATGATATTCTATTAATTGAGTGGATACTTGGACTATTTGTACTGAAAAACTTACTTTGTCAGACTGTATGACTATTGAAATGATACATTTTTAATATGGGGGGGTGGGGGGTTCATGGGCATGTTTTTTGTCAACTATATTTTTGACATCTAGTGTTTTCCTCTTGGAGCCGCTGTTGTTTACAGTTTTATACCATATATGAGCAGGTGTAGATACTTTAGCAATGATCTATTTAAATCATTCTAACATTTCAATGTTTCCAAGCATGAGAGTTATCAACAAATCTGATCGCACCCACATGTTAAACACTAGACAATGATTGCAGCATGAAGCACCTCACCCGTTTATGCTGTTTTTGGCAAAACACATGTCTCAGATTTGTGGCAGATGTGAGGGAAATTAGTTCCAGCATTATTTGTGAAAGTTAAAGGATGCCATCATCACCTCCACAATCATGGGCATCATGGGTACTTATGAATTGTTGATATCTTGTGGATTATTCTAAATTGGTTCATTACTTTGATTTCTTGCACAATAACATGCAACTCAAGTGAATAGTTGCACAGTAACACTGAAAAATTACAGTACAAATCCACATTTATCTGTAACCTCCTGAGACACGAGCGTGACTACTGTACTATTTCCCTTTTTGATGTGTAACTAGTAGCACCTGATAAACATGCAAAAAAGTAAAAATTAATAATTTTCCAAAAAACATTATGGCAACATACAGTATGTGGACAGCGGGACTAAGTTGAAAAGTTTTAAATAATAACAATCTATAGAAAGTCCAATTTTTAGATTGTTAATTATGTTTCCAGGAGTGTTGGTTATGCATGTTTTTGTCAGGTTACAGACATTACAAAAATTTGCATAATTAATTCTGATTCAAAGTAATGTCCAGCATCATCCAATTACAGCAAACCATATTAAAATAAAATTATACATTATAAATTCTGAATCTATGTACTGATTACCATTGTCCGATGTCTGCCAAACATGTTGAGTAGTCCAAACACCATCTTCAGCCTGAAACTGAATTTTGGTAGGGTATAAATGTACTTTGCTTCAAAGAGAGCTATATGATTCTCCCTTGCTCCCTATTTTGTGAATGACTTAACTTCCAGTGTGTTGTTTGTCAGCACTTGTCTCAGAACAGTCCAAAATGCAACTTATGTCATTCTAACTCCACATAAAGCCTCTAAAAGCAACATTTTGCAACTTTTGGATGAAACCATTGGTTATGCACATAAATAAATATAAGATTTCTATGTAAAAAAATTGCTAAAGTACACATTAGTGTACATAGTGTCTAGCAGCGTGATGTTTTGTGATAAATGGCATATCAGATGAAGCTAGATACTACACTGTAAAAAAAAAAAAAAACGTAATAAATAATTGACTAAGCTGTTTATTTTTAGTAATCTGGATATAACAGGTTTTGTTCAAGTAACTTCACTATTGTGACAAAATTATGCATTGCGTATAGCAAAGCCAAAACACAACGTCCATGCATGTGTACGTGGAGTCACACAAGGTTAAATATAGTGTTGGATAGTAAATGTCCACTAAAGATGACTTCATCAGACTTCTTACCAGCATCTGTAATACATTATTGAGGGCAGACTTCAATACGTTTGCAGAGAGGTTTGTAAATCCATGGAGTTGTTTTAAGGAGTTGAATAAAGGATGTGAAACTGTGTAAGTTCCACCCACTTCTTTAGTTTGAATGCTGGCTTTCCAAATTGGTCAGGGGAGTGATCTACAGTGTTACTTTCTGATTCATCAATGAATTGCCATCTTCACAATTAAACTTTGTGAACCCAGCAATTTAACTTTTGTGCATTAGACACAAATAAATGGATTTGACAAATGATTTAACCTGTTTGATTGCTGCTTTTTGCCTTAAAGGGATTTGTGCGCTAAATTGTGTCTAAGCTTGTTTTGTAAATTTAGTCCCAACTGGCACGCAGGCAGTAGTAATTCCTTTGGGTATGTTCCCAGGCCTTGCAATGCTCCCCTAGGCTGTCAACAAACATGAAAAATTAATCTGCTTTTTGCTCCCTGCGGTATCACTACCAGTGATTTGGCCATCGTTTACATGCCCAGTCTTTCAGGGTGTTGGAATTATCACCCTTTTTTCAATGATGAACCTATACCAAATTTTCCAAATGTGTGGGTAGCATTAAAGAGATCTCATAAGATGATTTGGGTAGAATGTGTCAGTAAACAACCTTAGCAAATGGCATGGACCATCTTGGGTACAAATGACTGTTTGCTTGTTTTTCATCCATCTTGAAAAGGGAAACGAGATGCTCACTCATAGGGCTCATTAAGAGTCTTTATTAGTATTAGCTCATTCTTCTTTTCCATTGTTTTAATGAACCTTCTGTGATCTCAGCAAACCATTTATGGGTTTGTGAGCTCAGATTTTATGGTCGAGCTGACAGATGAGCAAGGTTATTAAATCCAGACCCCAGCTGAAGAATGAATGTAGTCACTGAGAGAACTTGTTTGAGTCTTTGTGGTACAGTGTGGCATGAAAAGCCCCTTTTTAAGCTCTACAAGTTTAGGCCTGTAATTGTTATGCAATGGTTCTCCAGGTAGCTTTATAACTAGTACTGGCCTTTGTGAGTTGAACACCACATTATTTAAAATTTTATAGCTGTCATGCCCATGTAGTAAAACCGGCCATGCTCGCGATGGATCTGTTGTTTTCTGTGCTAACAAAACAAACTGAGAAATGTAATGAAAATATTACAGACATTGCTAGTAATTCTAAAAGATGACCTTATTTGATTGGCGGCCACCATGGAGGTGTGTTGAAACTGTGTTTAGACAATTAATTTCACACAGCACAAATACTACTGAGATAACAAACATGTTCCCCGTCTGTCACTCACTCGACGTTGTGTCGAATGAAGTGGCACTAGGGGACTTTCTTGAAGGCCACGGTTACCACTGAACTTGAGAAAAGGCCAATGAGAATTTGGCAGACAGAATTTGTATGTCCCTCCCCCGTACGTATGGGTATAAAAGGAGGGAATCGTGCATCTGTTCATTCAGATTTCTTCTACGGAGCCGAGCGGTTGTGCGATCAGCGAGCTATCACTTCTGTTCCACTCACCTCTGTAGAGCGTTTGTTGTTGGATCTAAGGCGCATATCGGCGCCTTTCTCCTTCTCTGCACAGCAGCGCAGCTTTGCCCCTGGGCGCTTCGACAGCGATTCTAAAAGAGAGTATTTTCCTAAAAGAGTTTATTTTTCTAAAAGAGCACATGCAGCAGGCATTGAACATCCTTTTCAGGATGTGTCTTTTTAAAGATGCCCTTCTGCCCCTGTGTAGTTCCTGGATGCAGTCGATATCTCTCCGCTCCTGATGGTCATAGACGCTGCCTCATGTGTCTGGGCTGTGATCACACTGTTTACTCCCTCGGACCCGCTGAGCTGGATGATGAATTTGCTGCTCCATCGGAGAGCGTCCTGGTGTCTGGTGCGGAAGACTCGACTGGACTGCCACCTTCGGGTTGGCACGCCCAGTCTGAGGCCGACGTCCAGATGGCCGACATGCTTGCCCAAATAGCCTTGAGTGTGGGTTGGACTGGAACCCTCCATCCTCACCGCAGCCCTCATAGCTAGACCATTGGTTCCTCGGGTCCGGGTGCCACTCACAGCCACGCCCCCCTGGTCCCTTTCGTCCCGGAGGTGCATGATGAGCTGTTGAGGTCATTGAGGGCACCTTTCACTGCCCACAACCGACCTCCTCGCTCATCTGCTCTCACTACCCTTGAGGGCGGGGCGGCCCATGGATACTCGTAGGTCCCCCAGGTGGACAGAGCGGTTGCGATCCACCTATTACCGGAAAACGTCGCCACCTGGCGGGATTACCCAGTGCTCCCCTCCAAGGCCTGTAAGATGACGTCATCACTGACCGTCAAAGCCTACAGCACCACAGGACAGGCTGCCTCTGCCCTGCATGGCATGGCCCTCCTGCAAGTTCACCAGGCCAAGACATTTAAAGATCTGCACTTGTGTAGTCCTGACCCCGACTTGTTGCAGGAACTGCGCTCTGTGACCGACCTCGCCCTCCAGGCCACGATGGTCACAGCGCTGACACTCTGGCAGGCAATGGCCACCCTCGTGGTCATGGAACGTTACCTGTGGCTGAACCTGGTCAAGATGCGGCAGGTAGACAAAGCCCGCTTTCTCAATGCCCCCATCTTCCAGCTCGGCCTATTTGGCGACACCGTTGAAGCGCACTCCCCTCATCTCTCGGACGTCTTCGAGGACCTGGAAGGCTCCCAAGCGCTCCTGAAACAGACGATCCAGGGAACGAGACATTTGCTCCAGAGCTGGTAAAAAGACCACTCCATCCCCCGGTGAAGGGCCGGGAGGAGAATCTTTATTTACAAACCTCTTTTCCTTTGCCCACATTCTCAATAAAAAAGTGATTTCCTCATTCCCTGGGTCATCTGGCCCGCAAATGCCATTCTCACGGCAACCCAGTGCCAGACTCTGGCAGTCCCTGCACCCCGGACATGGACCCCTCGCCTTTGGACCCACGACTGCTGTCCCCGGCCGGTTCTGACGAGTCTAGAGGACACCTACACGGGACCTCCACCTCAGTCCCTAACCTGCCTCCTGCTGGGTGCGTGGAGCAAGGTAAGTGCTTTGAGCCTTCTCTCAGCACCAAAGCCTCAGGATGCGCTTTTGCCTCCCAACAAGACACTTCCTGCTCCGCCCCGCTGCTCCACTCCGCCAGGTATGTCAAAAACGATCATCCCCCTAGTGCCCCTCGGCTACGCTATCCAGTTTTCCAGTCCCCCGCCCCATTTCGCCGGCGTCTGCTTTACCTCGGTTTAGATTTAGAGCTTTAGATGTTCTGAGCAGCTCTTTGTCTGCTTGGTGGACAGTGTAAAGGGAACGCTATCTCCAAACAGAGGCTATCCCACTGGGTTGTTGATGCCCTCTCTTTGGCCTATCACACCCAGGCCGTGCCCGCCCCCTTGCGGGTTTGAGCAAACTCGACAAGAATTGTGGCATCCTTGTGGCCAACAACACCTCCGTAGCAGACATCTGCAGAGAAGCAGATTTTACAACCTCAGGGTTGAGTTAGTCTCGTCCCGTGTTCTCTCAGGTCCAAGCAGGTAGAACTCGGGAATACGTAACGTCTGACTGGGTGTTCCGCTTGCACATAGTGCCTTTCCCCTCCACTGAGGTGATCATGTGCTCTCTTTTCCCCCAGGAGAGTCCAGTAAACTTGCGCTCCCTGGATGTTCTTCCTCCCTAGCACTCTGATCCACAAATTCAGCGGAGGAATTCCCTGACCAGACCCACTATGGGTACTAATTACTCTGTAATGGAATAGGTGCTCCACAGGATGGGCCTTCATGGATTAATCCCCCTGTGTGTATTTTCTATGCAAGGTGCTAGCCTGCCATTGGGAGCAACTTGGGGTTCAGTATCTTGCCCAAGGACACTTTGGCATGTGGAGTCGTGTGGACCACCAACACTGCAATTAGTGGCCGAACCGCTCTACCAACTGAGCCACAGCAGAGCAGCATTTCATGGTATATTTTCCACAGTGTCTTCCCTTTAGCTGCTTTTTAAATACTGTACTTGAGTTGTGTCCAGATTTGGATTGGATATTTCAGCATCTTAATAAATTGCATTATTTTTTTGTGTTTTTTTTCAGTTTTGGATCAGATTAATTTGTTTGGTTTGATAACCAAATGCAGGTTTATTTGGACAGGTTCTTCATACAGTAAAACCCATACTGTTTTGTCAAACCCACTTCTAAAACATTTGGTCTTAGTTATCGCAGTTATCAATGATAGTGTCCATTATGTTACATCCCTGAGGTTAATTTATCTAATACAGGTCATGCAAAAAAACGACAAAAAAAAAAAAAAACACATTTGGCACATTAAAATAAATAAAAAATAAAAATAACATTTTGACCTTTAAATTTGATTTCTAATAATTCAGCTCCAAAAAAGATCATCATTGGCTAATGCTCTTTTTCTATAAAACATACGATTACTGTACCACATTTTGGAGAACAGTAAACAATAAAAGGAAAAGTATGTATTTTGCTCTTGTGTTATTTATTAAAACTTTGCATTTAGGATTATGCTTTGACTGGAGATAAAAATAAAATGAGACCATGTGTTTATTAAAATAAATAACATGAGTATGGGATGAAGGATTGTGCTTATTCAGCAGCCAATATATAATTATTTCTTCGAGTCAACGTGAATCTCAGTTTGCAAACCATTTTACTTCAGTAATTTGACACATTTCCAAGTGATATTCAACATGATGTAGAACAAGACTTGATTTTATCCATAAGGAATAGAGAAGTGTTGGTTATTCATGTTTTTGAGATGTTACAAACATTACATCAGAAATTAGCATAATTAATTATGATTCAGAGTGATGGCTAACATCATCCAATCAATGACAACCATATTAAAATAGAATTATAAATTATAAATTCTGAATCTATGTACTGATTACCATTGTCCCATGTCTGCCAAACATGTTGAGTGGTCCAAACATAATCTGCAGCCTGAAACTGAACTTTTGGTCGGATATTAGGAGTGAATGCACTTAGCTGTATAGAGAGCTATGCTCCCTTGCTCCCTATTTAGTGAATGACTTAACCTCCAGTGTGCTGTGTGCTGATGCACTGGTCTCAGAACAGTTCAAATTTTACCTTATTTTCGTCTAAACTCCATATAAAGCCTCTGAAAGCTATTTTTTTCAGCTTTTGGATGAACCCATTGATTCTCTATTTGAAAATGCATATGATTTTACAAATGTTAATGAATAAAACTATAATAAAATTACATTTAACAAAATCTATATTAAAATGAAGCAAAATGACCCACAGATTTGTTGAAAGTTATTTTTTTTTTGTCAACTTTTGAGGGAATACTGTCCCAATTTCCACATGTGTGGACATCATGTTTATAAGCGTGATGACGCACAAAAAATTAATGATTTTGAATTAATGAAACTAGAGATGCTACTTTTTACACCCAAACAGGTTTCAATGAAAAACTTCTTACCAGAGGCACTTTTGTTGTCTCTACACCCGGTGAAGTTCATCCATTCATTCATCTTCAACCGCTTATCCTGTACAGGGTCACGGGGGGCTGGAGCCTATCCCAGCTAACATTGGGCGAAAGGCGGGGTACACCCTGGACAGGTCGCCAGTCCATCGCAGGGCCACACATATACAGACACACACTCACACTCACATCCACACCTAGGGCAATTTTTGGAGACACCAATTAACCTAGCCTGCATGTCTTTGGATGGTGGGAGGAAGCCGGAGCACCCGGAGAGAACCCACGCAGACACGGGGAGAACATGCAAACTCCACACAGAAAGGCCGGGGCAACCGGGGTTTGAACCCATGACCTTCTTGCTGTGAGGCGACAGTGCTAACCACTGCACCACCGTGCCGCCCCCCCCGGTGAAGTTCTTCAAGGAAATCAAACCATGCTGTTGTGTCACGTGACTCGGTGGCCCAGAAGTTGAACCCTGAAATGACAGTATAGAGTCTTGTGAACAGTATTCAGTTAGTTAAAATTCATTTAAATTATGCTTTGCATATAGCAAAGCCAAAAAACAACGTCCACGTATGTTGTACAAGATTAGAAATTAGGAAAAACATTTTTAATTTTCGAAATGTATAAATTAAGTGCACTGATGAATCACTTACAGTAAGGTATCCATGACCAGGAACATGTTTTACTAAAGTAAATAGGTGTCAATTTAGATTTCATGTTGTGTTTAAAGTCCAGCATTACAGGTACCATATTGTTTTTACAAATAGTTCAATGCGTTCTTCTTAAATCTTTGCTGAAGTACTGTAAATTGTGAGGTATTCTATCAGTGTTACACCTAATCTGGTCTTTTTCCCCTTAGATGAAATGTTTTGCACAATGCAATTGTAACAGATCATTTAATTCAGTTAAATGATTCAGTCATAGGCTTAAGCCTCCTTTAACATTCTTCATCTTGTGCCACACCTGGATTTGAATTATTAACATCAGTTTTTTAGAGGCCACATCTCTTCTTATTGCCTAGCTAGAGATTACATGCTTTAGTTTCTCAGAAAACCGCAATGACCCTTCAAGGACAATTGTGCTCTGTTTGAACAATGGCAATTACTTCATTGGTTTGTTTTCATTGTAATGAAAGTGAACCTGTCAGGTTTTGTCCTTGTCATCTTGATTGGAGTTGATTAAAGGGTTGGCACCATTTACCTTGGAGGCCCCTATAGTGCCTGTCGGTGAGTCAGATCCATAATTTATTACCACTTAAATTACACTCAACCACTGCTGCAATATACATACCAGTAATATGCAACATCAGTCTCAGACGATCAGACAGCTACGGGAAAACCATAAATCATGAAATTATTTCATAGAGTTTTTTTTTAATGTCAAGAGAGTTAGGGGCATTGGTCATATGATTCAGATGGGACTTCTTGTGGGTGTCTAGAAATAAACACACTACAATTATGACAATTTTTCTTGTGGGTTTGACAATCTTGTTGATGCCTATTTAGCTTGTAAACGGAGCACAGCTGCCTGTAATGACACAGCATGAGATACTTTGTATCCTCAAATGGCTGTTGTTCCAAACAGTGAAGCAGCAACCATGGCAATATCATGTTCACAAAACAGGAAAAAGACGGGAGCACCTGGTTCTGTATCAATATTATTTATTTAACTCTAATAATGTTTGACGTTATATTTTATCTGTTTGGCCACATACTGTACATACTGCAATGTTTTTGGGGTAACAACTGCACAAATGTTTATACATTTAAAAACAAAAATGTGTGTGTATAGAATACTAAAATCACTATTATAGATGATAGTTTTAAGCTGGACTTATAGGAACATATTACTTTGCCTACATGTGAAATGAACACTAGAGGCACTCTAGTGTGTGTATAGAATACTAAAAATTATTGGTTCATTAAAACGTACTTTTCATTCTGACATCTAAACACTTTAAGATGTGTTTAGACTAGTGCTGTAAGTTGATTACAATTTTCAATTGTGATTAATCGCATAATTTTTAAAGTGCTAAAATTTGACTTTATACTTCTTTTCCTGTCAAAATGCATTTATTTCTTTCTTAGGAAAGAAAGAAAAAACAATGTGTAACAATATAAAGCTTTATTTATTTATTTATTTTCTCAGCAATTTGGAATGCCCAATTCCCAATGCGCCCTAAGTCCTCGTGGAGGTGTAGTGACTCGCCTCAATCCGGATGGCGGAGGACGAATTTCAGTTGCCTCCACATCTGAGACCGTCAAGCTGACCATCTTATTACGTGGCTTTTTGAGTGCATTACCACAGAGATATAGCACTTGTGAAGGCTTAATGTTGTTCTCTGCGGCATCGATTCGTCACTCGCCCCACCGAAAGTGAACCACATTATAGCGACCACGAGGAGGTTACCCCATGTGACTATGCCCTCCCTAGCAACCAATTTGTTTGCTTAGGAGACCTGGCTGGAGTCACTCAGCACGCCCTGGATTCAAACTCATGACTCCAGGGGTGGTAGTCAGCGTCTTTACTCGCTGAACTTCCCAGGCCCCCACAATATAAAGCTTTATTAACATTTTCTAAACAAAGCCTTGCTCAGTTTAAAGATAGAAATGCACTAAAATAGCACCAATTCAAGTAACATTAAACATTTCCCAAAGTTTAAGTGGGAGTTTGACTAATTGAAAAAACTAGTCTGCACATAGGTTGCAAATTCATTGCAATGGGCATTACATTTCTTAAACTGTCATCCTCCACAATATTAAACTGCTGGTAAACTGTGGCTATCTGCTTTGCTACAGCAATCATATAGACGCGTTCATAATGCATGTCAGGATGTCAGCACCACTTTGAACTACATATTAAAAGCGTAGACAAAAACATCTCATTCTGCATTTTGGTGATAGTTAAGACTTGACATGCTTCTGTTGTAATTCAAATGCACCTTACTTAGGCTGAAAAATACCTTTTCTTTCACAAGTCCCATCTAGGCTTGTTTTGGACAACAAATAACTTCAAGAGCTCCTTTCTCCATTATTTGATCTCTGACATGGAAGCGTTGTTGTGTGCGTTTGTGGTGTGAGTCCGGGTGGACACATTGCAAAGGTTCTGCCCTTCTAACCTGTGTTTATGATGGTTTATGCTGTATTAATGGGGAATGTGTTAATGGTGATTCAGAAAATTGAATGCATTAAACCTTTTAAATTAATCGCATGCATTAACACATTAATTTTGACAGCTCTAGTTTAGACTAGGGTTACATGGTTTACCAGTACTAACGAATTACCGTGATACCCAAAAAATGTAAATGGTACAATGTCATCTTGTTGCTAATTTCGGTACCATATTACAATATGCTGTCATTAGCAAAATGATATGAGATGTGACAGTTTTGAGATTAAATTGATTACAATTTGAAAATAAAATAAAAAACCTCTGGGTATGACCAAGTTTGATCTTTAAACAACAGAAGGATGTAATTTAATTAAATAATATACAGTCAGATGCACTGCATGCAACAGAATAAACAAGAGGTGCTGCTCAGCTATGTCATATGATTCCCACATACACACACTCGGGTGCGCATACGCATGCACTCATACAAACGCAACACACTGCTGATGCTTAATTTTCATGCAGTGTGTTTAGAGTATAAACAGCTGTTAACACATACATGAACTCCTCGGGTGCAGCTCGGAGATTTCAGCTCGAGAGTCACGACGGGAGTATCTAACCAGTGTTGCCAGATTAGAAATGTCGAAGTATCGTACCAAAACCTCAAAATTATCGTTTTTTTAAAAAAATTATCGTACACAAACCAAACGCATAAAATATAGTTATTTTCCAACAATTTTATTTTCCAAATAATTTTACAGCCAATTTGAACAAGCTGTATAATACGCTCACATTAACTGGAGGAAGTCTGAATAACTTTTTTTTTCCAAAGTGCAAAAGATATGCCGAAAAAAAGTAATTAATTATTAATTAAGTAATTAATAATTTCTTTCATTATTGATTGTACATCGTACAGAGGTCAAAATTATCGTACAAATACGATAATTATCGTACATCTGGCAACACTGTATCTAACCCAAAAACAGGAAGAACTCAAATGTCTGTCAAAATAAAAGTCCTGCTAACATGAAAGCTCTATTCAAATGGATGTGTGAAACTGAAGACAGAAAATATAACTACTGTATAAAAAAATGTATTATTCAAAAAGTAGCAATAATACTCATAATAACAATTATTCCATATTAAATGGTTGTTGCATTATTATTATTATTATCTGCAAGCAATATCACAAACGCAAGCATCCTTGTGCCACAGGTAATTTTATTTGATTAAAACTGTATGTATCAATTTGTTTAAACACCATTTGATCATTGCATTTAATTAAAACTTTTAACATGGAATCCAGGAAAATGTAAACAGAAAATGCATAATTTGAATCTTGTAATACTGTAAGACAGTTCTTTTAATTAAAATAATTTTCTGTGAAATTTCATCAAAAATCTGAGGCTTTTTTGTTGTTGATTATAGTATTGATTTAGTATTGATACCGACTAGATCTGGTATTGTACCGAAGCCAAAAGTTTGGTATAGGAGCAACACTAGTTTAGACCCTGTTTATCTACTAGGAATCCCCATAAATGTGGCTCTTGTAAGTAAAGTTCTCTGTTTTAAAGTAGAATTGAAAGCTTCAGTGAGTTAGGAGTAGTGTCTGTCTGCTGGCTGTCTGTCTGCTGTAGACTTGGGCCTAATGGCAGTCTCTGACTTGACTTGCTGGCACTGTTTGCCTTAAGGGAAACCTTAAAACTATCATGATATTGTAACTTATCTTAAAAAAGAGTGGGTAGGTGGACTTATTTCAAGTGGGGTAGCTGAGACTGGAATAACAGCTCTAACATTACTGCTTGTATTCCGCAATGAAACATGCCAGATGACATCATGTTATTCATGGGTACTTAGACACACACTTGTGTATTGGGCTATTCAGCCAACAATACAACCTGTTTCTACAGGCACACACTGGGGGCCATTGACTTGTGTGCATGGTCCAAAATGAACACCCACCAAGCACCAAATTAAGGTAAATTTTCCATTTGCCTAGTAATATTCGCAGTATGAAAATGTGTCAGCTAAGGAAATATAAATATTTTTTCTAAAGAGGGCTCCGTAGGCCTACAATCAGCAAGGTCACAGGTGGTTAGACTGAATGGCCCTTAGAAACTGTAATTTCCCACTGCTCATCAATAGCCTCAGTTAGCAGGAAATCTAGAAGCAAGATTAAGGTGATGTGCAGGACCCTTCATGCCATTGGGAACAAGGAAAGAAAATGCTCTGATTTTTAGTGGATGTGCGAGTACGTTTTATTTACCCACCACCACATACACAAATTCTTTGGTAATTGTAGCATTATAATACCAGATCTGAGTGATTTTATTACGTGCAGCCTTCTCTTCAGATAACCGGACTGTCTTATTCTCTGTCTCATACTGTGGGCACCATGTCAGTGATGCGTGGATGACATCACCACAAGCCATTTTGGGGAAATAATATCTTGTCCTACTAGTAGCAAATATGGGCAAAATATGGTACACACTTTCCTGTTTAAGGAACCTCTGATTATGCTATACACAGACAAGACTATAGATTATGACCACCAGCCTAATTTGCTGTTGGTCCTCCGTGTGTCGCCAAAACAGTGCGAGGTGGAGCTACCATGGCTTGAACTTGTTGGTCCAGCACATCCCACAGATGCTTAATCGGATTGATATCTGGGGATTTGGAGGTCAGGGCAACACCTTAAACTTTTCATCATGTTCCTCAAACCGTTCCCGAACAATGTGTGCAGTGTGGCAGGGAACATTACACTGCTAAAAGAGGTCACTGCCATCAGAGAATACTTCTGTCATGAAGGGGTGTACCTGGTCTGCAACAATGTTTACGTAGGTGGCACGTTTCAAATTGACATCTACATGAATAACTTGACCCAGGGTTTCCTAGCAGAACATTGCCCAGAGCATCACAATCCCTCTACAAGCTTGTTGTCTTCCCACAGTGCAGCCTGGTGCCATCACTTCCCCAGGTAAACAGCGCATACGTACAAAGACCATGTGATTTAAAAGCAAACGTGACTTATTGGACCAGGTGACCTTCTTCCACTGCTCCAAGGTCCAGTTTCGACCCTCACGTGCCCATTGTAGGTGCTTTCAACAGTGGACAGGAGTCATTGTGAGCACTCTGACTGGTCTGCAGGTACACAGCCCCATACGCAGCAGGGTGCAATGCACTGTGTGTTGACACATTCCACCTGTATCCATTATTAAATTTTTCTGTGACTTGTGCCACAGTAGACATTCGGTTCGGACCAGACGGGACAGCCTTCTTTGCCCTCATGCATTGATGAGCCTTGGGCACCCAACACCCTGTCGCCGGTTAGTGGCTTGTCTCTTCTTGGACTACTGTCGGTAGGTACTCACCACTGCTGACCAGAAGCACCCCACAAGCCCTACCGTTTCAGAGATGCTCTGACCCAAAGTCAAAGTCGGTCTCCTGCCCATTTCTCATGCATTCAACATATTGAATACAAGAACTGATTGCTCGCTTACCATCTAATCTACCCAGAACTTGACATGTGGCCTTGTAAGGAGACGATCAATGTTATACGCTTCTTTTTAGACTATTGCTATTACACAAACTTGGGGTTAGAAAATTTAATATGCAGTATTCCCCTAACCATAAGTTTTAAACTTTGGCACATCCTGCATTTTTTTGCTATAGATATTGATGATGAAATCATGTGGCTTATTTAGGAGAGATGTGATCAGACTTAAAATTTCTAGAATTTTCTATGTGATCAGACTTAAAATTCTCTTAGCAAATGGTGAAAAAAAACAGGTGAAAAAAACACAGGTATCTAAGTCCAGAATCATAGAGACTTGAGGTTGGCTCTTTTGACTCTGACACATACTGTATGAAATCACATACTCAATTTTGGCGATTTTACTCTTGTAAGTCTTCAATAAGAAGTTAAGCCGTGATTAAGAACACCAGATACACGCTCTTTTTTCCTAACTCAACCATTAAAACAGTGCTAGTCTAGAGATATGTATTTAAAGTCATGTTTGAAGAGTCAGTGTCGAGGGGGTCATTTGATTTTGAGTGGATTGGAATTTTATGGTTGGCTGAGGTTTCTTTCATATCTCTTCTTTATGTTGTGAACTTATTTAATCAGGTGTTTTAAGGTGGGTGAAGTGATTACAGTTGATCAAGGCCTGCCAAGTTACAATTCTGCCAAGAGCTTGGCTGCTAAAATTGGTCTTACTGTTATGGGTGGTGTGAAGGTAAGATGGGTTAAAGGAGAAGAAAAAGTAAATTCTTTGGTTGGCTTGACTTGGTGCTGTCAGAATTCAAATCAAATCAAATCACTTTATTGTCACACTACTGTGTACACGAGTGCAACAGCAGGTGAAAGTCTTGTGTGCAGTTCCGAGCAACAGTGCAGTAATGACAGTGATGAGACATAAACCACTTTACAATAAACAACATATTTACACAACACAATTTACATAACAAATGTACACATACCTACACAACAATTTACATATCAAATGTACACAATACACACAATGTAGAATACACATACACTAGATAAGGGTATATAAATATATATATATATATGCACTAATTGAATTGGGAGCGAGAATATATTTGACAGAATGAAGATTAATAAAGTGCAGTGCTGATTGTTGATCGTGAGAGATCATGTGTTCAAAAGTCTGATTGCTTGTGGGAAGAAGCTGTCATGTAGTCGGGTGGTGCGGGTCCTGATGCTGCGATACCGCCTGCCTGATGGAAGCAGTGAGAGCAGCCCATGACTCGGGTGGCTGGAGTCTCTGATAATCCTCCGAGCTTTTTTCACACACCGTCTGTTATATATATCCTGGAGGGAGGGAAGCTCACCTCCGATGATGTTTCTGGCAGTTCGCACCACCCTTTGCAGGTCTTTGCGGTTGTGGGCGGTGCTATTGCCGTACCAGGCGGTGATGCAGCCAGTCAGGATGCTCTCTACAGTACTGGTGTAGAACCGTGTGAGGATGTGGTGGTTCATTCCAAAATGAATTGTTGGAAAGACAAAGTAGAAAGATACTACAAATAAGCCATTTTAAATTACTTTTTGTGAGAATGTGTGTTTGTGTGTTTCAACATGAAATTAAGTAGATCAAGTAATATGTGGTTCTGTGTCTACTATAGTCCCCCTAATAAAATTTAACACTAGTCATGTGTCGTATCAGCCCTTTAAGTGTGCCCACCAAGAGAAAAAATAATGATCAAAATATCAATTACTACAGACTTGACCAACACAAAATTGATTCACATATTGAACACAGAAAAACAAAACATAAATACACAGAATCAACAATTAAAAAATACAAATAGTACAGAGCATGTGGCACAGCTGTAAATACCTAAAGAACTGAGGTCTGGGAATCCCAAAATGTTAAACCAAATCTTCAAAGGATCTCAACACTCTGCTTTCATATAAGTCACCGAGTGTAGTAACCTCCCTCACAATCTACTCTAACCAGCAGAAAGAGGATTTATTAATACATAATTTGGGGCTAAACCATAAGCTTGAGGCAACATTTAAATAAATGTCCGAATTAAACTCTATGGACACTTTTGTCCTTATCGAGTGCAAATGCGAGATAACGGGGTGTAATTTAACTTCTCCGGTTAGTTTGATAGAAAGGATTTGCAATGGCGAAATAGGTGCAAGAACTTCCTGTTCAATACAAAACCAAGGAGGGGCTCTCTCAGGTGGAAGCGACCAATGAGCCAAATGTCTGAGACCGAACGCATAATAATAATACAACAAAATCTTTGGTAGGCATAGCCCACCTTTGTCAATCGGCTAACTGAAATGTAATCTCGGATGTATCCCATTCCAAATGAAGAACTACGCTATGCTGTCAAATTGCTTGAATAAGAGAGGGGGACATCTATAGGGAGAGACTGTAGCAGGTAGATGAATTTTGGAGTACAATTCATTTTAATAACATTAACCTTTCCAGTCGTCGATAAATGTAATGAAGCCCATCTGCCCACATCGCTCAAAAACCGTTTTTTATTAAAGGGTCATAATTAACTCTAACTATATCACACAGATTTGCTGGGAATAAAATGCCCAAATACTTAATGCCTTGTTTGGCCACTGAAAGGCGCCCGGCTTAAAAAACGTTATCGGGCAGTATACTTTCAGAGCCAAAGCTTTGAATTTAGACCAATTACTCTGTATCAGAAAAGCAATTAATAATTATGAGGAGTCAAGGCATAGATCTAGAAGGGTCGGAGACAAATAATAAAATATCATCTGCGTAAAGCAGAAGCTTATGCACCAGACCTCCTGCCATCACCCCTGGAAAATCATCCTCCTTTCTTATTGCGGCTGCTAATGGTTCCAGGGCAAGACAAAACAATAATGGGGAAAGAGGCCAGCCAGATGCCCCTATCCAGAGTAAAATAATCTGAAATTAATAATTTTTTTTGTACCACTACTACTACGTGTCTAATGTTATCTGAAGAGCTGCAGCCCAGAATAAAAGCCACCTGAGAAAGCTGGTTATATGGTCATGAAAACAACATATGCTGTTTTTGAAGAGTGCGCATGTGCGTGAACAGACCGAATAACAAATATCATATGATGGAGCCCAACAAGTAAACAAAACATGTCTGTGAGTACAGTGGAAAATGCACATAAACTATACCCATCTTCTAAACACCACTGTAATTTTTACTTCACTTTATTGTTTCTAACTTGCTTTATCATACTGTACTTTATTATATTTATTATATTATACTATTAGTATACTGAACTTTTGTGTACAATGTTTATAATGTTGGTCCAAATAAATGTATTTATTTGTATTACATGTGGTTCTTTCTGAACATTACATGCATCCCAATTGCTTACACAAGAATGAGAAAGTCAATATATCAACAGGATCATTCGTTTGGTTAACACCAAAGCATTTCATGTAGGGTTAGGCTAGTATTAAGCTTGTCTTGTCTGCGTCCCTGCTTTTGTTCATGAGGTGGTGGTGGCGTAGTGGCTACAGCACAGGGCTGCTAATCAGAAGGTCGCTGGTTTGAACCCCATGGCCACCACCATGGTGCCCTTGAGCAAGGCTCTTAACTCCAGGTTGCTCTGGGGGGATTGTCCCTGTAAGTCGCTTTGGATAAAAGCATCTGCCAAATGCATAAATGTAAAAGTATTAAGATTCTCTGTATCTTATGTACATTACTGTGCAAAAGTCAAAGCACATAAGATTTGAGACAAAAACATTTGTCTTAGGATGGTACATTTTATACTCCCAAACATTCCTTTTGCAAATAGAATAGAATAGAAGAACAGGGAGACTTGCAACGGATGGCATTGCCCTCACAAGAAATCCTCACTTTGAAAGTTTTTCATAAGTGCCTAAAACTTTTGCACAGTACTGTATGTAGATTTTAAATTATAACATTGAAATGAGCCTACTACACAGTCACCACCAGGAGTCATCTTCTGAACTTTTCAAGCTACTTCTCCATTGCTAGACAAAGACTCAAAAAAGTAACTAAAATGCTTCTATGTGTGAATTTGACCACCATCCTCCCACAGGGAAGATGGGTGGGTAACAACAATATCACCTCATAGTTATTATGGTTTCATTTGTTAGCAGGTTTCTGTAATTTTAAATGCTGCATTAGTACATAACGATTGTTTACGCTTAAATGGAAGTTCCGCCCACCTCTCCCGCAAGTTGTCATGGGACTCAGATATATTGTGGATTGTGTGTTACGTTACTGCAGAGTAATCTTAAATCTTAATTGCCTACATAAATTATTTCATTGTGTGTATGCCCATATTATACATTAAAATGAGATGAGAAAATTTTACTTTAGTCATAACACTGTATTTCATTCTGTTTTATCACTGTGTTCTAGTGTGACCATGACGTATGTGTGGTTTGTGGTCTTATATAAGGTTGTGTTATTGTTTCATACCAGTCTAAAGCCTGTCAATGGACAGATGCTGTAACTGAGAGAGATGCTCGCCTCCCAGCTTGTCATGTCTGCGTCCCTGCTTTTGTTCGGTCTCTGAAGGTTAACACTGGGTTGGATGATGCCTCTGACCAGACTGCATGGTAAAATCCTGTAAAAACATTTACAAGACCTTTTTACAAGGCACTAAACGGCCATGTTGGAACAATATCTGGTGTTTTCTTGCCCTTTTAATGGCCTTTTATGTGAATGGCATGACCCTAATATCACAGGAATATCACAGAAACACTTGAAGTGTATTTTGTTTTATCTCCAACAGTATAGTTCAGTCAAACACATAGAGGTCAACATACTTTGTGTTTAAGGATTTTCCTGGGTTCAATACAAGTTGATCAAAATCAACAGCATATGTAGCATACATTTTATAACCACATAAAATAATTTTGACTCTTTTCTTTAAAAAAGCAAACGTCAAGGTTACAGTGAGGCACTTACAATGGAAGTGAATGCAGAGAATTGAAGTGTTTAAAGGCAGAAATGTGAAGCTTATAATTCATAAAAGTACACATTAAAATTTCAGGTAAATTTCTTTTAAATAGTTTTGTTAAATAGTTTGTTAAAACTATTATTTGAGTTGTAAAGTTGTTTAAATCATCGTTTTTATGGCCATTTTAGGGTTTACATCGTTGAGGCAAGTTGTAAAAATTTTGTTTGTATTTTTTTAAGAAAAGGAGGGACAAGTTGAAATAAATCTTTGTAGTAATCAACATTATGCCACAAATGCTGTCAATTGAGCTTACCTTCTGTTGAACCAAGAATTTTTCTTTAATGCTAAACTTGAGGTTTCCATTAAGTTTTGGTAACTTAATCTTTACAGTTGAACAGGGACATGATTGCACATATGATGCATAATAAAATTACATAGTGATGACATATATTGTTATTTATTATTTACCTGAATCAGATGGTCTGGAGATGGGGTTGAACATTTGAATAAGTCATGCCCAAAAGGGTTTGGGTCTACATATACTCAATTGCTTGATTTTAAAACTGTAACATTTTGTTTCTTTTCCATCAGTGGCTTTTGCCTCAAAGCTTTGCGCATGTTCACACAAATACCCCAGATGTTTTTCTTGGGCTTTCCAATATCCTGTGGTTATCATGTATTCAAGGAAAGTTAAGTGATTCTCCCATTTTCACTTTACAGATCATACTTTTTATCAAAGTAAAACATCTCAAAACATTTCCCAAGCCTGCCCGCCAAACATCAACAAAGGTCTTTTGGCGAATATATCACGAAAACCGTAAACCGTCTTATATGCTATCGATGAGTTACACAACATTGTTCATGTTAGGATCTGCACTGTTTTCCAAAAGCTTCATATAGCTATAAAACTTAAGACATATAAATATTCCTCAAATGGCCTTTTAGGGGAAAAATTATTAGTTGGCTAATTTCCAATTAGTGGCACAGGCTTGTACTTGTAATGATGGTTCTCCTTAAATGAGAGATAGAGATAGATATATATATATATATATATATATATATATATATATATATATATATATATATATATATATATATATATATATATATATATACACACACACACACACACACAAGTATAATTGTCAGTCTGTTTAAGTTAAACCCAATCCCATCTTGGAGTAAAAACAGGTAAAATGGGGCACTTTAATGTTGTCATTGTTGTTGTTTTTAATGCCACTACATGTATAAAAAAAAGCTCAAGTGTCCCACTCTACAAGTTGTCCCACTTTACCTTTATTCACCCTGTAGCTAACTGCTGATTTATTGGTAAAAATGCCCTAAATCTGACCATTTATTCTGGAAGATTCATCTTTTGTGTTCAACTTAAATTACAGGTCCTAAAACCAAGCCATCAAATTGATGTAATATTCATGATGTGAAAGCTGGCATTCTGTAATGTTTTCTGTGCTGTGTTTGTTCTGGCATTGTTCAGTCACTTGCAGACATGCTTGAGTTTCTGCTCAGCTTAACAGGCGACTGTAGCATCAGGGGTCTGCTGCAAGCTTGTGTTCTCTGTTTTTCTCATCTGGTGCAGAACACACGTTACAAGCGGTCACAGCCTGACCTGCTTATGAACACTCCTCCCCCTCATGTACTTTCAAACTTTCACACTGATTTCCATTTTCATGACCAAGACTTAACCTCCAGCACAACATAAGTGGAACATCTGATCAGGCTTAGGTGAATAACTGACTAGTTAATTTTGAAAATATGTAGTTTTGCACATCTCTAACCCAAACCATAATATTTGTGAGCTATCTTTGCACTTAAAATGCTCACTTCAGGAGCAGGTCCAAAAGGTCACAATATTGCTGTCAAAACTATAGTGTCCAGTTATGGCACTCCAATGTTATTGTAGATTGTGATTTGTAGGCATGTGCAAAACTACATATTCACTATCAACTAGTCTGATGGCTGTCTGAACCTGGGTAACTGACAGATATTCAGCAAATAAGTAGGGTAAATTACTATAACTTTGCATTGTTCAAAACTGTCGTCAGTTCAAAACAGTCCTCACAGAAGAACTACAGATTATTATTTTCAACCAGTTTTCCCCCTTGGAGCATGCTAACAGGGCATGTAACATAGTTACATATTTGTGTTTGGGATCATGTCTGTCACTATTTAGTAGGAATTTGGCATTGTGTTTTGACTTTGAACAATGATATGGTTGGTTGGAGTATATTCTGTGTTTTAATGTGACAGTTGGAGAAAAGTTGGCCTGATGGCTGATGCAAGATCTAGACTTCTTGGAGGTAACAGTAAGCAATTCATTTTAACGGTTGGCTTGCTGACTGCAAGTACAATGGATGTTTGACAACCAGCTAACACATATTCACATGTCAGACAAATATGCATGTCCTCATCCATAGTCCTCATTTACCTTGTGATTAGCTCTATTCAGGTTTGCAATAAACCATGGAGAATCTGACAAGGAGCAATTTCAGTCGCCTGTATCCTGTTACTGTCTGTAGAAGAGATTTCACATGTCCTTTATGAGACTGGCATTTGTTGACTGGCTCTACATATATCCTTTTTCTGACACAATGCAGTTTGGATTAGTCTAGTTTTGGTCATTAAACTTGAAGTCAAAAAGAGGTTAAGTCATGGAAATTGTGTATACCTGTGTAAAGTGGATCAAAGGCAATGGTTTTGAGCTCACTCTGCTAAATGGTTAAGCTGTGATATCGAGTTCTAGACAAAAAATGTTTGCGATGGAATACTAGCATAATCCTACTGCTTACTGCATACTATTTTATAAACAGCATAAAATAGAAATTGCTAAACATTTAAAACAGTAGCATGCTACATTGTTGTCACATGATCTCACTACAATCCATGTTTGTTTTGGCAAGTGGCGCACAGGTATCATCTCTGCAGACAAAACATTTATTTCAAATTTTTTGTCAAATTTTGCATTAAAATGTCTTAACTTTGGGCAATCGAATTAATTATTGATTCAGAAAGGAGATTCTGAGAGAAGAGATATCTGCGTTCTATTTCAGATACTCTGAGCTCACTATCTTTCACATTTTAGGTCAAGAAAGCTGATTGGCAGATGAACAAGATTACAAGCAAAGTCGTTGGGCCTACAGTGGGTCTTTTGATTATTTTCGATAGAGTATTCCCTGTGGAACATCCCTTGTTCCCTGCAGAATAACGCCAAGCACTGTCAATTCAAGCAAATCTGAGAAGGTTAAACAGAACTGTAGACAAGCCTGACTTAACTCCTAAAATTTAACAAGTCTTTTTGTGTTTTGAAAGGCTTGCACCATAGACATGCCTTGGCCACTGATAACATATTCTTGCAATTCCTTATTTTATGACAGGAAATGTCATTTATGACAGAAAATCTGTAAAGTTGGATACCGCCCATTAATATCCACCAGTATTGTGTATGTAGATACAGTATGGTGGTTAATGTGTTTGAATCATAGATCTGAAATATTCAGTTGCATTTATGCCATCATGACATAATGTATACAATTATGACATAATTTATGCCATAAACAATGCTGTTACTCAAGATTCACTTCATTCAAAGGCTGCATTTTTTATTATCCTGTAATATATCCTGGTGTGGTGCTTTGTGTATTTGGCTATGTTTTGCACAAAAATATATACAGTGTATAAATATACACAAAACAAATTACACAGAGATTAAATCTTGAATGTGTCTTAATTGTGAATGATCTTTCATTACTTGATCGGTCTATGTACATACATTTTAAAGTGTTTTTCAGATGTTAGTAATATAATAATTTAAAAAACAATAATAATACAGTAATGCCTGTCAAGGATGAGACCAGAGATCCAAGTATGGAGGCAAAGTTTACAGAATTTGTTAATATTAATACACAGCTGAGCTTGGCGAAGTGTGTGGAAACCCGGCACTGACTGCAGCGTGGAGATGGAGAGTGTGTTCATAGGCTTGTATGCATTGTGGTAGGGTGGAGCGCAGACCCGAGAGGAATCCTCTGGAGGAAAGTGTGTTCGTAGGCTTGTGTGCAACATGGAAGTGTGGAACACCTGTCCACGAGGAATCCTCTGGAGGAAACTGTGTTCATTAGCGTGAGTGCTTGATGGTAGTGCAGAGGGATAACCAATGAGGAATCCTCAAGTGAAGAGTCGAGGTGGGCGAAGAAACCAACAGAAAAGTAACCACAACCGGGCACTTCAGCGAAGACTGGAAACCAATAGAGAAAACACTTAACAGGACTGACTAGGTCAGAGAGAGTGCGGTGTGTAACTACATACACAACTACAATCTAGCAATGAACACGAAACAGAGTGGGGCAGGAAACAAACCAGGGGCAGCTGCCGACAGCCAGCTGAAATTTGGCCTGAACAATGTCCCCATGGAAACAATCAAGATTGTCATGGAAACGCTGATTCTACATACCAGCGGCACCTGAAACAAATGGAGAGAACGTAGACACAATAGAATAAACTGGCAGACTCTCAGAGACCTTGACAAAAGCCTATACCTAATTACACCAAATATTAATACTACTTCCACTCATTGTGATTTGAGCATTTAAGTGCAAATGAGTCCTGGTAATACATTTTGACAGTATTACACATAATTGAAAAAAACAAAAAAAACCTTTTCCTAATTGTTATACCAGAATCTTCAAAACTACAGCAAGAAAATATAGTAAGTGGAAGATCATATTGTTCTTTGCTGGGTATCTTTCCTTTTCCTCTCCCTTTAGCTCCTGCTGGAACCCAGTAGACTTTTGCCCCCATTTGTCCGGGGCGTTACTTAAGGCTGGCATCTTTTATTCATTTACCAGATGATCAGCAGAGTGGAGAAAAACAAAAGTTCTGCCACCCATTTCATTAAGTTCAGTTTGTAGACAGTCTTGCAGTATCTCCATGCATCTTTTATTAAGAGAATAATAATTTGATACAGCCACGGAGCAAACTGCCACAAAAACCCAAGGACACAATAACACAGTAAATGGAACTTCTAAAGTCTAATGACAGTTCCATTAGAGATTAGATCATGTATTAAGCTGGTCACTTAATATGGTGAACCTGTAAAATACTGCTCTGTGAAAACAGGTTTTCCGTTTCAAATTTGGAGGTAATATCTGGAAAGTTAGCATTTCTATTCTCAGTAGCAGTTGGCTGGCTGGTGGAGGACCCCCTGTAAAAATGCAATTTTAATTTTTTGCATTTCTGCCATTACTTGAGCCATACATGCTGTGTGACTAATTACTTTGGAGCTGCAGCAAAATTACATGACATGCTGCAAATTACCGAGATTCCATCCAAATATTTTTATGCAAATGTTGGATTTGCACTGAAGAAAACCTGTATGAAAATGCTTCATATGCAGATCAACTCCAAATTCACTTAAAAATTAATGCACTAGGCAGAGGTGGTTTTTTCTAGATTTTTGCAAAAGTCTAGAAAGTAGCTCCATGTCCATAAGGTGATGAAAACAGCATCACAATTCGCAACTCAATGACATGTTTTGACCATTTGTGCACGTGTTTCCACTCCTTCTCACAACAAATCAATTCTTCAAAATAGCCCTTGACATCCGGAAGTGTTTAACTCAGAGCTGGTTGTTAAAGCTGGTCCTTGCAAACTGCCAGTACCGTTTTGATTGTGGGCATATGGGCACTGAAGCCATTTCAGCCCTCATTATATGAGATATACCATTATATTACTCTTATTCTCCAGTCATTCTGGTTACATTTAATAAAACAATGTACTATTACTCCAATATCGTAAATACCGAAGCAAGGAGGTCATTCAACTACTTTATTATTACAAGAAAGGCTCCCTTTAGATAATACGTAGACGTAGTGGATGGAAACTTGCAATGTTTAGCATTTTATTTAGTCTAATTTTAAGACATGCGCTTCATAAATATAAAACATTTCGATGGAAACCTAGCAAATGCTGACTGTCTAATGGCACTACAAGAATGTTCAGTCACAAACCTGTAATTAGTGACTGTCCTGAGCTGTGACGTATAAAGCATCAGACAGGTAAAAAAAATTGAAAAAAATAAATTAAGAAATTGGCCACCGGTAAAGCATTTAGGATAACATAAAGAAGTATTTGTATCTACCAGCAGGGGCTAACTGGGCCATTCAAACCACCCAAAATCCTGACTCCTTCGTTTCAATGAAACCTGACCATATGTTGGGCTGTGGAAGTCTTTAATCATTTGATTATTAGTGCCTTCCAACCTGCAATCTCTTCAGGCTGCCCTACATAATTGGGGTACAGTAATTGAGCTATCCTCTGGCCCTTCCCGTGCCATTAGTGTAATGTGATCCTGGAGGGAAGACTCTGTGGCAGGCGACTCTACTTCCCCTTGATTACGGAGCTTCACAAGATCTAGACGAAATGGGCCCAGGGCGGATACATCAGCTGATAACCATGTATTACTCTTGGACATCCGCCATTTGGTTTGGATGGTAAGGGCATTTTCGCCAAGGACAGAGCCTGATATAACCTCATATAAGGTGGTTAAGGCTAAATAATCTATTACCCCAGAGTACAGGGTGGCGAAATCTTCCACGTGGAAGTGTTTTCCAGGAAATAAAGGGAAAATGTAGTTTTCAATGCATTTGTCTTGCTACAGAGAAGCATCAGTTTCTGTTGGCTTTTTTGCAAGACTATTGTTTTTGATGCACTAACTAGTTCCAGCTCTGTATGCTATTTATATTGAAGCCATTCATGCATATTATAGAAACACAATCTGTTTTGGATGAGGTTTTGTAATCTTGTAGAAGTCAGAGAGCCTTTGAATAATTTATATAAAAAAACTACTGGAATAATTTAAGTGAATTAAAAACATCAAGAAGAAGCTAATAGATTGCTTGATTTTCTCAGTGGCACTGGCTTGCGCAATCGAAAACATGCAGTTCCTTTCATGTTCTGAAAAATCATTTGAATGACATGAGGTTTTCATAGGCGAGTTGAATGGACAGTTATCACAATGATCAAGGGTGTGATGTCCTGCTTGCTCAAGTGCAATGTGTTAAATATGGGTAAAATATTCTGTATTCAAGTAAAATGGCAAATGGTATTCCCATTTGATGAAATGTGTGAAGTTGTGAGAATAGAATATTATAAAAATTTTCAACTGGCTCTTATCAAACATCATTGCATAACTTTATTGTTTCACCTGGGATCAATATGACCTATGGCCTCTCACCTGCCTCATGGGCTGCATGTCTGGTTTCTCATGTCCATATCTCCTCTGAGAGCTTTCATGGAGTCTGTATCACAGGCCATCAACCCAGTCTTGCTGAGGCAGTTTTAACTTTTTCTCAGCCATCTGGCAGGTCCAGATGAGACCTCTCTCAGTTTCTCATTTGTATCTCTGTGTCTGCTTGGATGCTTTAATTACAATAATTTTTTAACACCAAACTAAATTTCTACTGTCCATTTTCATCTCATGGGCTTCTCATCTCAATACTCTTTTCTCAAGATTCCTTAATACTCTAAGATGGTCAAAAGTGCTCAAATGACAAAATGGGGCTTGAATTGTAGATGCGTTCCAACAGCAGCGAAGCGCCACCTGCTCACCTGTCAACCAATTGATGCGGTAAAACAAGAATTTCAACCATGCTGATTTAAAAGGAAGAGATAGATAGATAGATAGATAGATAGATAGATAGATAGATAGATAGATAGATAGATAGATAATATATGAGTGTGTGTGTTTATTTTGTTGTTTTTAAATAATATTCTTTAAAGTTACAGCGGTTGGTGTGGGGTAGTTAAAAACTGAAGTTCTTTGAAAGTCATATGTGGACTGATGGTTCAGGGGCTGTGTGCTCATGACATCTGATACTGTCTTTAACTTATATTTGTTGACACAATTGTGTTTTAAAGGTAAAATAATTGTTATACAGTTGCATAAGGCTGCAGCGTTCATGATTGCATCATAATGTTTATTATTCAACTCAATTACATTACACAGTTGCCTACAATAGTGTGAGTGTAGGTCACAATAGTGTGGAACATTATTTTATGGGTGAATAAACTTAATACATAATGTTGGCATCCATGTACAGATAAAAATAAGTAGTATAATTAACTCGAACGGCAGAATGATGCAAAAAAAAAAAGAAGCTTACTGAGGCAGGAGATTCAATCTTGTTTAAAAACAATAGGATCAGCACAACTTCACACAACCTTATCAGTTTGAGCTATTAGGTGGCAATAACAGTAGTGTGCATCTTTATGTTCAAATGAGGTTTCTTTATTCAGTGTGAAATTATGCACATTATCAAGCAATGTTTATTCAGTTTTAACTTGTACTTCACATTATTATGTTAACTTGTGCTTCACGTTCACAATATGATGGTATTGTCACATTATGTCATTGTATGAAATCTGAACTGCTTTTTCCCTTCGAAACGCTGCTCCAAATATTATGCAACATTACAAAATCAATCAGTAATTGAATGAACAACAAATTGCCAGAATTAATAAAGCCATACTGAGTCTGTTTGTTATTAGTGCAAATGTATTTTTCAATGTATTGTGCTAATTTATATAATATATATTCTTGCCTGGCAACATGTGACCTTTTTCAGCTCAGACAAAAGATTTAAACACTTCTTTCCCCCGTCGAGTTAAGCTGTGAATCATCTAAGTGTTTAAAACGTATGTCTGTTAAAAGTGTTTTTTTTTTTAAATGTCTCGATAAAAAGTGTTAAAAGGGATCTAAAGTCCTAACTAATGCACTAAACCGATTGGAACACGGATCCGTCCTGACTTCCTCTAAAATAACCATAGTATCACCATAGTATTTTGTAGTAAAATAATTGTAATCACAAAATTAAACATGGTTAATATGTTAACACCATATTACTATTTTAAAACAATTGTTAATGCCATCAAATCTATGTTATCTGCCAAAAAATCATGGTTAATACAATATTACTATAGTAAAACTACCTTTATGTTATTTTATATTTATTATAAATATTAATAAATACATTTTTAAGAGTGGAGTCAAGAAACAGAATGGGAAAAACAATACACCAAACGCAGAATCGAACCTTGGTCGCACAGATATGGCACACCAATGTTTCACAGTCCACGCCATTGGAGAGAGACACTTAATGCAGTTTGTTGTGTATTTCTATGTTGTGAATAGACTTTTGGGGTTATATCTGAAAGCAAATAGTCACTCTGAAAATAATCAATATTATCAAGCTTTGGGGCAACATTGGTTAATAGCAAGAATTAACTACTAATATTTACTAGTATTAACTAAACTAAGAACTTCTGTTCTTTTTCAAATATTTTATTATAGTTAATTTGATAAGTATTCTGCTTCCATAAATAATGATTCTGTTCACCTTTTATTTAGTTTTTATTGCCAGGAGAATATAACATAATGTGACACAATGGTATACATATAAATGAATGAATTCACCTTTGATAATCCTTGTTAAAAATAGAAAATATGGGCTAGCCTATCCGCAAATTAAAAGAAAAGCACAGGTTTAGATTCTTAACAGTTTTTGGAAGTCACAATTTTTGAAAATTCGGTCTAATGATGCTCTCTCGTAACTTCTCTGCATATGTATAAAAATACTCACAAATATTAAATATTTCTAATGAAATGTGAATGAATAAATGCAAACAAATAACTCTCCAATGTGCGGGCATCTTCTTGAATGCTGAATGCTGCAGTAAATTCTTTATCATGCGTCTCCACTGCAACATTTACCCAGAAATTAAATGTTGTGGTGTTTGTTGTTTTTTATGGCTTTTGGCAAACCATCTTAACTTGTCCTTACCGCCTCCAACTTAATGGTCATTACGTTAGGAGAAAGAGCACTGAGGCATTCAAAGTTGAAATTCTATGGCTGTAGTGCCCCTCAGCAGGTTAGAGCTGCTAATGACCCATTCACGTGGTGATCACGGCGGTAAAAAGCATTCTGAATGGATGCCCACCGTAATTAAGAGAAACTGCGCCAGTTTTTAGCATTTTTTTTCTTATTTTACTTTTTTGGGACTTATGATAATGCAGCAATACACTGAGAAAATATTTGATGTACTGTACAGTATGTCGTTATGAAAACAGAGAGCCGCCCCTTGAAATCCAGACACAATTGGTCAAAAGAGATGCATATTTTTACCAGACGTAAACGCAGATGTGTCTTGATTGTAATTGGGTCGGCAAACCGTATCTTAATACTACATTTACATTTACACATTTGGCAGACACATTTATCCAAAGAGACTGACAGTGCACTTATTACAGGGACAATCCCCCCGGAGCAACCTGGAGTTAAATGCCTTGCTCAAGGACACAATGGTGGGGATCGAACCAGCGACCTTCTGATTAACAGTTATGTGATTTAGCCCACTACGCCACCACCACTCCTGTTTATACCTAATACTAGGTATAAACAGGACCTATGTGAGAGTGGACAGCCTTACGGAGCTGTAACTCTCTCTCTCTGTTGCACTGCCGTCTCTGGTCACCTTTATACCTCTCTGGCTTCATCAGCCTAATTAGGAGCCGAGTGTGTGGAATCATGACCCGGACCCGCCCTCCGCCCTGCCACACTTTGTTAAAGCGTTAAAATTTTTTACTTTGACATTATTTTCATGCAACATGCAACATGATGTAACTTGTGGCTAATTCTGGATCTAATTTAGTGTCTGCACTGCAGCGTCTGAACTCCCCTCCCACGCGATGCAGACATCCACATCTGGGACTGTGTTGTGGGTTTACCCTAAAATTAAAATTATCCTATTTTTTTACTCACTGTTATGTCACAAGTTTCTTCTATGGAACAAAACATTTAAATTTTTGAAGAATATTCTTTACATATACAGAAAGTAAATGAGTACAGTATCAAAAAATTGGCAACACAACTCCACATGTCTTCTGAAGACATGCAATAGCTTTGTGTGGTGAACAGACTGAAAAAAACATATTATCTTCACTGATTCACTGATAATCTGTCATTTTGGAGCTTGACAGGCCCAGAGAAAGTGAACTGGTTTTGAAACAACATGATGGCAAAATGTAAAAACTGTTACTCCAAAAGCAGAAAAAGCTTAAAATTAATTTGTGACCAGATGCAACTATGTTGGCTTCTCATATTTGGACAGTTAAGCTAACAAATATACTATATATATATATATATATATATATATATATATATATATATATATATATATATATATATATATATATATATATATATATATATATATATATATATATATATATATATATATATATATTTTTTTTTTTTTTTTTTTTTTGTGGTGTCTCATCATCTTTTGAACAAATGCATGAATGGCCTTTGTGTGTTTTCTACTGGTTTTTACTCATGTACATTTTTATGGTTGCAATGGGTTATTATTTATTTCGCCTTCTTAAAGGTTTACTGTTTTCTATCAGTCTTGTCAATCCTCCTGCTTTTAAACTTTGACTTGAGCTGTCTATGGCTCATAAATAGCTTGCCCATCACGGCTTTGCTTTTATGCATTAGGTCGAGTTTCCTGAGGACTTTGCCTTTGTTCTAAGAAGCATACCATCTCAATAGATTCTCCTACCCACACCACAAAGCATTATGGAAGCGATACGATAGAGGAACCGACTTTACTACCAGGGGCCAAGCAACCAGTCCTTTTGTCTTCAAATGATCTTTCCATCTCATTGTCTTTGCCACATATTTTCCCTCTACAAATGTTCCATCCACTTTGGAAAAGAGCTTGCACATTTAGCCACAAATGTTTGTCTCTGGAGAGAAGCATTCCGATGGGCAGACAACATGTGAGTGATCAGGGGGGTCTTTGCTGGAGGGCACACGCAATGATGAATGGGGCTTCACTTGGGTTGCAGTTGTGGCTTTTGATGCATGCCTTGCAAAACAATATGGCTGCTGAAAAGCCGTAGAGAAGTTACTATCAAATGCTGTAATTACTTACAGATCTTATAATCCCAAACAATCCTCATTGCAAAAGGTCTTTGACTTTTGATAATTTATTACTTTTACATCAGTATTTTATCTCATAGAGGTGCCGACAGGGCTGTGCGGCAGTTGAAACAGTGGAATGTAAAACAGTCTATTTACTTTTACTCTTAGACTATTAAAATGTAGATTAAAAAAGATTTTCAGAAAATTTCAGTGGTGCTGCCTGTACATAAATTGTCACCACAGTGTTGTGGCTTAGGGCTGGGTAAAAAAAGCAGATTTTCAGATTAATTACATTTTTCATTTCAATGATCCCAACATCGATTTTTAAAATCACAATATCGATCTTTTACTCAACTCCAGGGGTACTCATTACGTTCTTCCCAACTGGCCAGTCGAAAGCAAGACAACCCAACCTGTTATCCACTCTGTAGTACATCCATGTTGTAGACACGACGTGTCCTAGTGGAATGTTCTTTTTGGCGCAGTATGCTCTGTCAAACATGGCCACAGGAGTAGGCCCGATCCTATGGAAAATGCTTGAATAAGCCAGACACAGCCCTTGCCGTGAGGATTCAGACAGTATGCTTTATGTGACCCCAAGCTCAATCTCCCATGTCATAACTACACAGCTTTGAACGAACACCATAGTGCCTTCAGGATATGGCAGTAGTTTTTGAGCACACACATTTCGAGTAAGCTTTCAGGCATCTGGTTTTTGTGTTTGTCATTTCTGAGTTGTATTAAATTTAGGGAAAATGCATGAGTCATTTTGTTGAAATGAACTAGGTTAAGAGCTGTTTGACCTGAACCTTACCTGAAGGCAAGGAACAATGTTTTTTCCATAGTTTCTTTAACCGGTTTTCTTTGTTCACTCGCTGTCTCCCTCTCTTTCCATTTCTGTCTTCTTTTCTTTTTATCATTTTCTCATAAATTATACCATTTTGCTAGGATGCATAACCAGATTTCTCCAACCAACCTTCAAGATTGTAATATAGATGAGTGTAATGTCCTCGCAGAGCCAAGTTGCTTTCTTTTATTCAAATGTAATTTAGGATGACAGTGTTTTCCACATCTGGACTGAAGTCATCTTCTCTTTGATGTGAATGTGATGTCATTTCCTCAGTATTTATGGACCTTTTTGTTGGTTTTAACCTGAAAATCACTTCTTTTGTTTTTCAGACGTTCAGCCAGCAGAGTCTAATTGTTGATATATTTTTGTAAGGGCAAGAAGTAAACCAAATGTAAATATAAGTAACATTTTACACAGGTTAATATTGTTGGATTTCTTTTCTAATGGTTCAGATACAATCACCCTGTTGAACAAAAACAGCATAAAAAAATATTTTTCTGATCTTAGCTGGTCTCCTAGCCTGGTCTGTTTGCTGGTTTTAGAGGGGTTTAAGAAACTTAGGGCAAAAACTATACCTTCTGGGCACCAGCTTGGACAGGTTGGAAGACCATCTTAAACAAAGACCAGCAAACCCACTTAGGCTAGTCTAAGTTTTTTTTTTTCCCCCCCCAGCAGGAAATTGTGGAATTTAGGCTATGTCACCAGATAGGGTCCTATCTATCCACTTTCAAGCGAGAAACAGTGTGACTAATAGAGCTTGACTAATATCCATAAAAAATGTGACAACCACTAAGGAAATGACAGCATGTTGCACCTAAGCCTGTTGTCCATCTTGAACTGTTTTACTGGAGCAGAAAATGTATAAAAATATTTGGTAACACTTTACAATAAGGTTCCATTCATTAACATTAGTTAATGTGTGAGGTGTCATGAACTAACAATGAACATTATATTTTTTCACAGCATTTATTAATCTTTGTTAATGATAGTAAATAAAAGTACAATTGTTCATGTTAGTTCATAGTGCATTAACAAATGTTAGCATAACTTTTGATTTAAAAAAAAAATGATTACTATATGTTGAAATCAACATTAACTAGGATTAATAAATGTTGTAAAAGTATTGTTCATTGTTAGTTCATGTTAGGTAATGTTAACAAAATGGAACCTTATTGTAAAGTGTTACCAAATGTTTAATTAAGAAATTGTGGAAATATAATAAACAAGAAATTAAATAATCTGTTGCACGTTCGGAGCGTGTTTACTTTGGCATATTTTTACCATGAAACTAAGGGAGAGTAAGGGAAGAGGGGGAAGTGTAATCCTGTTGGAGCGATTACATGTTCCCGGAAAAAGGCTTGCGGTGCTGGAGCACTCCTTGTTAGATAGTTTGTAAATCAGCTGTGTTTCATATGCACGTTTAACCTGCCGACTGTCTTTTCTCCTTGTTAATAGTGTCAACAGAGGCAGTTGTAACCACCTAATGTCAGTGTCATCTGGCTCAACAATTACTGTTGGTCCCTCTCTTTCACAAGGGATATGTTGTTCAGCATGGCATACTCTAACACTATTTGTCCTGTATTGATTAAAGGTCTGCATTACCCTGTTTTTATTTTTTTACAGCAGGTTTTTGAGTGGTAGGCAAGAGCAGGCAGTATTCCTAAGAGTGTAGTGTTGGGAAGTCTGTGCAGTTTTTTCTTGAATCATTAAAAGTCAATACATTTTTAACTCAATACATTTTATGCAAAATTATATTATAAACAACAGTATTAAATAAAAACATTGTTAGCATACTACTGTTTGGAAAGTTTATTGATGTGCACTGTCCATTTAAACAGTTAAGTCAGTCTGAAGTAAGTGTGCATGTTTGATTCTTGGTCTGCTGAGTTTGATTAAATGAAGCCTGCTCTCCAAGCCAAATCTTTCTCAGGCTTAAAGCCTGTGATTATGCATCAGTTCTCACACAAACACACTCTACTACATGACATGGTGCAGTGATGGTCATGCCGTCATTGGTGAGGTCTGTAACCTCTCCAATCCCATCAGCCAGACCAGGTGTGTTCGAAACCTGTGAGCTTTGCTTGCAAAGTCACTCTCTCCATGTTTGATTAATGCAGTTTCTTTATTTGTCTTATTTTGCACAATGTTGCACACTAAAACACAAGCCTGCCGCTTTTGTCTTAATTGTGCTGCCCTACTCACAAGCACTCAAACACATACATAAACTTGATCTAATGCACACATACAGTACACACAACATAACTGTGCCCTCTGTAAAATCAGACCATTAACCCCTACAGGAAATGAGCATGTTAAAGAGAGAGCACAATGGTGGGTAGTATAGAGTATGACTGCAGTATTTAGTACCAGCTGATGTGTTCTGCCCCTCTAAATGTTTAATGACAGGACTGAACAGGTCTGTTTCGCTGTACGGTGAACTGATTTCCTGAGTGACTGCTCTCCCACAGCCTCGCCGGAGACCTCAACAGAACAAGTGATTAATACAGGAAAAAATGCAAAACGTATAAGAGCACCTAGACAACAGAGCCTTTTGTTTACGGGCTCGGCTTTCATCTGTACCTGCTCTTTTATCCAAAACAGATGTTTCTGGGATCCATAATGCAATCTAGGTTAAACTGTGAAAAGTGGTTACATGCAATTGTCACCTCTAACTGATATAAATCTTAAAAAATACTTAATTTAGTCAGGTTGATTCAGTCACACAAAATAATATTTTTTACTTGTAGGCTACAGTGCGGTCACACAAGACATTGTTTTAGATCCTGCAATGAATATGGGTAATAGGATATGATGTCACACTCTAGGGCGTCTGTTTATAATAATTGATAAATCTGCTAGATCTTCTGTTGGTTAAACAGCCTTTTGCTAGGCTAATTTTCAAGTCAGAGTTCACTAAACTTATAGTACACAGCAAAAGATGAAACTTCATTGGGTTTCCACTCTCCTATGTTCACATGCAATTGAATGGAAATTAATTAAACATAAAGTCTATTGTGACCACACCTTAAAGTGATGGTTTGCCTAAAAATAAATCATTAATTCACCCACATGTTGTTCCAAACCCATATGACTTTCTACCCTGACACACAAAGGGAGATGTTAGCTAGAATGTTAGCATCAGTCACCATTCACTGTCATTGCATGTTTTTTTCATAGAGTGGAACTAACTTTGTATTTTTTCATATTTCTAAAAACTTGGCAGAAGAAACAGATGTTCTTGCTCATCTGTGGCCGGTGGCAAATCAGAGCAATGCATCAGTAATTCAGGAAAGCCAAAGTTGTCCAATACTGCGAGTTGGCCAGTACTCCACACTCTCTATACCATTACGCAAGGTGTTTGGATACAGGTACGAACACTCACTGTCTACTAACAGGATAATCCCATGATTAACTCCCATCATATTTGTAGAAATTTTTGTACCACTGTGGAAGCATAACCAAGCAGGCATCAAACATTAAATATCCTCATGATATTTCACATAACTCAAAAAAAAGCACTCCCCTGATCTTTTCTCCCATCTCTGTTTCAGGTTTGGTGATGAGTTCAGTTTGCTGTTGCATCTGCGCAGCTCCCAGCCTGATGACCGCAGTGTGTTAACCTTCCTCTGCCCAGATGGACACATTCTACTGCAGATCCGCATCAGTGCCTACACATTCACGTTCATCAGCACCCAACAACGGCACTATGAGTAAATGTCCACTCTGTTCTGTTTCAACTGCAGATGTGCAGAGAAAAGTGCTGTAAATGAGCAACATAGAGTCACTATTAGAAAACTTTCCTGTAAAGGAGGAACAGCAGATAAATTCAGTCACTATTAGCAAACTTTCCCAATACCACATTTTTAGCACTGATTTGTTTTGTAGTCGACTATATTTAAGGAAGCAATTCATGTCAGAATAAAAAAACTTGGAAATGAGAAAAGACAGCATGTATTTGGTGATTTTGATTATTTTGTTATTGACACATTGCCATCTTGTGAAGAAAAAGATCTTTCAAAAGAGATCATATTATGTAAACAAAGTCTGTTTATTATATTTTTGTCTTGTACATATGATCTCCCTGATTTAGTTCACTTGCCGTCCTGTTACATTATGGCAAAACCATCCTCCACTCATTTTTCATGTCATGAGAATATTAGTTTTGGCTTAGCCTAAATCTTAAACATAAGCACAGACCCCACTGTGCAGTTTTACTGGATTGAACAGCACTTCGTTATATTAAATCTAACATTGTGTGACTTAGGCCAAGCCTTACTGTTGAAACTTACAAATGAGGCATGGTATGTAACTTATGGCCTTTCAAAACTAATATTTGGACCTGTTGCCTAATTACCCACCTGCAGGACAAAATAAATGGAACTTTTACGCTGACATTTTACCTGTTTGTGATTTCCATTCATTATCAGGGTGACATTACTCTGTCATAATGTTTTTACCGTCAGCTCATGTGGGTTTCTGTTTAGTTTAAGCTTGCATACCAAAAAAATATTCATTTGTCATTACATAGACTGGAAGTGTCTGAATGTTTTGCCAGGGAATCGTATGGGTTGTGGTTTCCATGTGTTTTCCTGACTCCCAAGTGTAATTTTGATGCTTTATCGTGTATTTTTTCAAGCTCAGAAAACAAAATGAATCATATATGTTTGTTTTCAGATTTATTTTTATTTAAAATGGTTTATTAATCCCTTCAATTTATCTTAGTTTATATTCATTATTCCCCACTCTTTTAATTTTTGTTGTTGGCTGGCTAGTGCTATTGCTATCTAGTGGCATTTTCATTTATAATGAATACTGGTTGTAAAGGTTCTACATTTTATAATATACTATTTATCAAAAACTGAACAAAAATTTAATTTGTGGTCATTTTTATGTTTATTTCAGTTTTAAAATATTTCCATTTATGTATTTTTTTTTTGTTTTAGTTTTCGCTAATGATATAATACTGTCGCTGTCTCTCCCAGGTTCCCTGTTGGCGTACTGTCTGATGGGGGTTGGCATCGTGTCGCGGTAAGTGTATCCACAGGCCGGTTGGCATTGTATGTGGATTGCTTCATGGTTGAGAGCGTGGACTGGGCCTACAAGGAGGGTCTGGGAATCTCCACCGATGGCTTGGTGATGGTGGGAGGAATCGTTGAGGGATTTGAGACCCCTTTTGAGGTGAGAATGCAAATGTACTTTTGTTTAATAAGATCCAAACATAGTACGACCTAGCACCTATCCACCGCCTATGGAATGAGAACAGTCTATAATTCATCCTCTCACCAGCTCTCAAAAAATGACACGTAAATACATCTCCAGAACAGTCCCCATTGGTGTTTAAAACAAAAGTCAAGTTTATGGAGGATGAGGGTCTCTTAGCGTATTGGAGTTACTATACCCAAGTCTAACATCTGCGTTTATACTCATCCACGATGCCAGATGGATTCTACATTATGTTGCTGTCAAGCAGATAGAGATTTTGTATTTTTTTGCATTTTAGACTGTTACAAGAATATCTGAATCACAGAGTTAAATACTTGACCAAGATTATGTTTTATTGGTTTACAAAATAGAAGTTCTGCAGCTGTATTTAGCTGTAGTGTATATGTGTCCATAGATTATAGATTATCGCATGCAAGTACAAGAGACCCAAGTGGGAGGGAAATGGCGCTTGAGGGTATTATTTTGGCATTTGAATTTGATTTAAAAGTTAAATACCTAGTTCTTGCTGAAGGACAGATATTTGAATGGTGGCAGGAGTAAGGTTTGGATAGCTACAGAAAAGTGAAATGTCCTTTTTTAGTTGTGTTAGACGAGGAAATTTAATACAGCATGAAGTCTAGGCTGAGTCTCAGAGGATGACATCATAGAGTCCCAGTATCCAATTTACATACTCACACTGCACTCAGTCTTGAGGTGGCATTGTGAAGGTTTGCTTTAAAAACAACTCTTTTTCTTACATGTCTTTCTGGAATACTTGATTCTGATTGGACAATTGCATTTCTCCCATCTTGTTCAGTCGGTTACACACTGTATTATTGATTCAGTTCCACTGCTTCCTATCCAGTTTTCTTTTCCTTGGTTTGTTTATCCAGTTTGTTTATTGTTTGGTTTTGCCCCATTGTGAGTCTTTTGTTTTCCCAGCCAAGTTGGATGTAGTCTGGGCATCCATAGTTTTGTACCCAACTTTGTGTTTTTTTCATTAATAAAAGTTTTTTTGTTTTAATTTTTGTGTTCATCTGTTCTTGAATGTGACGTCTGGTTAATTTTTATGTCTATCAAGTAGAGATTTTGTTTTATGCAGTGCATGTAGATGATAGATATTTTCCCTTTCATAAAATTAGCTCTATTTGTGTGTCATACATGCATGTGTCATGTTAAAATACAGATTGCATGCATGTGTGTACATCTGTAGAAGTGTAATGCTGTTTCATTTGCCTCATGTCTGCAGGGTGATCTAATGCAGGTGACATTTCTAATGGGAGAACCAGATGCAGCACGAGATCAGTGTGGTGTTTTCCAGCTTCAGTGTGGCAGGACGGACCACAAACCTCCCCGTTCCCCTCGCATACACACTCTAGAGGTGAGCGAGCCATATTGTACTGTATATCTCCCCCACAGTGAGGAAAGTCTTGGGATACATCAGAATAACTTCAGCAGACTTGTATATTAATCAACAAAATGACTCAACAAAGACAATGCCTAAAAGTTTATTTAAGCAATATCACATGAGCAAGAGTGTGATTTGGCACTGCTGTGATTCGGCCGCAGTAATCACAGCAGTGCTGATTTAGGGCCATATAGCATGATTGCGAGTGTGATATTGCTTATATACAACAGTTCAACGAACAAGTTCATTTAAAAAATCTGAAAAAACTGAGTATGTCATAAAAACACATTTGTGCATGGGACTACTTTCTTATGGGACGGATCAGAATCTGCCGTTGCTGGTTCAAAACAAATGATGCATCCAAGCATTCATTAGTAATTAAAAAATGTCACTTCAGAAATAGTATCACAGTTTGTGATGTTTCGATCAAGTTATTGGATAAACAAGGATGGATATGAGTGTGTGTGTGTGTGTGTGTGTGTGTGTGTGTATGTGAGTGAGAGTGAGAGAGAGTGAGAGAGAGTGAGAGAGAGTGAGAGAGAGTGAGAGTGAGTGAGTGAGAGAGTGAGTGAGAGAGTGAGAGAGAGAGAGTGAGAGAGAGAGAGAGAGAGAGCATCTGCAATCACCTTTTGCCACTCCCAAGCAGAGGTGCTGTCAGCTTTCCGAAGGTCAGCTTTCTCAGTGGAAAAATAGCGTCCAAGCAGGGGTATTTCTCCCTATTTCGCAGTAGCTGGTGCGCAAGAGTCAATCACTATAGAAACCGCAATGTCCTCTATATTTATAATCAGCACCCATTGTGTAATTAATCAGTCTGTTGTATCTCTCAGCTGTGATGAGCCATAATGCTGAAGTTGTTCGTTTAAAGCTGTTTAAAGCTATTACCTAGCTTTAGTGTTAGCAATACAAGCGATCACAAAGAGCTGTGGTATGTAAACAGCTGACGCGGATTCACTTCATATCACCTAACTGGCTCATATTACACACAAAAATGATCTTTTGCCACCATCTGCTAGCTAACATATAATGTAAAAAAAAAAAGACAAACTGTAGCTCTTAGCACATATGCACTGCTCTTACAGTTTAGTTTTGAATGGTATGAACACAAGCGTAGTGACACACACACAGTGAAGTGTTGGAGTGCTGATGGTATCAGACCATCAGTGCTTATGGAACGTCTCTCGTCCAATCAGATTTGAGGACTGGAACTAACTGTTGTGTATTGAATTGTATACCACTACAATAAATTAATTTTCTCTATGCATCAATATAAATCAATTCAAGATTTCTATCTATATAGAATTGAGCCCTCTTTTTTTACTTTTCTTAATCTGTCCAGGAACTCCTGCTGTCCTCGAATGACCTGGAAGATCTTTTGGAGATGGCAGAGGATAGTGACTCTATTCATGCAAAACTGCTTGTGAGTAGCAATACTCTGCCGCTCAACACCATTGTGTTACTTCCCATCTTTCTTATGGAACAAAACACTTAAAGGAATGGTACACCAAAAATTTTTGCAGAATGTCCAGACAGAGTTTTGTTTTCAATACATCAAAAATAAATGGGGACAACTATACAGCTATTGAGCTTCATAAATAAAAACAAAGCACCTTAAAAGTAATCCATACAACTCTTTAGCAATTTAACTGTTTCATGTGACATCACTGTATGACTGCTCAGCCATGTTTGTGACCAAAATTCCATATTCCTTTATTGTGCTGCACTGTGGTATGCTGCAAAAGCCTGCAAATGTTTGTTTCTATTTAAAAATCGTGAAAAGGTGCTACTGGTGTTTACTTACCATATCAAAAATTAAATCTTTCTTTCAATAAAGTTTTTTTTTAAGTGACTGCTTCATTTTGCCAAAGTCAAGCAGCGATGAAGGGGGAGAGCACAGATAAAACACTTGTGGGGCTTTGCTCATTTTCAGTTATCTGTACACGTGTCAGTTATATTTATGACATCATCGATTCAGATACAGTTATATTGGAAATGCACATAGGACAATGTTGTGCATAACATCCAGTATGTCATAATTGTAACACATTGTAATAAATAAAAAAACACTATAATGTGAATACATAAAATATATTTAATGTGTATATACTAGTGTTAGTCAATAAACAACACATCATAAGATCATGTAGCACAGCGTTTATTCACACCACCAGACTATAATGTAAGCATTCTTGTAATCATGTATTCTTCATGAGAAAAAAGAAGCTCTTAAATTCATACAGATGGGATCATCACAGACGTTTTGTAATATTGTGACCAAATCAGAAAACAACACATACAATTGTACCTTCTGAATTAGAGATGTTTTCAGTGATGTACCGGTAGGCGTGTGCACACGACTCGCCAGTGTGCGGAGATGAATCGTGGATAAAATATATTTAAATATCCACGAAAGTCAAATTTGGCAATATTTATATCTTTCCGGAGACTTGGCATGGATCAAAAACATTTCTTTGTCTTTTTTCTTGATATCGTTTTACAAGTGTTTTTCCATTCACCACCACTGCTTTCTCCTGCTAATGGTCACAAATATGGTGGCTGTGAGGAAAAAGTGATGTCACGAAACAGGTCAGTATTTCAAATGTTTTGAAGCTATGCCACACCATTGTGTAAGAAAAAGATCATTTTAAAACTATCCGTCTCCATAATTCTCAAATCTCCTTTGAGCTTGCATTCATTTCAAATAAAGCAATTCATTCTTGTGTGCCTCATAAATATGCTAACTTGGCAGTCCATGTTTGAATTGAATGAGATGAAATCTGAAAGATTTCAACAAATAACGACTGAAATTTTGGTATTTTCCCTCATATCAAACATCTAGCATCAAACAACCTAAATATACCTTAAAAATATTGATATTGCCCTAGGGTTTAATAAATCCATTTGATTGGGTTTTGCTCAATCCTGTCTGTGTTGTGGGCACATCATGACTTGCTCTCTTGTCACTCAAAGATATCTTGGCATGTTTAAGCGTCGATTTGCATAGTTTAAAGGGTTGTTTCTGCTGACAATATCAATAATAGCGTTTTTGTCAGTGAAACAACTGGACATCATGGCCTGAAGCATCACACGTGATCTATTATACTGTCAATTAAAATACTGGACCCTCTTTATATTAATTCTCTTTAACTACTATGCACTTGCAACATCAAATTATGCATTTGATACACTGTACTTACTATGTACATACATGTTGTTGCATGTTATTTATATTTATAATACTTGCATTTAATTACATGTATGGGCACACTGTTAACCCTAACCCTAATCTAAACCCTAACCCTACCCCTACGTGTGCCCCAGTAGCAGCAAATTAGAATCTTTTGAGAATTTTGCAGTACAACATGTAATTACAAAATAAGTACATTTTATTGTATGTATTTCAATTTTAGTACAAATTAGTTAAAGACACCTAAAATAAAGTGGGACCAAAATACCTTAAACCTCATAAGGATTTTTAAAAGTACCTTTTACCAGGATCTTTTATAATCAGCTTGTTATGAAAAACCTCTCTTGTTTTGACAATTGTTTAATGTTTGCTGTCTGCAGTCTTTGTCTGTGTACAAAACCAAAAGCATTCCCCCTGATGATTGGAAAGAAAGAAAAAAAAATTAAACCAAACATAAACCTCTAAACACATACGAAGTCCATATGAGCTTTTCAGTTCTCTGTTCAGCTGACTGGTTTTGTGAGCGTAGTCCAGGCATGGTCCTAATGAGGTGCCATGTGTGTTTGGCAGCTGTGAGCAGTTTGGTCCGTGGAATCAGGGTCAATATTGGCTTTGACCCAGCTTAGGAAACTGCAGCTATGAATATTGATGGACTCCATATTCCATCAGATTCAAAACCAAATGTTTCTCTCACTGACAAAGTACCATAGCATGTTTCAAACATCTAGTACCTCTTTGTGCCACAGTCAATCACCTGGAATCCATTATGGCATGTCATAAAGGTGGTGGATTTTAAAGACAAAATAGAGGCAACATGTTTGAAAATAACCTGTTTTATTTCTGCTGTTTCGGTCTCTCTTGAAGGCAGAAATAAAACGGGTTATTTTGAGAAACTTCTGGCTTTCTTTGAAATCTTTAGCACAGCATGAGATCAAGGGTCAATGATCAGGGATTTTCCTGCATAGAGAATTATGAGGCGGCCGCCTATGTCAAATTTCTTCCCGCCTCCGACTGTCGACGAAACTCAGGCAGGCAGTCATGTGCACAGATAGACCAAGTAATTTCTTATTTTTTAATCAATATTTTATTTGTTATTTAAATTTGGCCCTTGGCATCAATTCTCAATTAAACTTCTGCCCGACATCTGCATTTAAGTTGTAATTCTGCGAGACCACACAAGCTCCTGTCCTTCCCCCTTTTTGACATTGTTTGCCACTGCTGTGAATTTAAACCACTATAAAAAAATCTCCATAGAGCCAGCAGAACTTAGGCAATAGTCCTCCATTAAGCTTAACAACAAGCAAGCTAATCAGGCAGAGGCGCAGGAACGATCACCTGACTTTTTCCCAGATAACAGCAGAAAGAAACAATTTTTGGTCATACAGATAAGAGTAAGACATAATTTGAAACTATAAAGGGTTTATTTTAATTTGTGTACACACAATAACAGCAAACATTTTTGGTTTTGTAAAATAAAGAAATCATCAGCTTTCTGCCATCTCGGTCTCAGCGAACTTTGGTCTGTAGCGCATCACGAAAATTAACCAAAACTCTGTGTACAGTATACTTGCATCGAAAACATGAGAAATATGTCTATAGAAAGCTTGAATTGTCTACTTTTAAATGAACCAATTTAAATCAAAAACAAATATTCTCTGATTGTGTAATGCGTTTGAAACCAACGAGAGGTACAGTCTTTCTAAAAAAAAAAGTGTCTCACAAAAGTTAATTTTGTGAGCGAAAACTGGAGTTTACAAAATCTATTATGTGTTTCATGGCCTTATTTTCAGTGACAGTGACTGAAAAATTACTAACCATGCATAATCTTGATTTTCTCAAAAATGCAAGCATCTCATGTTACAATAATGCTGAGCAAGTAATGCAGTTTATTTATTCATTTTGTTAATTATTCATGCTTGTCATGATGACTACAGTCATGTCAACTGTATCTGGGCAAAAGTTTGTATTGTTATCTCAAAGCAAGTTAGGGCGTTTGGAACCAAGGTGGCCTTTTTTTATCAAAAGTCCAAAAAACTCTCCAAACAAGTGATCTGAGGGTTTTACTGAACCTAAGAACTACTTTCTTTGTAAATGCCACAATAAGCCAGAAACATAATAACATAGAATAAGTAGCAAGTAATAAGATCCAGCACTGTATCAGTTGTGCACATATATCAAGACCTGTCAATCTGAAGCGATCAATCCAATCCAAGCTGTAAAACAGTGACCGATTGGTCTGTACACATCGTCCCTTCCCACCATACCCACCCACATACCTGAGATCAGAGATGATCTTATTATCGGTTTAAGAGGTTAGTCAAGTTTGCTGTTTTTTTTTAACCATAAACGAACACATTATCTGTTATGTTGTATTCAATTAAGTTAATGTTGAACAGGTTAGCTTTTTTAATTAAATTTGCTATAAGTTGATAATTGTCATTTCCTTCAATCATCTAATTATTAGAACACCTATAATATGTTGCTTGTAAATGTTTGCTTCAGCCAGTGGATGGCATGGTACAAGTGTATGTGTGCACATGATCAGGATAGTAGCACCTCTGCCTCATTTTGAGCCAGGAAAAACCCTGATAATTGCTTAATAAGCTCTTCTTTAATTTCCCATGTCACGAATTTGAGGCCCAGGTAAGTGAATGGTTAGTTGGATATGTGTATGTGTACACATGCATATTTTGGGGTCAGAGTTTAGTTTTTTGTGTGTTAATTTAAATGTTTGCTAAGACAAGCATCATTATTATTATTGCTCATACTTACCATCATTTGAACAAACCATAACTCCAAGTATAACCCTAAGCCCTTTCCTGGGATCTTTGTGTTGGTAAAATTAAGTCAGTTTTATTTGGACCGCTTCAAAAAACAATAGACACAGGGCGTTGGCCAGAACTGAATAATCAAATAGAATTTTTGAGCACTATGAACTTGTCTGGTGTTAGAGTACATATTTGCATGACCTACTGGGCAATATGTGATTGTTAGATCATACAATATAAGACATGTGTGAATTAGTTTGTTTATTTCTGTGTATCTCTGTTTATTTGTTTTGGTATGATGAGGATGTTCTGTTCTGGCTTCACCTCAGCTGAGAGCCAGCATAAGTTTAAAAATGGTGCGTGAGCGTGTTAAGAAATAGCATTGCTCTTCCAGTGGGTTTAGTTTGGCAGAGGTGGGCATACGCCTGTAATTGATTTACTCTTCACTAAAGTTAGGTTTGTATTGGACAGAGTATTCCTCTAGGGATGTGTCAGAATTACTCTGGAAGAATTCAACTGCTCCAGGCATGCCTTTGAACTCGGTCGTTCTTTGAGTTTAAAGTAACAAATGTAAAATCTGGATTTCAGATCTTTGTTTAAAAGTAATTTATTTGTTCATGGGCAATGAAATGCATGAGACGTTGGCAGCTGTCCTTAAAGTAAATACCTCAGAAGTGTTGCTTACACCAGTGTTTTTAAAAGTTCCCATGCTGCTCATTTCCTCACCTTTTCTTCCTTATACGGGGCGAAGGTGGGGGATTGTCGGGTTAGCTTCGATGAAAGACACCTTAACTATATTGTTATGCTGGCAAAAACCTCCTTTTCCATTAACGGCCATTCAAAACCTTTGCATTCTAAAAATTCACTGAGCACTTTATTAGGAACACTACTGTCCTAATGAAGTGCCTGACGTTGTTGTGACTGGGCGATGATGATGCACGGCCGGCGCTGAATCAGCAGGAGAGCGAGATAAAGGGGAGCAGGAGGCGCCAGTTCAAGAGAGAGAGAGAGAGACGCATGTGGCCATGTTGCATGCGTGTCTGTGATTGTTTATATTTGTTTTATGTTGAGTTTTTAATTAAACTATACGTATACTATTCAGCCAGTTCCTGTTGCCGTTAAAAGGATGGGCACACACACACACACACACACACACACACACACACAAAAACCATCTCCCTTGACATTTTTTTAACAAATCAACCACTGACTATAACTAACTAAAATAGATGCATAAAAAGCATGAAAGATATTCTTTTTTTCTCTGTCTGCTGTGAGATTTTCAAATTATGTAGTAACGGCACTGGGAAAGGATGTGCAAAACTACCCATGGTTCTTTTCCACCATTGGGACGAACGGTTCTGAGCATGGGGAGTAACATTTTCACTTGAGCATGGTTTGATACAATATGATTACATACCGTTCCTAGCCCAGATTACACAGCATGGTTAGCTAACGGCCTTTAGAGAAGTGGCGACTCATGATTGAGAACTTGCCCAGTCAGTCCATTTCGAATCCCAGCACCACATTGGAAAAATAAGTGTCTTAACGATGCCTGGGTCAGTACAGAACAGCATAGTTCCGCAACTGTAACCATTTGGCTTGATGGTGGAACCTATTGACTAGTTAGTAGATTATCAAAATAATTAGTCATTTTAAAAAATCCCTGTCTAAAATTAGGCTGGGTTATGGTCACCACCAATCAGATACATTTCTTAGAGGTATATGAGCACTTAATGCAGCCCTTAAAAGACTGAAAGATGTTACTGACAGATGCAAAAAAAAAATAGGCTAAATACTGTACCGATAACACAATTGCACAAGATAATCATAGACCTCACAATAAAGCCTACTTATTATACATAATAATTGGAATCTTGCTCACATCAGGTAATTTGAAGTCTGACATTAATAGGTTTGAAATGTATTGTTTGGAAGGTGAGTTACAAAAGTGGTGCTTCAAAGGAATATTTCTGGTTCAAAACAAGTTAAGCTCAGTCGACAGCATTTGTGGCATAATATTGATTACAGAAAAAAATGTTTTGACTTGCCCCTCCTTTTATTTAAAAAAAGCAAAATCTCGTTTCCAGTGAGGCACTTAAAATGGAAGTGAATGGGGGCCAATCTGTAAACCTTACAATACTCACTGTTTCAAAAGTATAGCCACAAGACAAATATGCGTGTTAATATGATTTTATAAAATCGCCTACTAACCTTTTCTGTGTAAAGTTATAGCCATTTAAAGCTTTGTTGTCATGATGATGTAATGTCAATAAATACTAAAATGCCTGTAAAAATTACAAAAATCTTTACGGCTCAAATAATGCACGAGTTTTAACAAAGGAATTAATTTAAATGCTTTTATAAAATTATAAGCTTCACATTTCTTCCTTTTAAATCCTCCAAACTTTGGCCCCATTCACTTCTATTGTAAGTGCCTCACTGTAACCTCCACTTTTGCTTTTTTTAAAGAAAATTATTATGATTTTTTGGTTGTTGTTGTAGTCTATTTTATGCCACAAATGCTTAACTTGTATTGAACCCAGAATATTCATTTAATGGCTGTATTGCCAGTGTATATAGCTCTGTATTCTGACAGATTGCATCTCTAAATTCAACCTCTCTAAAACTGTAAAGCTATAATAAAGTAATAATAAAAAAGATCTAGATAACTCTCTAGTCAAAGTCACTCGTCTACTACTTATGAGGTTTCTTTGATGAAGGATGTAGCCCAAAAAGAGCTGCTTTGTATACAACCCACACCAATCTGTTTGATCCGTTTAAATTGATTCCTGCAGCAGCACAAACTGAGATCATTGAAATAAAGTATTACACATGTAAAAAAAATGTCTAGTTATACATGTGTGAAAACTTTTATGTTTCTGATCATACTGTCAAAGTGACAATAAACAATAGCTAAAACACCATGTGATTATGGGACATTCGACCCTATTATAGCTCTGCTGTGCAAACATTTATCTAAGTTAAGGCATTTTCCCTTTTTTTTGGTAAATATGATGGTTTACTGAAAGCTCAGTAATTGCATATCATTGTGCAGGCGTCTGTATCATGCCTGCTTCCTTCACTCTGTCTCTCTATCTTCAGGCAATCACAAACTTTTGACTCTAATAATCAGTTTTGAGACAGTAATTTAGTGCCGTCCACCCCAAACCCCCAATAAATCAAATGCAGTAAATGCATATTGACTGTGCAGAGATACCGCTCCCTCCCTCCCTCTCTCTCTCTCACTCTCTTCTCTACTTTTCTCTCTCAGTATAGATAGATAGATAGATAGATTGATTGATTGATTGATTGATTGATTGATTCAACTTGTCAACAAAGATAGAATGCGCTTGTCAGCACTGCATTTCAAAATCTTTCAACACTCATCTGGGTTCTAAACATCCAGAACTGACTATGGAATTTTCTGGAAGCAATTTTCCCTTTTGCTTTGATAACGAGCTGTTTTGGGAGGACCCTTATGAGAGCTCTCCACTGAGCGTCTTGAAGTGGACTCTGCACATTGCTGCAGAAGTGAGATCATTCTTTCTGCATTGAGAGTGGAAAGGGTGTGGATGGGCCCCTCTGACTATTCTCTTTGATTAAGTACTGATAGTGGTCTCATCTTATCCAGTCACACATAAATCACATCAATAAGATCTCACCAAGCTGTCAAGAAATTCCAAGACGTATGTGTTCTGTCAGATGATGTAAATTGAATATGTGTCTGCATGTTAAATGTGCACAGTGTTTTAATTTCCTGGTAGGTGTGCAACATTTTAAAAAATATGTAAGTTTATATACATTACTGTGCAAAAGCCTTTGGTTATTTTGGTTATTTAAAATGGTTATTTTTATATTCAGCTTTAGTGTTTCAATAGGAAATATAAATTTTAGACTCCCAAACATTCCTTTTGCTAATAGAGAAGAACAGGAATCCCTGCAACAGATGGGATGGCCCCCACAGTGCCCCCCACTGAACTTTGAGTCAGTCTGGGATTACGTGAAGAGACAGAAGCAAATGAGACAGAGTTCAGTGAGAACTTTGGCGAATACTCTTAAGGAGCTTGTGACATCTTATCTGCCAACAACCAAGAAAAACTGTGTACCAGGTGTACCTAAGATACTTTTAATATATAATTGGACATTGTATGACATTAATTGATAAATTAGAAGTATTTATGGCATTATTTTTGAAGAAATCCTCACTATGCAGTAAGTGCCTAAATCTTTTGCCCAGTACTCTAGAATTTTAAAATCACTCTTATTGAATCCCTGTAGAATTAGGCTGTAGTCGAGTTAACATGACAGTAATCAATCAGATGCACATTTCCCTGGGGCCTCTAACATAAGACATGTTCTTATGTTCAAAAAAAGGGTGTGCAATGGAAAAGAACAGAAGTCTTGAGGCAGGGGTTTAATTTTTTAAACGTTGAACTAGATTTAACTTGACACAAAGTCTAAAAAGTGCAACACTTATGGTGTGAAATGCTCAAAATACAGGACAAGACGTGCTGCAATGGGAAAAAGTCCTTCGTCTGCATTTATGGCGGTATTAGTGATGTTTAAAGGGGATTCATTTAAAGACCCAACTGTTCCTCTTCCTGAAACTGTTCAATATACTGTATATACTGCACACTTTCAGCATGTTAATTAAAGCTAAAATATATGTTTTGTGAAAAATTGCTTACAACCGTTCTGTTTGGGTCAAAAAAAGACCCAGTAGAATACATATTGAGAGATCAGGATATTAGAGACTTGAGGATGATCTCTTTTGACTTGGGCCCTAGCAATGCTGGAGTAACCACCTAAAACACCCTGACATTGCATAAAGGTAAACAGGTATCATAAAAATGTAATGCAAAGATAAGTTTACATTTGAATAGTTTTTCACTGTTTTTAACTCACTTAAACTGATAAATAATTACCTGAAGAAGAGGGTTAATAATTAAAAAAAAAAACTGTTTGGCTTTACTAATTGACTTTTAATATCGACACTAATATTTACAGTATAAACAGTATTTTATATTATTGAATGCTCATCTACCTTGGCGAGCATGTAATTACATGAATCTGGACACTACAAGCCTTCTATCTACTTTCAAAGACAGAAACAAGCACCCTCACACACACGCACCAGCTCAATTTGTCCTGAGGCCCAGTCAAACAGGTGTCTCATTGTGCAAAGACGAAGATTTGTGTTTTTGCTTGTGTGTGGGTAGATCGAGAGTTTGTGGGTGCGTAAGTGTGATTTGCACATATTTGGCTAGTCTTACCTTCTTTTTGAGTTGCACTGCATTTTGTTGTACAGTAGGTGATGTATGAGTGAGTGAGTGAATGTGTGTGTGCTATCATGAAGATCTGGATGTGTTTGCTGGGATGGATTTTGTTGGATTTAATGAGATTTGGAGTGCAAGGTCTAAAGAATCACATTCCAAAGGTATGGCCTCATTCTGGCAACCATTCCGAAGAGTGTTTGTTTGGGAAAATTGTTCATACAAATCCATGCATTGCTTGTAGTGTTCACTACTGTGACCTAATCATTTTATTTGGTTTGGCGCACCAGTCGAGCAAAGCATGAATATCTTATAGAGGACCACTTCAAAAAGAATTTGAGTACATATAGACAAATATTTGTATGCAGATGTATATCATATGCATGTAATCAAGTGTTAGTTCAGTCTCTCCTGATGACTGGCTGTGGTTTGGCTGCAGATGTAAGAGGTTAAAGTGGTTTGGGTTTTTATGGGTGGAATAGTTTTCACTGAGCTGGTTTGACCCAGATTACCACAAACTCTGGGTTCAGGTCCAGTGTCAGGATGCAGATTTTGACTATATTTGACATTTATGAGTTTTGCAGTATTTTACACTATCACAGTTGATTTTTCACTTACAGAAATTCTCTGTTTTACTTCTTCTTTTAGTATATCATAACCACTGTTCTTTTTTTAATATAATACATAAAGCTAAATTTAATCCCCAGCCTGACATTGTATTTAAAAACAACAGCTGTGGCAGCAGTTTTATGACCAAAAGTAACATAATGGATGAGACAGATTAATTAATTCAGTTATTTCTGCAGCTGGGATTGGTTTTGTGTTTTCTTAATTTAGTTTTTACTCCTAACCATCTTTTGCCTATTAAATTTATTTTGTTTCCATTTCATCTTTTGAAATTCTTTGTTCCAGCACTTTTGAGTACAAGACCCAGTTGCAACAAACAGATCTTAGCTAAAGGTTTTTGTTGCACCCGGCTACAGGATATTGTTCTATCAGAGCAAGAGCAGCGTTGTACGAGAAACTGTTTGCGTATCAATAAAAGTGCAAGATACAGCTGGTTTAAAATTGCCCATAGAAATGCCTGTGTCTCCATGATAGATTTACAGAGAGTAGCTTTCTTTCAAGTCAAATCAGCCCCCTTTGTACTGACTTTTATGTGTGCGTGACTGTTCTGTGAACAAAACTGCTTTATCTAATCTTTACACATACATGTTTGCTAAAGACCAAGGAACTGGATGCAAATCTGTACCTTGCAAAATGTAAGGTTACCTATGTAACCCCGGTTCTCTGATAACAGGAGTGAGGTATGTCACTATGGGAAATGCCCTCGTCCGTGTAAACGATGGAAGCAGTTTTATAGGACCATGCCTGTCCAATGACAGAAAAGTCACAGCAGTGACCAGGAAGCCCCACCTTTCTGTTATAAGCCATTGTCACCTGCCTTAATGTCATTGTCAGCACATTTCTTCCCCATGCTGCTGCAAGGAGGGAAGTGTGGTGAGATACATCACTCCTGTTATCAGAGAACCGGGGTTACATTTACTTACGCACTTAGTAGCAGAAAAACAACAGCTGTGGCAGCAGTTTTATGGCAAGACCAAAATAACATAATAGATGAGACAGAATAATTAATTCAGTTATTTCTGCAGCTGGGATTGGTTTATTGTTTTCTTTATATAGTTTTTACTCCTAACCATCTTTTCCCTATTAAATTACTATTTTTTTCCATTTCATCCTTTGAAATTCTTTGTTCCAGTACTTTTGAAAGTCCAAGACCCAGTTGCAAAAAACAGATCTTAACCAAATGTTTTTGCTGCACCCGGCTACAGCATATTGTTTGAAATTCAGAGCATGAGCAGCGTTGTACAAGAAACTGTTTTTGTATCAGTAAAAGTGCAAGATATGGCTGGTTTAAAATTGCCCATAGAAATACCTGTGTCTCCATGATAGATTTACAGAGAGTGGCTTTCTTTCAAGTCAAATCAGCCCCCTTTGTACTGATTTTTATGTGACTGACTGTTCTGTGAACTAAACCTCTTTATCTAGTCTTTACACATACATGTTTGCTAAAGACCAAGACACTGGATGCAAATCTGTACCTTGCAAAAAGTAAGGTTACATATGTAACCCTGGTTCTCTGAAATATGAAAAAATGAGGTATCTCACTATGGGAAACACCCTTGTGCGTGTAAACGATGGAAGCAATTTTATAGCACCACATTTGTCCAATGACAGTCAAGTCACAGCCGTGACCAGGAAGCCCCACTTTCCTGATATAAGCCACTGTCGCCTGCCTTTACGTCATTCTCAGCTTATTTCTTCCCCGTGCTGCTGCAAGGAGGGACGTGTGGTGAGATACATCACTCCTGTTATCAGAGAACCGGGGTTACATATGTAATAGGGGTGTGCAAAGCAGTCGGTATTTGTATCTGTATTTGTATTTGTTGAGGGGGGAAAAGTATTTGTATTTGTATTTGTATTCGAGTAAAATTCAAATAGGTGTAAAATTCTTCTTTTTTTTTTTGCGTTACACTTCTAATTTACGTTATAGTGCAAGTATTCTTTAATTATATCCATTATGATAATTATGGATATGCAATATTGGTTGAAGTTTTTCCATAAATTCAGCAATGAACAAGTAACAAGGAACAAACAAGTCATTGAAAAGAAAATAACATAACAGCCAACCTCATCCATGATTAAACCAACAACTAATAAAATACCATTGTGAACATTATGAACCCCACCACCACCCGTCCTTGTTGGAGGACGCTGAACAGACAAAATAAAAACAAATAATACTTCAAATAACTGTTCTTCTTCTGAAAGAACTTCTTTCTAATACACAGAATTCCAAGAACTAAACTTTATCAACCCCTGACTGGGAGATCTGGCAGAACAAAAGTTGTATTCTATAATAATCTTATAAACTAAAAGATACAGCCCTGCTATTGTCAACTGTCAAAACAACACAAAAACATACATAAAGGTTTTCTTTTTTTCTTTTTTAATGGTTTTTATTTTTATTTTTTTTATTTTTATTATGCCTAAAAAGAGACACAAAGGTTTTTTTGTTTTTTAATTTTTTTGTTATATATATATATATATATATATATATATATATATCTATATATATTTGTTTTTATGTTTTATGTTAACCATAACTTTAACTTGTTTAACTAGGATATCTTCTGCCAACATACTCTCAGTTAAATTTCTCCATGTTGTATTTTGTGAACACAAGCTCCTCCACATGTGAGGGGAGCAGTCTGGAGCGATGTGGGGACACAATATCTCCTGCTGTGCTAAAGATCCTTTCTGAGGAGACACTTGTTGGGGGGCAGGTGAGATATTTCATTGCCACATGAGCCAGGGCTGGCTGTGGCTGCATCATTTTTGACCAGAAGGTCACTGCAGGATCTGAGGTCAGTGATTCAGTGCTGTCCTCAGCTAAGTAACTCTCAACTATCTTGAGTGAGGTCATAGCACCAAATGAGGCAGATTTGGCTTTTGGTTTAGCAAGATTGTGCATTGCCCCCCAAAAGAGGCTTTTTTGCTCCCTGGTCTCACTCTCAACTGAGGATGAACTGGCAGCTTCAGGTACCCCAGACACATCATCCGCTTGCAGTTCTGCATCCACCTCTGCAGCCACATCTGCCTTGAGCTTGTCAAACTCTGATGTACTAAGTAGTGACATGGGCAAGCTCTTAAATCGGGGATACAGCAGGGTGGCTTTAAAGTAATGACCCGAGGAGTCATCAAAGACAGCCTGGAAGCGCTGAGTCAACTGAGAATGCAATGTGGTCACCATTTTAAGTGCCTCTGGAAGAGCCTGTACATCTGCATCCACCTTTAAGTTTGTTAATGCAGTCTTGAGAGCCTGCACACAAGGGATAACAGAAGACAGATAAGCCACTTCCTCACACACAGTGCATGTTGCCTCCTCAATTGGTTGTAGTATTTTCACAATGGCCTGCACTAGTTCCCATTGATGGTGTGACATTACACCTCCTAGATCCATATCTGCACACATGGTAGTCAGTGGACGTCTCTGCTCCAACAGCCGCTGGAGCATGTGGAAGGAGGAATTCCACCTGGTTGACACATCATGCACCAAAGTGTTCTTGGGAAGGCCAAGCTCTTCCTGGATTTTGTGAAGTTTGTTTACAGCTTTGTTTGATCTGTGTACAAACCCAGTGATCTTGCGAGCAATCAATATCACACTGGTCACTCCCCGGCACTCCTTTAGAGCAGCTGTTACCACTAGGTGTAAATTGTGAGCCATACACCTAATGTGCACATAGTTACCATCAGCCATTGCCTTAACCATGTTAGTGGCATTATCTGTGACAAAATACTGAACAGAAAATTTCACTCCAACATCATCTTGCCATTGTTTCACAACGGCCTTGAGGTGATGTAGAATGTTGGCTGCTGTGTGATCTTCATTAAGAACCTCCATCTTGAGAAGTGCTGTCACACGTTTATGTTCATCTATTCCTTGTGGACTCTGTTTGCATTCTATCCAGTGGCCAGTGAGAGAAAGATACGCATTTGTGGAAAATTTGCTCGTCCAGATGTCAGACGTGCAGTGTACAAATTTCCCTTCTATTTTTGAGAGAGTTTCTTTTACTTTTGTTTTTACATCTTGGTAAAGTTGTGGTATAACTGTGCGAGAGAAATGCCAACGAGATGGTAGTTGGTATCGAGGTGCAACCACATTGAGAAGCTTACGAAACCTTTATTCTCCACTACTGAGTAGGGCATCAGGTCAAGGCAAATCATTTCTCCTACTGTGTTTGTTATTTGCTTTGCAGTGGGGTGGTTGGGTGGATAAGACTGTTTTGCATTAAATGCAGCTAATATAGATGATTGAAACTGACTTGCAGGGGCAGAACATGGCTGTGATGGTGATTTGGTGCTTGTGGGGGGGTTGGCAGACAGTACCAGGAGAGGATGCTTTAAGTGCATGTGATTATGCATAGCAGATGTTGACAGATGTTTGATATCTCTGCCTCTGCTGATTTGACTTTTGCACACATTACATATCACTTTGGTTTTATCTGCAGCACTGACTGTAAAATGCTTCCACACTGAACTTGAGCAAGTTTTTTTGGCTGGTGGAGGACCAAGAGATGGCTCAGCAGCAGCCACACTATTTTCTATTTGGTTGCCCAAATCCATGTTTCAGCTACGTTAATAAATGACGGGAAGCTAAATGCTAAGGTTAGACTATAGCCAGAGTAACTTTACATACCATATAACTCCCACAAGTGCATATAATTCGACACAACTACACAAGCATTTTTTAAACCTTTTTAACCGAACATTAACGTTACTCTGTCAACAGCCTATTGTCTAAATTACCGAGCTAACAGAGCGAACATGTGAGCACCCGACTGCAGACATCAATAATGCAGCGTGCGTGATGAAATAATCTCCCGATCAAACTCCGCTTCCCGATAGTTATAAACTGCCTCCAGAACCCAGTTAAAGAACAAAAATCTATTTAACAAAAACTGATTGTGTTTTTTCGCTCAGCCGAGCGAGCCTCTGTTGCTGCGAGGAGCAGCCTGTGTCAGTCAGCTCTTTCTGATCACTCAACTCAGCACGCACTCTAAACTCACTCATCTGGGCATGCACTGCGCGGTCTCATGAGGAAAACGCAGCTTTTTGATATAACGTTTGTCTTGTTCCCGAATACAAATATTTTTTTTAAAGTATTTGTTCGAAATTAGTATTCGTAAAAACACGTTATTTGTGCCTTTCCGAATACCGTATTCGGATTCGGCTCCACCCCTAATATGTAACCTTACAGTCTCTTACAAACATTTGTTCGGTAACTTACTATGGAATGTAGACAACTCCCGGATTGCAGGTATGCTGTCGGAAGTAGACTGACTCAGAATATTGTATGAAAAATATCCAAACTATATTGCCACCAGGGAATAGTTATGGAATGAGATACTTTAAACATCGTATTTAAAACTGAGCCTATACTGTATATGTGTGCTAAAACATCAGTATCAGAAGTATTCACGCTGAGGACCGTGTGAGCCAGTGAAGGCTTGGTAAAATCCAGTCTTTAAAATCTCACAAATGTGTGAGGTGACACCCAGCTCACCTCAGCACAACTGTCCTGGACTGTAATGCCCTTAAACAGTGCCCACGATGTGCCCATGCCTCTTGTGGAATGAGCCCTCTGGAGGCTGTATACCAATGCTATTATAACTTAATATAATAGTGTCTGCCACCCAATGAGACAAACAAATGCTGTGTGATATAGGTAACCTTATGAGAGTCTGCATGGAATATAAAGAGCTGATTATGCTTTCTCAGCATCTCAGCAGCACATACACACGCAGGGCACAATCAGGGCTTTTGAGACCGGATGTAACCTCTGCGCACCCTTCATAAACTTACACACCAGTGGGTGTTGACCCATTGTTCCGGAGTCCACTCCAACATGGCATGCCGATATCGCTGCAAAATATACCATAACAGGTCAGAAAGCTCAGAATGTGTGCTACAGAACATAAAAAGAGAATGATATGTCTGTGTGCGCACCAATGTTCTAACACGCCCCACTTCAAGTCATAAGGCGATCTCGTTGAGGCTGCTCTCGCCCTCTGAATTGTTTCGATTACCCTCTGAGGCAACCCAGTGGCATTTAAATTCATCCTCTCATGGGCCATAAAAATCTCCCGTGCGCTTGAAATAGGAGATCCCTGCGCAATGGAAGAGGCCAAGGCTGGTCGTGAAGGAGCTGAATTGTCTCCACCAACCAAAGTTTCCCCGGCCAGTATGGGCAATCTGTATTACTGAGTGACCATGCTCCCTTACTCTTTTCAAAGTCGGGCCGATCAGGCTCAGAGAGGGGGAACATGTATAATAGATCGTTTGGCCATGGGTACACCAGTGCATCCACACCCATAGGTGCATCTTCGCTAACCAGAGAGAAGAACAGAGTTTCCTCTGGATAACAGTGTTCATTACGGAAAGTTTATATGTGCGTATTTTTAGTGATGTGGGCCAAACCCAAACCTTTCCTCAAAGAGACTGCCCCCAAAGGGATTCCCTCATAAAGGAAAGCGAGAATTCTCAAGTGACGGAGAGCGTGTATTCCCTGTCATCACTCTCACTCTTCGGTTTAGGTAACGTTGAGGACACAAGTGCTATCCAGTGCCGAAAATCTCATTTGCAGTAGTCCCAAAGGAATAAACTATTGAGGCCATTAAACCCAACAGATACAGACATGTCCATTCTCCCCCTCTGAAAAAGGGATGTGCAACTGCAAAACAATGTGATGCGTTCCTCCGAAAGTAATGCTCAATACAGATCTGAGTTCAATCTGAAACCAAGGTAATTTTTTTTCCTGTGATTGCACCAGACCGCTCTTTGTGAGGTTTATCTCGAATCCCAAATTCTCCATATGCAACACTAACATGTTTGTGTTTGTCTCTGCTTGTAGCTATTACGGCTACGTTTCCGGTGTGGAATCTTAAATATTTCTTATATTATGTCATTGTAATCATGTTATCACTAGCATGCAAGCAAAACAGAGAGAGAGGAGCAGGCAATTTTATTTATATAAAGTTTTTTTGCACCTGCATTCCAATCTACCTGTTGATGTAATCCTTTCTCATGATCACACAGCGTGTTTTCATCAGCTGAATGGGAGGCTAAACACTTTTAAAGTACTACGAGACTCACGCTGCATGTATAAGCCATTCGCACATCACAAGCCGATCAACTATTTAGCCCTTTTTTGCAAAATCCTAAAACTGTATTTCCAATTTTAATTTATATTTTTAATATACTTGAAAATGATTTTGAATCCCACAATGTGGGTTTATGTTTTCTCTTTTTATCGTTTAATGTAATATTTAAAGTGATCATGGTTTAAATTGGGTGTTAAGCTGGGTTATAAATCTCAAGGATTAATAGAGTGTAAGAATGTTGATTTCCTTTCTGCTGTTGATATTAACATATTGTTGAAATTTGGTGGTTTCACAGTGAATTGCAACCGATAACCCCTTATTTTCATGGACAATACCCAGGTGTGGACTGCACATGCATGCCAGCTCTCTGCCCAAACAGCGAGCTGGCCGCTTGAGCTCTCGCTCACTGATGGTGTGGCGGCATCATCTAGTTGCAGAGCTGGGACTTGCTCTGATTTTTTTTTATTTGTTTTATTATTTCTATTGGCGCACTGCCTGGATGCACAGGGAACATGTTTATTTTCACATTCATCCACACAGCCTGACCAAAGCAATGCAGGCACATTTACTTGTGCAATTAACTGAACGTGAAGAGCTGCCGGCTCGTGATGCGCAAATGGTAAATGGTCTACACTTATATAGTGCTTTTTTAACCTTAGAGGTTACCAAAGCGTTTTACACTGTGTCCCAATCACCCATTCACACACATATTCACACTCACACTAAAGGTGCTAGCCTACCATTGGGAGCAACTTGGGGTTCAGTGTCTTGCCCAAGGACACTTCAGCATGTGGAGTTGTGTGGGCTGGGAATTGAACCACCAACCCTGCGATTGGCAGCTGAGTCACAGCCAGGCTGCAGCCATTCAGCTCATAAAAACATGCTGCGTGATCATGAGGAATGATTGCATTAAGATGTAGGTTGGAATGCAGATGCGGAATATATATAAATAAAATACTCCTCTCTCGCCGTTGTGCCATAGGTTGCCGACCCCTGGTCTAAATGTAAAGATGCGTCCTTGAGATCCACTGATGTGAACCAATCTCTGGGAAGAATAGTGTGAGACAGCACTTTGAGTGTGAGCATTTTGAGTCTGTATTTTCTGAGATATTTTTTGAGGTTCCTCAAATCCAGAATGGGGCGGAGACAACTTTTTTGGGTATGAAGAAAAAGTAAATCCTCTGATGGCTCTTTTCCGCCAGCACCATTCGTATCGCTCTTTTGCTCATTAAAGAGGCAATTTCCTTTCTGCTGTTGACATTAACATATTGTTGAAATTTGGTGGTTTCACAATGAATTGCAACCGATAACCCCTTATTATCATGGACAATACCCAGGTGTGGACTGCACATGCCCGCCAGCTCTCTGCCCAAACAGCGAGCTGGCCGCTTGAGCTCTCGCTCACTGATGGTGTGGTGGCCCCATCTAGTGGCAGAGCTGGGACTTGCCCTGATAGTTATTTTCTTTAATTTGTTTTATTATTTCTATTGGTGCACTGCCTGGATGCACAGGGAACATGTTTATTTTCACATTCAACCTCATCCTCAAATTCTCTCATCATTTACTCACCCTCATGACATCCCAGATGTGTATGACTTCCTTTCTTCTGTAGAACACAAATTCAGATTTTTTAAATAATATTTTAGCTTTGTAGGCCAACATTTTGATGCCCCAAAAGCATATAAAGGCAGTATAAAAGTAATCCATAAGACACCAGTTGTTTAATCCATGTCTTCAGAAAGTGATATAATAGGTGTGGGTGAGAAACAGATATTTTTTCTTAGAAAGCAGGGTGCGAAATGATATGTGAATCACAAAAACACAAGAACAATGTGAAAGTGATCTGATTCTTTGTTTCTCATCCACACCTAACACATCACTTCTGAAGATACTGTTTTAACCACTAGAGTCTAATGGATTATTTTTATGCTGATTTATGTTTGTTTGTTTAGCTTTAAAATGTTGCCACCTCTTCACTTGCATTGTATGGATCTAAAAAGCTGAGAAATTCTTCTAAAAATTCTAATTTAAGTTCAGCAGAAGAAAGAAAGTCATACACATCTGGGGTTGCATGAGGGTGAGTAAATAATTGTTATTTTTTGGTGAACTGAACTTTAAGAGCCTTTAAGGGCTCTTGTCAGACCTGGATGAATTTGTCAATAAGAGGAGAGGTTTGGAAACATTTCTAGTAATTATTACAGTGAAAATGTCCCACAAGGACATTATATATAATGCTGAAATATAATGCCTTCTTTCGCTATTTCATAGCTTTTAACGTCCTGTGTGGATTCTTATTTCAGTGTAGTTAAAGTTATAAGTGTCGTAAGTATTTAGATTGTTAGTTCTGTACAGCAGTACCACCGCTCTATAAAGGCAGAGTACACAACCTACGTAGGGGACCAACCCTGATCATGGAACACTCGCTGTGTCTAAAACCACCCCTATCCACTATATAGTGTACTATTTTGAGATTTCGCTTTTTGTAGGAGTGTCTGAATTCTGATGGAGCCACTCGTTCCCTTATTTTGTTCACTCATTCTTACCCACAATGCACTCAAATTTCAAGTGTACATTTCAAGTACACTCAATGACGGTTAATGTCCCACAATCCACCACGGGTAAGACATACTAGCTAGGAGTTTATTGCTTCCTTTACTCCTGCAATGTTTTATTTCATGCTGAACGTAGTAAATTACTTTTTGACAATTACTGGATTAAAATAACGTAAAAACATATAGAAAGACAAAACATACCGATACTTTTTATAAAGTACTCTTTATTTGATTAAATGTGTTTACTCTTTATATTAACACACAGTATATAATAATATATAATATTAAAATGCCAAACAGAATGAAGATTTATTGTATTAAAATATTATTGTATAAGAATAACAAACAAGGCCCAAGTATTTTTAAATTTCATATGTGACGTTTCTTCACCAGCCCCAGAGCTCCGACACTCTCGTCCGAATTCACTCATTTCGTTCACTTACTACTGAGATATAGTGCTCTAACTGCTATTCACTATATAGGAAATAGTGAATGAGTGAACGATTGCGACCACAGCCACTCTCGTCGCCACGATTGCCTCGCACCCACACATCTCACATGCACGCGCCCCACGCACCTCGCTGTGCACGTGCAGATATGCTGTCTGTTCGTGCTCCAGTTGTCAATCACGCGAATGACTGGGATTTACACTAAACTTGGATGTTTACATGGATTTAGACAGTTAATCTGCCTGAAGTAGCTGCGATAGTTTCCAGTAACCCCGCGAGGGCATGGAGTAAATGCAGTGCATCCGGAAAGTATTCACAGCGCTTAACTTTTTCCATTATTATGTTACAGCCTTATTCCAAAATGGATTGAATTCATTATTTTCTTTAAAATTCTAAAAACAATTCCCCATAATGACAATGTGAAAGAAGTCCAATGTACATATCAATGTGGCAGGGCGGAGGGCGGGGCCAGGTCGTGATGCTACACACCCGGTCCCATCCTCCGCCCTACCACAATCACATGTACATAAGTTTTAACAGCATTTGCCATGACACTCAAAATTGAGCTCAGGTGCATCCTGTTTCCACTGATCATCCTTGAGAGGTTTCTACAACTTGATTTGAGTTCACCTCTGGTAAATTCAGTTGATTGACATGATTTGGAAAAGCATATACCTGTCTATATAAGGTCCCACAGTTAACAGTGCATGTCAGAGCACAAACCAACCATGAAGTCAAAGGAATTGTCTGTAGACCTCCGAGACAGGATTGTATCGAGGCACAGATCTGGGGAAGGGTACAGAAAAATGTCTGCAGCTTTGAAGGTCCCAATGAGCACAGTGGCCTTCATCATCTGTAAATGGAAGAAGTCTGGAACCAAGTCAGGACTCTTCATAGAGCTGGCCCCCCAGCCAAACTGAGCGATCAGGGGAGAAGGGCCTTAGTCAGGGAGGTGACTAAGAACCCGATGGTCACTCTGACAGAGCTCCAGCATTTCTCTGTGGAGAGAGGAGAAGCTTCCAGAAGAACAACCATCTCTGCAGCACTCCACCAATCAGGCCTGTATGGTAGAGTGGCCAGACGGAAGCCACTCCTCAGTAAAAGGCACATGACAGCCAGCCTGGAGTTTGCCAAAAGGCACCTGAAGGACTCTCAGATCATGATAAATAAAATTATCTGGTCTGATGAAACAAAGATTGATCTCTTTGGCCTGAATGGCAAGCGTCATGTCTGGAGGAAACCAGGCACCGCTCATCACCTGGCCAATACCATCCCTACAGTGAAGCATGGTGGTGGCAGCATCATGCTGTAGGGATGTTTTTCAGCGGCAGGAACTGGGAGACTAGTCAGGATCGAGGGAAATATGAATGCAGCAATGTAAAGAGTCATCCTTTATGAAAACCTGCTCCAGAGCGCTCTAGACCTCAGACTGGGGTGATGGTTCATCTTCCAAAAGAACAACAACCCTAAGCATACTGCCAAGATAACAAAGGAGGGGCTACGGGACAAATCTGTGAATGTCCTTGAGTGGCCCAGCCAGAGCCTAGACTTGAACCAAATTGAACATCTCTGGAGGGATCTGAAAATGGCTGTGCACCGATGCTCCCCATCCAACCTGATGGATCTTGAGAGGTCCTGCAAAGAAGAATGGGAGAAACTGCCCAAAAATAGGTGTGCCAAGCTTGTAGCATCATACTCAAAAATAATTGAGGCTGTAATTGGTGCCAAAGCTGCTTCAACAAAGTATTGGCTGTGTAAATGTGATTTTTTTTTTTTTTTTTTCGTTTCTTATTTGAAATAAATTTGCGAAGATTTCAAACAAACATCTTTCATATTGTCATTATGGGGTATTGTTTGTAGAATTTTGAGGAAAATAATGAATTGAATCCATTTTGTAATAAAGCTGTGACATAACAAAATGTGGAAAAAGTGAAGCGCTGTGAATACTTTCCAGATGTACTGTAAACACTGCTTATGATAGGCAGGACAAAGCAAACTGATATATTGCTGCACTGATTTAAAAATGTACACTTAAAAACTGATGTCATAAGAGCCCAGTTAGAATTAGAGCCAAAACTTACCTCAGCGTGCCTCCTGAAGTTGGAGCTGTGACTTTAATCTTGAAATATCAGCTTGTCTTAGTGTTAAATGAAGGCATTGCAAGATGAAACTATTATTTTTTTCACTGTGTGGAGCGAAGAAAGTGTTTCACTTTGAAGAGTTTGATGCTGCTGCACTGATGACTTGAGTGACAGTCTCAGCAATCAGGTGGGAGCATCTGATTGCGCGCAGCTGTGAACTTTCGCTCTCGTAAAAGTCCCATTCAATAATCTCCCAATAAATTACACATTATTTCAAATTAAACCCAGTAATGCAACGACAGTAACACCACACATTGTAAAGAAGTAAAAGTACAAAAAAATCATTAGAAATGTTCTTGAGAGTAAAAAGTACCCACGTTTACCACATCCCCCAAAAAGTAAACGCGTTACTACCCACCTCTGCATCATTTACACGCACAAGGGCATTTCCCATAGTAGAAAGAGAACTGAAGAACAATCACAGGCAAGATTCTTTTGATTTTCAAGCCATTTTTTCTACATGAGTCTACATTAGCACTATGGCATGTAAACATGTGTTCAGAATTCAGAATTGTCATGTTTTTGTAACAGACCTTAAAGGGATAGTTCACCCAAAAATGAAGATTCTCTCATTATTTACTCACTCTCATGCCATTCCAGATGTGTATGACTTTCTTTCTTCTGCAGAACACAAACGAAGAATATCTCCACTCTGTAGGTGCATTCAATGCAAGTTAATGGTTGCAGAACTTTGAAGGTCCAAAAAGCACATGAAGGCAACATTAAAGTAATCCATATGACTCCAGTGGTTAAATCCATGTTTTTGGTAGCGATATGATAGGTGTGGGTGAGACACAGATCAATGTTTGTTTGTGTTCTGCAGAATAAAGAAAGTCATACATATCTGTGATGGCATGACAGTGAGTAAACTATGTGAGAATTAAAATTTAATAAAAAAGCAATACTGGTGATTGTAAATCGTGTGCACATCCCTGCTTTGGGATCATTAAATCTTAAAAGGGAGTGATCAAGCATGTTTTTGTGTATTTTACACCTTACTCTTGTTTTTTGCACTGATCAGATACAGCCTCTCTTCTCCAAACTTTGTGCAATTGGAAATACAACAGTGTTTCTGTTCAATTAAGGACAATGTCTTGCAGCGATGAAGTGCCTGTTTGCATGGTGGTCCCAGTCACAGGAAGCCCCCTGGTGGATGGATGGTGTTGTAGCCTGAGCTGGAGGAAGAGCTGTTCTTCACTTTGTGACTGTGCACTTAATGTTACTCGGTGTGTTCAGAACCTTTTTTGTCAGGCTATTAGAGGGCTATCAGGCAAACAGTGGGAAGATAAGCTGGATGACAGGCCTCCATAGCCAGGTGGAGATCAAGTGTCCCTTCATCAGGACGTGGCCACAGAAAGTGCCATTGTTAGTTGTAGTATCAGGCCAGAGGGTCTGCTTTTACTCTGTTTTCCTTCTTCCAAAGCCTCTTCCTTATCACCTTAGCAAACTACAGTCTGATGTCTACACCTTAAGAGCTGATTAACAGGTGGTAAGAGGTAGTACAAAAACAAAAATTAATGAAATTAATTATTACAGAGGGTGAAACTAACCAACATTGCAACACAAATAAATTCAGTATAGTACAAAATAACGTAATCGCTAACTTGTTCCCTGTTACTAAAAACCTGCCTTAGACTCAAACACAGCAGTTTTTAAAAAGACACTTTTCAGTTTTGTATGATGCCATGTTTATATACATCAACAATCCTTTGACACTTTAGTGTAAGTGTTTTATCATAATGTGAGTCTGTTTTCTATTTCCCATCAGCTCATTCAGAACCAAGCCAGATCATCTGCATCCCAGACCATGTTCCTCTTATTTATTTATTTATTTATTTATTTTCTCTCTCTCTCTCTCTCTCTCTCTCTCTCTCTCTCTCCAAGATTTGTTGAGTGTGTCTCTAGATCTAGCCTACCTAAATGTCATTTCTGGCATCATAGACTTGTTAAAATGTTTGATTTGAATTGTTTGTCTTGGTATTGTTTTGTGCATCTGTCAGTCCAGTTTACACTTTAACAACCAGTGTGATGTAGAAAGACGGATGCCTTGTTTTGTAGAGGCACTGTTGTGTTGCCTGTGATTTTAATTTATCTTGAGTTAAGCATGTATGTACCACTGATCTTCACATGAGGTCTCAGTAGATCATTATTGATTGTTGCAAGATGGTTGATAGCTGACATTTTTTTTTATCTATTTGGGATTATTGTGTCTTATTTATTTGGATTATTGTGTCTTTATCTGAACAGAAGCTAGAAGATATTGTGTTATAGCCATTCATTTTTTATTGATCAGAGCCCCAAAAGAAATGCCTTTTTGGGCTATATCAAAGCTGGCTTTTAATTTAGCAAGTCATTTCTTTGTATTCACAGGGTCTTCGTAGACGTGGCATCATCCGTGGTGATGGTACCCTACCCACTGGATCCAAACGTCCTGTCGTTCACGGCCGCGGTGATGTGTTTGAGGTGGATGAGGACACAGACCTTGTGGACCACAACATCTTGTCCAAAAATAGTGGTAAACCTTCTAAGACTCTCCCAACTGATACCACAGGCAGCCGGGATAGAAAACCAGAATCAACATCAAAACGTCTGGATGAAAACATCACCACTGAAAAGAAAAAACCTGACAAACTTTTACCAAAGAAACCAGGGGATACAATCATCAATTTGGATGTTGAAGTATCCTTTGTATCACCACAGAAACCAACTAGAATGACTGTCCCTAGTGAAGAAGTCCATCTGGAAACCACATCCAGATCTGACGATCAAGAATCCAACGTGTTAAAGGAGGACGCGGATCATGGATTTACCACACAGGCTCCTCATAGCACAACTTTTTGGAAAGGCATCTCTCAGGACAGTGGAACTACAATTCCAGAAGTTCCAGAAGTCCATGTAGGGTCTGGAAGAGGTTCTGAGGATCACCCATCTACTGTCATACTTACAGGCAGGCACGGAGACCTTGTGCAAGGCTCTGATGGGATGATGTATCGCATCCAAAAGGGCCCCATTGGGCCAATGGGCCCCCCTGGTAAGCCTGTGAGTATACATTTAGTATAAATCCTGCACAAACCCAGGTCAGTTGTGTTGGCCTTATGTCACATCCTATAATAACTTTAAAGAATTTAGTGAAACCATTCTGCATTCAACAAGTATAAAGACTCAATGGCAGAAACCAATTGCTTTAGCAGATACGGCTCACATCGTATAAATCAAACATCAGACAATTTTTCTGTCATGTGCAGCTTTTTAGACAATAAATAGGAATAAGAAACTTCTGGAGCAGTCTGTAAAAGCAGGAGAACCAAGTCTGGTGCAGAAAGCATGCAAAAGCACAATCGGGAAAAAAAATACAGAAAAAAAAGAGTCTTTCTCAGATACTCATGTATTTGAAGAGAATTCATAGGGCCTTTGATGTTAATCTGCATATATGTATATATTTAAGTTGCACTACATACCGCATGTGTCAGCACGTCTTGTCGCAAGCTTTATCTTAATTTGTCCAGCTCTCTATAATTGGCTGTGGGCTGAACAAGACCAGTCTGCATCATCCAGTCTGCTTTTACACTGGGACCAACAGAAGCAAACACAGATGTAGTGGCATCTGGAAAAATCTGGCTGAGCTCTAGGAGCACGGGCACTGTAAAAGGCCTCCATTAGTCCTTACGAAGGCCTAATTTATACCAGTTGGTCGAAAAAAGGGGAAATGCTGCAATGTCTGGGAGAAAAAGCAGTAGACTTGCAGTTATTAAAGCTCCCTCATCTTCTCATTTCTACCAATATTTGTTACACTTGCACCCTGCTTTTCTATCGACACGATAAAAGGTATCTTTTCCATGTTAAACATTGTTTTTGTCCTAACCACATGTGCGGCACATGAGAAGAGACGGCTCTTTCTATTTTTGAAATTTGAAAAGTTTCTATTTCTGCGACGCGTTCCAGGCAGGACAGTAAACAAATGGGTCTAAAATTATACTTTTAACAATATATTACAGCCGGCATCTCACTAGCCAGTTCAGAACAACTTGATTTTGGCTGAGGGTGTCACACACCTACAGAATGTTGTGCTTGAGATCTCATTCTCTTCAGTCGGAGCTCTGTCATACCGGTTCAGAATGGCAGAGGGGTGACGTACCGGTGTCGGCTCATTCAGACTTTCTCTCAGCATCCCTGTCACGAGGAGATCAGCAAAATAACAACAGGAGTAGCGCGTGAACATAAATCATGATAACAGGCTGAATTTGGAAACGATTTATCACGTAAGTTTGCTCTGTGTATGTGTGTGGTTGTGTATTTACCCCCTCGGGGTTTGCCGTAAAAAGTGTATCCCCATATGTAGCTTCAGTGAGAAAATTAGTCACGTTAATAAACACACTGTTCCGTATGTGATTACTCTAATTTCTTTTGCAGTGTTGCGTCACATCTAGTGTGGACAGACAGATAGCTTGTCACCGGAATCTTATCTTATTGCATCTGGTTAGGACGAGGTGTTAATGGGGATAGAGCTTTAAATCAAAAATATATCTTAAACTCTATGTGCAACTCTCTACTAATGCTCATTTGCATTAGCAACCAAATTTCCTGCTTGAGAATAAAATGTGTATTGGCAACTGGCTGGTAAATGTTTAGATTGTGTAGTATAGTGGAGGAGTATTCATCAGCGAGATCCTTTCACTGCATGTTGAGAGTAAAAGTTATTTTGTGTAATGTGTGTGTGTCTGTCCAAAGACAAGATTAATGCCACACATTTGTCACTTAATAATGTCTCTTTTTATACACGTTCTGTTCTCTACAGTTGTTGTTGTTAAAAACAACTTCTCTACTGACGGAATTCCTGCCGCGAGGGCTGAGGAATAAGGTTGACCAATATCCAGACGGGTTTGGATATTCCTCCCCCCAATTATCAAACAACATGGTGATAATGTATATTTTATTTTGCTTCCCTCCTCAAACCCTCTTCCCTATCCCCTGGTTGCATGCCCGTTGGCTTGAATTTTTACACTTAGAAGAAGGAGGGATATCTGAGAATTTATATTTGTAAATTAGGACAAGTGGCTCAAGTTTATTTATATTGGTTTGTGCAGCCGGAAATTTCTTGGATGTACAGATCAAGTAGTCAAGTTTTAAGTTTGTTGTTCATTTTTATTTGTATAGCGCTTTTCACAACACACATCGTTTCAAAGCAGCTTTACAGAAAATCATGGTTTAGCAGAAAGTGAAATAAGTTCCAGTAAGTGTTCTTTATTCATTATGTTTGGTGTATTGTGATAAAAAAATATATATATATATTCATCTGTATTGGCACAATGCTCTCGCCTCATCGTAAACAAAGACTTCGTTGTGCGTTTGTGGACTGGTTATCAGGGGTGTAAAGTAACAAATTAAAAATACTCACATTACTGTAATTAACTACTTTTTCCCAATAATTTTACTTTTCTTAAGTAATTTAAAAAACTTTTACTTGAGCTATTTTCCCACCGTCTGTGTTCGCTACTTCCCTGTCCTGATTTTATTTTTATATATCAACATGATTGGCTAGGCAGAGTCTCTTGACTCCCGTCAAATCAAATCACAGGTAAAAAACTTAAACAGCAGCTGCAGATCTGGTGCTAACTGTGGAGAATCCCTCAAGCATAGTTTACAGCTGAACATCACAGCAGCACCTGAAAGAGATTTTCGCAGTGAAAAAGGCTAATTGCTTGATCGTGTCATGTGAGTTTAACTTGCTCAAGCCAGATATCAGCATTAATCCTGCCTCTAATTTAAAGAAACATATCGAGGTAAATTTCATATTTCTGCTTACTAGATTCTTTGTGTCTATAACATAGCCTGTAACTGAACTATCTATCACTGAGATTATTGGGCTGCTTTGAGAGATTAATGCAATGTTATCAATAGGGCTGGGTAATAAAATGATCTAGATGTTTATTGAAAAAAATAGAGATGCCCTTGATCAAACTTTTGAGTAGTTTTCTATATTTAGCCTATGTTCTACATCTAGAACAGGGGTGTTCATTACATCAATAGCAAGAGCACCACTGGTTGGTTGATCTAGACGTCTGTAACTGCACACTGTTTGATTGATAGGCTGCTAATGTTTGAGTGCTAATTCGGATTTGCACCTAAATGATCAAATACACTTTATAATTCCGCCAGTGCCCGTCTTGGTGAGGATTTAATGTAAACGCAGTCGTTTATGTCATATAAAGGCTATTACTCAAACATCAATAACAAGGAAAAGAGAAAATCACTCACTACTTTTGGCTGAATAACTTGAGTAGCTTTAAAAGTATTAATGTAATAGAATAAAACAGTTAAATTTTTTAATAATACTGACCCCTGATGTAGAGAGTGTGTTAATTGGTATAATAAATTACCAGGAAAGTAGAGATTATAAAAATAATTTATAATTATGCTTAGCCTTTATAAAGATAGAAAAGTATCAACATTTGTACAGCAATAATTCAGCAGAATATTCCACCAGTTACAAACTTCAGAACATTGTGCATCATGCATTAGAATAAGAACACAACTATTTCTTGGTTTAAAAGATACAAGAACTAAATCAATGTTGAACATTGGATGACAGCGTGCACCCCCATGTGCTACTTAAAGAAATAATTCACACAAAAATGAAAATTCTCTTATCATTTACTCATATCCCTCATGCCATCTGTCTATGACTTTCTTTCTTCAGAACACAAATTAAGATATTTAGCAGAATATTCCAGCTCTGTAGGTCCATTCAATGTAAGTGAGTTGGTGCCAAAATTTTGATGCTCCAAAAAGCACATACAAGCAGCATAAAGTAATACATACAACTCCAGTGGTTTAATCCTTGAATTCAAAATTGATATGACAGGTGTATGTGAGAAACAGATCAATATTTAGGTACATTTTTGCTAGAAATTCTCTCTGCCCAGTAGGTGGCAATATGCACGAAGAATGTGAATCACAAAAAACACAAGAAGTGACATTTAAAGTGGAAATTGACTGAGCAGGGAGGAGAATTGTTAAAAAAGGAATTAAATATTGATCTGTTTCTCACCACATCTATCATTTCGCTTCTGAAGACATGAATTAAACCCCTGCAAGCACATGGATTGGACTACTTATATGCTGATTTATGTGATTTGTGGAGCTTCAATATTTTAGCACTGATTCACTTTCATTGTATGGACCAAAAGAGCTGACATATTCTAAATCTTAATATGTGTTCTGCAGAAGATAGAAAGTCATTCACATCCAGGATGGCATGAGGGTGAGTAAATGATGAGAGAATTTTCATTTTTGGGTGAATTATTCCTTTTAAGCGTGATGTAGCCCCTGTACCAAACAACATTTCCCATGCCTGCTCTACCTCCTTTATTGTGCAGGACATGGCGTGCCAAGTGATCCTTCTTATTTAGCATTTTTTTACATTCCTTGCATTGTTTGAATATGTTTTATGCACAACAATAACGTTCTGTCAGCATTAACCTGTTGATATGCAATCGACCTGGACTTGTTCATTTTTGAAAAGTATTAATGCCCAGACCTAGTTTTGATGCTAAAAACAAGTCATTACACATTCAATGCCATTCACAGAGAATTGTGAAAATTTAGACTTTATTTATTTGCTTTTTGACTTCAACCACTAAGGCCACTGTCATTAAATGTCATCCAGCAGGAAGACAGTTTGTAGTTTTGTGAGCTGATGTGTTGTGATAGTTAAGAGACAAGGCTTAAGTTAAATGAGGCGCTTGTATTACCCTGTTCAGTAAGCAACTTAACCCCATTAGTTAAACACTTATAATACAGTAGCTCATCTTTGAATGATTCAACTGTGAAAGATTGTTTTGTATGCTCAGATTAACAAATTTGGCAAAAAGCATAGGTTTCAGTGTTTAAAATCTGTCTACTTGCTATAAACCTATTTTAACTAATAAAATTCTAATTGAAAAGCACACCTTAACGTTGAAAATGAAAGCTGTATGTTTAATTTTGTTCACACACTTTTTTTTTCCTTCTTCATGCTAGGGATGTCCTGGGAGTCTTGGCTATCCGGGGTTCAAAGGTGATAAGGTATGGTAGTCAGTGATTAGTGTTTACTAATAAGAAATGGACTTGCTCATATAATATGACAAAGTGCTTTGATCACTAAAGTTCATGGAAAGTTCACATGCCTGTGGTAATGGCGACTGACCCCTCATGTCCTTTTATGACCTTTCTCACTTCAGACGGCATCTCTCATATGTTAACTCTCCAATCTGAAGTTCAAACGCCAACAAAAAGCTTGCACAGTCAGAGTTCATGGAAATCTGACCACAGACAAATAGCTGTGAATTTTTTCAACTTCACAAATAGTAAATATGTAGATATTTACAATGTTTGCAAAGCATTCTGTTTGCCTTTTCCTACTTCTCCATCTTCACAATTTTCTGCAATTTATTCAGCTTGGACAATTTAACATACAAATATTTTTTAGATGTTTTGAATTTTTTAAAATGTGTACTACAACAATTACAAATAAATCTAAATATCTCTTTCATAGTGAGACAGATGTCACTATAATATTTACATTCTGAATTGTGATTTTGTGATTCCTGAATTTATTTGCATTCATTGCATACATTATAGAATCTGTGATACGTTGATTTTTGTTCACTGCTGAAAGAAAAATGCTTGAGTGTTATGACGGCAAAGTTTAAAGGCCCTGATATACTTCCGGAGAAGTATATTCATTTTGACTGAACTTGACTGACTGAACAACATAAACAAGATTAGCTGTTGGTGTCAAGGTAGGTGGAGCTTCAGGTCACACCTACCAATGACGGGGACCAATGGCAATATGTGTTTAGCAGCCAGTAAGAAGTATTCCTAACTATTCGTCCCGGCAAGCTGTTACGAACCACCGAAACGAACGCAAAAACGATTTTGTTCTAAATGATAACACCTGTTCGATCTTTGATTTCATATGAAGTATATTGGGGCCTTAAGGCGGCTCTGATTTCAAATGTTTTATTTGATTTGATATGCTGATCCAAAGGATTAAACCTAATTTCACCCACTGTAAAGTTCAACACTGTTTTTTGCTGCCTTGCAAACACTGGTATTTCTCTCAGCAAATGCAAATCAGTATAACTTGATACAGTCAAAAGTCATGTAATAATTTATGATTCGTGTAGTGATATCTAAAATGTTCTGATCTACAGTATTGTTTTAGAACATGTTTCGGTTGTCTGCCTATGTAATGCAGATGTGTTTTGGATTTTTGTTTTTCTTCCCAACAGTTGAGCTTTCATCAGTTTATTATTTGGTTAATATTGTAAGCGTATGTTTGTGCGTGCAGTGAAATAGGAATGATTTGTTTTTGAGAGGTTTATTTTTGATGCAGCCCTTCTATTATGATGTTTTTAGGGTGCTATTGGGCCAAAGGGTCATTCAGGTCGCCGAGGATTTCCAGGACCCCCTGGGCCACCAGGACTGCCCACCCTCTACCTGTGGAGAAACACACCAGAGGAATGGGCTGCTTTTCAGGTGAGTTTTCTTGTTAGTGTTTTGGTTTTTACATCTCCTTTGAGGAATATTCTGTTTCATCCACCTAGAAACTAGTCCCACCTCAAAACAAATGCATGCTTATAAACCCTCCAAGCCACTTCATTGCTCACCTTTTATTGTAGAACTGGATCCTAACCAGAAGCAAAGCGATAAAGGCGACAAGTTTACATGAAAAGAGTTCTTGCCCAAACATCTGTGACCATGCTGGTTAAACACTGTGAAGTTTCATGGATCCAAAATCCCACTTCTCATAACTGTTTATTACAATGTTATATGTGTAAATCAAACATCTACTGATTGGCTGTGATTGTGTAACATCATGCAGCAGTTTTGCATTCAACATGGACAGACAAATTGCTTGTCGATGGAAATTTGTACGGTGTAATTGTATAACTATAAGCACATTTTTTTCTCATTTGCTTTTACAAATTGAGGGACCAGTTAAAATACTTTTCGTGGTAATCAACAGCATGCCACAAATGCTGTCAAGGACATAAATTGGATTTAATCCGGAATAATCCTTGAACATCCTTGTCACCCTTCTCCACTTATTTTCTTTTTTATTGTTTTCCTGCCCATCAAATGCTTTGTGTCTGTCTGTGGTCTCCCTGTCTGCAAAACTGAACTCTATCCTTTATCCCTTTAAAGTCGCTGTCATAGCACAGCTGTATCTTGTGTAATAGCTCTGAGGAGCAGCACAGCAATGATTTAATAAAGATGCCCTCAGAGAAAGAAAGAAAGAAAGAAAGAAAGAAAGAAAGAAAGAAAGGAATTCTCTCTTGTTGCCGTAATGGGGTATTTGTTTCCTACAGCCTTTGAACTGTCCTGCACTGTACATCCAAACACTCTTTAGCAATCCAGCTGAGGATGAAAGATTTTTCAATGTGACTTTTGAATTGTATGAAGTCAGATGTTGTTTCTAATGATGAAGGCAGGGGATATCACCTTTGCTCAAGCCCAGAACAAGGTCACCTCAACCCAATCAATCAGTCTCGCCCCTCATGTCAGTTTTTAGCCCTGCATCTCTGAGTGGATCTTTTCTATGATAACCAAACCCCTGTTGAGCGTGCTCTAATTGAAAGCAGCACTTGACCTCCTAGCCTAGGATCTGTGTCCTGTGTGCAAGATGGCTTTTGTCTCCTTTGAAATGACTACTCATTGTAATGAAGAAAAAAAGCTATCAAATGTAGAATTGCTCTGTAGCTTTAGAAACAAACAGCTGTGATATTGATAATGTGATGCACATGGATAGTCATGTGATGGTTCAGTTGTATGTTTGTGTAATTTTTCTGTCCCTTACTCAATCTCTTTTTTCTTACCTCCTCCAGGAAACTTCGTTCTTCCAGCTTCTCAGTGCAGGCTGGCCTGTAAGTTTACCACACATCTTATGTTGTTACGAAAGTGTGTACAGTTTCTTTAGATATGGAATATCCCTGACTCGTTTCTGTTTCCTGTGAGCTTGTAGAGAGCACAAGGTCTTCCAGGGCCGGAAGGGGAGATGGGGAAACCTGGGCCACAGGTGAAGCAGATTATGTCTATGTAACACCCAGGTTTAATTAGACTTTGACATGTCACCTGTGTTACATACCTCAAACCTTTCTGAGCTCAGGTAACAATACCTGGGCTGCTAAGTCATGATCTCTCTCTATTACCTTCTCTTCCACTAGGGGCCACCTGGGGAACCTGGTGATCGTGGACGCTCAGGACGTATGGGAGACATGGTAATGTCCTGTGTCTCAGTCTCTCTCATTGTCTGCCAACTATGTTTTTTTTGTACAGTATGAAATGGGATGAAGAGCTTTGGCAAGGATGTCATTTGTTTACTGCTTCTCATAAATCAGACATAAATGAAAGATCGACAGAATTCCATAAAGTTGATATGCAATCAACGTAGACAACTAATACATTTTTTAAGGGGATATTTAATCCAAAAAAGAAAATTCTGTCATCATTTACTCACCATCATATTGTTCCAAACCTGTTTGACTTTCTTCTGTGGAACCCAAAAAGAGATGTAAGGCAGAATGTTAGCCTCAGTCACCATTCACTTTCATTGTGTGAAAAAAAGATGCAATAAAAGTGAATGGGGACTGAGCCTAGATTCTGCCCGATTTTTATTTAATTGCTTGGGAGAGTGAAATGTTAATAGACACCCTGCCTATCCTGTCATTGCTGAGATTTAACCACAGATATAAACAAAAGCCTTTGAATCTGCATTCCACTTTGTGGTTTGTGCAATTTAATCTGACAGTGACAAGTCGCATCTTTGTTTTCCAAAGACCTCACATGAATCGCTGTTCAATGTTCATTTTCCCTTAGGGTTTGTTTTCTCTTGAGTGCGTTTATGGTGCATGCAAACATTTTTTGGTCTGTCTGTTTGTGTTTAATGTTACATATCTTGGCTAATATGGTTATATTATGATGGTCCATGCCAAGATTGACTTTCTGTAAATGAATGAGCTGTGCATGTTAGTTTTGACAATTATGAGCATACAGTACTTCAGATTCTGGGTTCAGTATCTTCTATGAGAAATTATGTAATGACCAATCATAGTTGTCTATCTGTCCGTCCGTCTGTCTGTGAAGGAAGCATCTCTCCCCACATCAGTTAAATACACTTGCTTTCTCTCCTCGTGTTGAACATACCTTTGGTCTTCTTCTTACATTTCAGCTGTTTAATTTTCAATCTATAAGCATCAGTATACATTTTTGAGCACATTATATTTGTTTGTCCAAAAGCCTGCTGCAAATGCAAAAGAGGGATGTCTTTATTTCATAGAATTTTAAATTACATGCAGCAACAAGCAAGCATTGCTTTAGTTTTATATACATATGTTGTATTATTTCATATAATGCTGCAATGCCTCTTACTTTAATCATTATCATTTTTAATCTGTGCTTTTGTGCAGGGTGACCCTGGCCCAAAAGGTGTGGTGGGCAGAGCAGGAGTCCATGGAAAGGATGGAGAGAATGGGCTGGATGGACCTCAGGGCACTCCAGGGATTCCAGGACCAAAGGTCAATCCATTTTCAACATATTTGCATAATTTTTTGATACATGCTATACAAGACACATTTGACTTTTGTGACTCTGTGGTCCAGTCTACTTCATTTTGGCAGAGATAAGCAATTAATCTCAGTGTCTTGGCCTGAAAGTTGTGTCATGTTTCTTGATGCTTTGTGTATGTTAACTTTTTTACTCTGGAAATACAGGGTCCTCTGGGCTATAAAGGAGAATCAGGCTCACCTGGAGAGAAGGGAGAAGAGGTAAGATAGTATTGAGTAGTTGTTGGTTCAAACCCCACAATGGAAACTTTCAATATCATAAATTATAACCATAATACCCCTGAGCACGACACACAAGCTATGTTCTGAGTAGAAAACCAGCTTATAACTTACCTAAGTTTGCTGCACAGTATACACTGAATATTACTATTTAATAATGGTAAGTGAAACATTAGGCATTATGCAACAATTCAAGTTTAAAACAGAATTACGCTACACTGTCATGACCTGATTACACTGTCATGACCTGATATGTTTAATTATGTGAGTGGCGTCCACTTAGCATTTGTGAAATAAATCCTATTGTGTACTATGAAATTTGCTTTGGCACAAAGTGTCCACTGAAAGACTAATAAGTATTTAGTTACTTAGTGAAACTTGGAAGTGGAATGGCAGACTATGAAACTGTTTGTTTATCTGAGGACTTACACTGTTCTCATGGCAGGGCCTAATTGGAGCAGAGGGTCCATGTGGAGATATGGGAAACCCCGGGGAGAAAGTAAGCCATGATTAAACAGTCATTAAATGCGACACCCTGTGTTTATAGGTTGCATTGTTTGAGATAATTGCAGCTATCGCCATCTAGCGGTCAGGCAAGTAACTTAAACATGTGGACTTGATTTACAATTTTACACATGTATATATCATCTCCATTTGCATCATGCTTGGAAACCTGCTTAATAATTGTGAGTGATTATGGAGTTATGTAACCTGCGGTTCATTTTTACAGGGTTCTATAGGAGCACCTGGCCCTCCTGGTCCTGTTGGCCCTCCTGTACGTCTTACAGTTACATGTAGCTATCACACCATTGATAGAAGCTGTGATCAGTCAGAATAAATAATGACACATACTTCATAATTACATCTGGCTTTATATGTGCTTTAAATGTACACCGTTATTTGTATAATAGGTTGTTATTGTCATGACAATAACCAACTAAAATAATTTTTCAGCAGCTTGTTTGATTTATTTTATTTTTCTTCAGGGACTGCATGGCATCAGGGGGATTGAGGGCACTGAAGGGCCTCCAGGGCCAGATGTAAGTGAAGCTATAATAACTAATAACTACAATGCACTAATGTATATACTCAACTTTTATTACATGCAAATGTGTACATAGTTACTTAGCATATATGATGAAAAGGACTTTATCTGTTATTGTTAATGTTTACAGGGGGATGATGGGATGGATGGACCACCAGGACTTCCAGGTGCTCCAGTAAGTAAAACAGAATATTGCAATTTTAAAATGAGGCTCTATCTTTAGAGCCTGGTCAAGCAAATATTTTTCACTCTACACTCTACAGCTTGCTGTGTCAATTACTTTCTTTGAAGGTTACGGTATGATTTGCCCATTATGTCTGATGTGTATTAAATGTTTGCAGGGAGCTCCTGGTTGGACCGGTGTGGTTGGTGTCCAGGGCCCAAACGGGTCTCGTGTAAGTTACAAGATTGTCTCTTTGTGCTATCCAAGTTCTTTAAAGCATCAGTCTTTAATCAATCTAGGCAATCCACTCAGATGGTTCATGACATACAAACAGTTTCTGCATTATTTTTCAGGGGGATTCTGGACCTGCAGGAGGCGTTGGCCCTCCAGGGCCACAGGTGTGTTATTGGGGCACCTTAAAGTTACTTATTACTTACTTAAAACATGTTACTCTTGATTGTAATGTTACTTATTTGAAAAGTAAATTTGATATTATGGTGTGAATTCAAAAAGCATTACAGTATGTTACTCATTACTTCCACAAAGTATTATGATTACGTAACATTACTTGTTATGTTACTTCTGACATGTTACCCCCAACACAGACCTCTATAAAACCTATACTATGTCATTATTAGGGTCCTCAGGGATTGGAGGGACAGATTGGACCTCCAGGTCCCAGGGGCCCACAGGTGTGTGTCTTCTTATTAATTAATAGAGCCTGTAATGATTCAGCATTTCCAAGCAAATAAAATGACCTACCATTTTGTCAATTAACTCAATTTTATCAATTATTTTTTATAATATAAAATAGTCAGAGATTAGATTATTATTTGATAATATAGATGTCAGTGCATACTAAGGAACTAGACTGTTACTAACTGTGTCGAACAATGAATTATGATTCTTGAACATGACCCATGTTATTGGTTTTTCTGTAATTCTCCACTAGGGGCTGCCAGGCAGGGAGCGTTTACCTGGCCCAAAAGGAGAGCATGTAAGCACATGCACCCTTCCCTTAGTTTAAAATAGAATTATTTAAAATTACTTTGTTCATAACTAGTTAAAGGAATAGTTCGCCAAAAATTAAAATTCTCTCATCATTTACTCACCCCCATGCCATCCCGGATGTGTATGACTTTCTTTCTTCTGCAGAACACAAATTAAAATGTTTAGATTAATATTTCAGCTCTGTAGGTCCATACAATGCATTTGAATGGATACCAAAATTTTGAAAATCACATAGATCAGCATAAAAGTAATCCATGTGACTCCATTGTTTTAGTGATATGATAGGTGTGGGTGAGAAACAGATTGTTATCCCTGCCCAGTAGGGACGTATGCATGAAGAATGTGAATCAGCAAAAACACAATTAGACGAATGTGATAGTGAAAGTTGAAGTGGTGATTGACTAAGCAGGGAGGAGAATTTAAATTAAAATGTACTAAAATATTATTTTGCATAAGGGTGAGTAAATGATGAGAGAATTAAACATTTTGGGTGAACTATTGCTTTAATGACTAACACGTCATGTTGTGAACTATCCTGCCAATCATTGAAGCATGTCTATCTTACTTGCAAACATACCTTCTGCATACCACTTTTTATTTACACCTTACAATACCCTTTCGTAGGGACCTGCAGGGCCAGTTGGCCTCCGAGGCGAACCAGGATTTGAAGGACTAATGGTAAAAGCCAAATTCAGTCTAAAATCATATGGTTCAACTGCAGTTTTTATTAGTCTAATGGATCGGCCAACATAGGCTGATATGGCCACAACCTGGTATATGACATGTTAGTCTTCCAGGACCAAAAATTGATAGACTCAATTTTAAGCAATTTTATGTCTCAGCAAGTACTCCATTCTGACATTATTTGTTACATATGTTGTGATTATTGCTGTTTTATTCTGTATTATTACCCTTTTATCAGAATTATTATATTTTTTATAATTTAGGGTGCGTTAGGAACACAAGGTCCAAAAGGTTTTACTGGTATCAAAGTAAGCTCATGACATCTCCATTTTTACTATTCTTGACTGCACATCTGAGTTTTTATTTGGCTTTAATGACTTTACTTTCTTGAAAGGGTAACAGAGGACCTAATGGAGACCAGGGACAAAGTGGACCTAAAGGAAACAAAGTAAATATAGCACATTTTGTTTGTCATAAATCAGTATGATGTAAGAGATTTATACCCTCTTGATAACATACCATTATTATAATTTCCTCCCAGGGTGCTAGAGGGGTCCCAGGGATACAGGGCATTCAGGGTGAGCAGGGGCCAGCAGGCTTTCCTGGTTTCCAAGGAATTAGAGGTCAGCCAGGACTACAAGGGATCCAGGTATGAGATTGATATGACATTAATATTCCTTTTTTAGTAATTAAATGTGTATTACATAATAGAGCCTATATAATGTAAGCTATATCATAATTTTCACTTGTAACTGGAAACTAATGAGAATCTTGATTTAAAGATTCCATGAAATCAATGTTGGAGTTTTGTGAATGTGCGTGTTTAGTCCATGTGCATTAGATTTGCAGCCATCTATATGCATATTCCTAAATGTTGACAAAATTAACTTTTGGCAGACATGCACATTTAAAATTTAAAGTCTTTCCTCCATGAAAACAAACCAAAAATATTGATGACTCATCTTGCGCTACTCAGATATTTGCCCAATCAAATGGTCTGTAAAATGAGAATGTTCTTCGCCATTAAACCACCTGCAAACGACCTGGATCGGTATCGGCTCCGATACTGAAGCTTTTAGATGGATCAGGTACTGATCCAAATCCGAAACTGTGTGTTTGTCATGTTCGTTACTATCAAGCTCCAAAAATTACATAAAAGAACCATTAATACACAATTTAAGTAGTTCATATGACTTGGGCATTTTATTCATAGCCACTTGAAGATGTGAATCACAAAAGGCTGTGTTTAATAAGTAAATATATAAAATGCACGTGCAGCTCCAGCGCGTCAGTGAATGGCACTGCTCTGTTTACACACATAAACTCGCGGCTATAAGGCTTTTTAGCCTTCCCGCGGTATGCAACATATCACGAACAACATCTCAGATGTAGATGCTCAGTAGTTCGGTTCACTTATAATATACATTTAGAATGGCACTGGAGGTGCTGTTTTTTTTTGTTGTTTTTTTGTTTTAGTTTTTTACCAGAATTTGAATAAGATGCGAATTAAACTACTTACTGAAATTGCCTACAAACAGACACACTACAGGATTTCCTGGAGAGTTCAGAATGTCAAAATAAAAGCATGAGGGTTTAAAAGTTAAAGGTGCACGATTGAGATATATTACTATATTTTACTATTATAATATATTATTATTATTATCATTTGTTTAAAAATGATAATAATATTTAATTTGAATGGGTTCCAAAAAATAAATGTGTGAATTAAAATTGAGCTGATATTTTACAACTAAATTGAACAAAAAAGAGATCTGAATCCTTTCAAGTCCAGATACAAGTTGATAATTTACAGGAATAACTGTTAATTTTGCTTCTACATTATTCAGTATACTAGTGAACAGTAAAGTTTTTCTTAATAAGCTAAACATTTACATTGAAATAATGTGTAGTTTGAGGTTTGTGTTTCTTTATATATTAAAGAGCACACCCAATTAGTTCCACACAATAATGTAAAGATAATCTATACTGATTATGCAAAAAAACAACACTGGTATCGGATCGGTATCGGCCGATACTGAGATTTCCGATATTGGAATCAGATCGGAAGAGAAAAAGTGGTATCAGTGCATCCCTACTATTGGCTATTAAAAAGAGTAATGGGATGAGCAATTTGATATATCCCATCCAAACTTCTTGTTTTAATAGGAAATACGTCAAAAAGGAAAAAAACTGCACACTTCAAGCCATTTCACAGGGTCTTGAAGTCTAAAAATAAAGAAGTACATGAAATACACACAATACTCGTTTACTTACCTGTTCAGCGTAACACTCTTTATTAGAGTCATAACACTATTTCCTCACTCGCAGGGAGAAGATGGAGATGTGGGTCCACTAGGCAAATTGGGCAAGGAGGGGTCAAAGGTCAGATTTTGCACTATACTACAGAGATTTAATTTGACATAGTCTCAGATTATGAAAACTTTTATGAAGATTATAAAATGTTACATATTACTAAAGGGAAGCAGAGGTTTTGAAGGCCTCCCTGGAATGCCTGGTCCCAGAGGGCTAAAGGTAACACTTCTATTTGTCATATCTTGACATAAAAATTATGATGTCATATATTACAGATAATAGCTTTATAGTATTACACACAAAGTATATGTCTTGTTGAGCCTTGTGATTTGGTTTAATAAAGTCTATATGCACATTTCATTTTCAGGGTCGAACAGGGCAGAGGGGTCACACTGGAATGCCTGGACTTCCTGTAAGTGTCCTAAGAAATACAAGCATTTAGGGAGAATCCTTACCACCTCAGATTATGTAAGTGCTTTTTGTAGACTGTTGATGATGTCAGTTTTGATGGTGTTTATTGCAGGGTTTACCTGGCCCACCAGGACCTGTCGGAGCTGAAGGAAAGCCTGGTACACAGGTTCCCATTCTATATTCTAATACCATGATAACTGTAAAAACAACATATTTCCATTTCTGCATCATGTACTGTAAATGTATGACAGAGACTATTGTGAGAGGGCATGAAAATTGTACTTAATATAATTAATATTTTTATCTTATTAGTTCTAATTTTCACTTTTTAACATTGATAACTCGTTAATTAATAGTAAATGAAGGCCATGAGCCAATTCACTCATCATTTGTTTAAAAGACATAACTACAAGATTAGTAGTTTTAAAATATTGTAATAATAATGTATACAGTTTTATTATACAATTTATGTTGTAAATACCTAATAATAATAATAATCACAATTTATCATTTCCATTTTTACATTTTACATATAATCCTATTTTAAAAGTAAAAATTGTAAAACTAAAAATTAGGTTTAAATATTTCACCTACAGAAAGTACTGTGATGGTATCAGATGGTAATACCATAGCACTTTAATTTACACTGGCGGCCAAAAGTTTGGAATAATGTATAGATTTTGCTCTTTTGGTAAGAAATGGTACTTTTATTCACAAAAGTGACATTTAACTAATCAAAATGTTTAGTCTGAACATTAATAACATGAAAAATTACTATTACAATTTTTTAAACTACTTCAAAGAGTTCTCATCAAAAAATCCTCCACATGCAACAATGACAGCTTTACAGATCCATAACACTCTTTTCCAATTATCTGATGACCAATGTCTGTGTTTCTTTGCTCACTCTAAGATTTTCTTTTTGTTTTTCTGTTTGAAAAGTGGCCTTTTCTTTGCAATTCTTCCCATAAGGCCTGCACCCCTGAGTCTTCTCTTTACTGTTGAACATGAAACTGGTGTTGAGCGGGTAGAATTCAATGAAGCTGTCAGCTGAGGACATGAGGCATCTATTTCTTAAACTAGAGACTGTGATGTACTTATCCTTTTGTTTAGTTGCACATCTGGCCATCCACATCTCTGCCTGTCCATGTTAGAGCCAGTTGTCCTTTGTCTTTGAAGACTGTAGTGTACACCTTTGTCTGTAATCTTCAGTTTTTCGGCAATTTCAAGCATGGTATTGCCTCAAACATTTGCCTCAAATTGCCTCAAACAATGATTTATTGATTAATTTTCAGAGAAGGCCATTTTTGGCCTCATATTGACTTATGATATACCAGTCTATTGCATACTGTGGCAACTCAAAAACAAACACAAAGACAATGTAAAGAATCGAACAAAATAGCTTTCAGCAGTGTTAGATATAATGGCAAGTGATTCTCTAGTACCAAATTAGCAATTTAACGTGATTACTCAAGGATATGGTGTTGGATTTGATAAAATATTACGTTTTTCAAATAGTGATGGTGCTGTTTTTTACATCAGTATGTCCTGACTATACTTTGTGATCAGTTGAATGCCACTTTGGTGAATTAAAGTACCAATTTCCTTCCGAAACAGCTAAATTTGTACACTATACCAAACTTTTGGCCACCAGTGTAAATATAAAATCAAAGAATGTCCTATACCATAGTACTTTTTGTTAGTGTTTTTAAAAAGTTAAAATCTGTAAAAAAAAAAGTCAAAAATTCTAATTGTTTTTTCTTGTGCTTCAGGGACTCCAAGGCCTTCTCGGTAATGCAGGAAGTAAAGGACCAATGGTGGGTTTAGCACTCTTTGCAGAGCAGCTTACCAACCAATGGTTTTAAATTGTATATTGTCTTTATATAGTACGTAGTGGAATCTTTTGCTACGGTGCTTAAACTATTTAGACATCATTGCTACACTTTTATATAGAATACCTCTAACACAATTTTTTAACAGACTGTTTACCATTTAAAAAGTAATTTTTGACAGTGAAATGAGCTTGATACCACAGAGTGTTCTCATTAATCATGAGAATCATGACAATTCATGAACTGAACTCCTGATGCAGAACAAATAAAAACTCATGATTAAATTTTATAGAGGATGGGCTATGCCTTTTATGAATCATAAAGAGGTTATACAAATAAAGACTGGAATTTAGTAGGCAGCAGTTTTTTGTGCTGCTTGTCAAAGTTTCATTTGCAGCCCACCAGCCATAAAAGACTCCAGTAAAACACAGTTGGCAGTGAAAAGTAATGGTCAATGGTGGCAGCAGAAAGATATATTTCACACTCTCAATCTTGTTTGGTTTCTCAAACCTTAGGGATTGCAAGGTATTCCTGGAGAACCTGGTCAAGAAGGACCACCTGGATCTATGGTGAGTTTTCTTCCCTATCCCTGTCAATGCCAGACGCATGTCTTAAAATACCTTCAGAGTTAACTTGCTGTGCCTAAATAGCTTATTCAGAAATGCACAAAAAAGGACCTGGAAAACAAATTGATTCTTCCAATAATAGAATAAACGCTGCCTGCCGGAGAACACTGCCTCCTAAAAGCAAAGCATTACTGTATACAGTATACTGTATTTTCAGTAATAATTTGTGTTCACTTACACCTCAGAACTCATCTTTTATACACACAAATACATTTATGCACACAGACATATGCATACATACACAACACACATTGAACTCTCGCACTGAGGAGGACAGACAAATGGCGATCAAAGCATATTTAGGTCTATGAATCACCCATTGTTTGTGTAACTTGCCTTGCAACTAGACTTGTACTTGACGGTGTACTATGTTTTATCAGGCTTGTATTCTCAAAATAAATGGTCAACTGAAGAAACAGAACAGACTGTAAAGCATATTTACAAAGATAGATCTGCTTTGCAGCTACTGTTGTGTCTGAGCTTTTTAACAACTCAACTTTTGACCCTGTGTTATGGTACTTTTGTACTTTTTCAATCACTCAAAAGAATTGGGTTTGATCTGCATCTGTTATGTATCTGAGAATCAGAGAATGTACACAAAAGAAACAAAGACAAATAAAGTGCAACTAATAGTAGCACTATCATTTGACAACCATATAGCATGTTTTTGTACGTATATGTATTGAGGGTGCTTTCACTCTAACACGTTTGGTGTGCACCCAGGTGCAAATGGTGTCATAGTTCGGTTCGTTTGGATGAATGGAACTCAGTTTTCCGAACTCAGGTGCACACCCGCAAACCACACCCGTGTTCACATGAAAGGTTGGTCTAGGCTAGGGTACAGTTCATGTGAACTCTGGTACGGTTCACTGCTGATATTAAAGCAGTTGTACCAAATTGAGGAAGTGAACTGCTATTGATGACGTGCAGTTTGCGTCTTTTCAGGCTCCCGATCACAATTGTTGTGGTATAAATCCTAATAAAATCCTAATCAGAGAGCAGCTCACATTCTTCACATATCTTGCAACACATCCGCGGGCAATCTGACGTTGTCTTGCATTGTTACCTAGTTACAGTGGTAAACAGCTGCCACTTGTACTCACGTTGATGATGCAATCGGATTGCGGTTTGAACCACAATAATGTGATGTGAACAGAGACCAGCGGGGACAGTGGGAGGGCGAGAAAACAAACCCTGGTTCGGACCAAGCAATAGTACCATGTGTGAAAGCACCCTATGTTTCAAACTTGGAAATTGGATGTGGCTTATGTGCTGTATGGCAACTGTGAACGGTTAAGATTTGCATCTAAAAATATATTTTTAATGAGTTTTTACCAACTTTAGAGTCACTATGTAATTCCAATAGATCAAAACTTGATATTGATAAAAGAGTGGCTAAACGTTACACCCCATTTGCTTGGTTTTAATTTTCAATTGCATGTTTGTGTGATTCACTTTGTCTATTCAGTAAGTTTATCATGAGCAGAGAGTTTATTAAGAAAAGTAAATAGGCCAACACATTAGCTTCATTGAGCATGTTTACATGCACGTTCTTACTCCGATGTTTGTGTTTCAAATGGGCGTTACCTCTCTTAACCAGTGAAAGACTGTGATTGGTCCAGCTATGCACCTGACCTGGATATAAGGACCGCCCCAAACACTCAAGGAGCCCTTTTTGAGCCTCATTGACTTTGTGCTGTATGCCATTGTGCTTCGCGTTAGTTCTGTTTGATTGTGTTTTCTCTTCAACTTTGTTCGTTTCACCGTTATGTAATTGAGTTAGAGTGTCGTGTCGTGCCGTGCCAGAGAGATTGAGATAGTGTTTAGTGAAACTGTGAGTGTTTGTTGATTGTAATCATACCTCTGATATTCTCCTTTATCTGACAATTTCCTGTTTGACTACGCTTTGGATTCTGATTCTAACTTGTCGACCTGATACTTTGTAAATAAGTGTGTAAATATTCTTGTATATACATTTTTACCAGATTAAGGGATGTAGGGGTTTGACGCCAATTTATTTGTATCCTTTTTTTTACTTTGTTTATGGATAAGGGAGTTAGGTAAGTTTAACTGTATTTTTGTTTTCTTTCTTTTTCCTGAGGTCATTTAGGTTATAAAAAGAAGATTGTTTTGTTTGTTATTTTGGCCTTGTCTGCCCCTGACGCTAACCCTTCATGGTAAATAAAATTTCATATTATTTGTCATCTCTCTGATACTGAAATTTATTCCTCTTACTGTTACGGCCGACCCCTAGTGGTCATAACATGCATAATAAGCCAACAACACGTGGGTTAAGTAAACGCAATAAACCGCTTCCTTTATTGGTGTTACTGGCTTATACACAGGTAATTTTTTAAATAAGCTGCTTTTAGAGAGTAATAAGCTGTAATAATGTAAATGGACTCACTGATTCAATACAAGGAAGATATTTCTAATGATAAATATTCGTTTCGATGACAGGGTTCTCCTGGACATGAGGGGTCCATGGGTATCCCAGGACCACCAGGAGAAAGGGTATGTTTGTTATTTGTTTGTTTGCTTTCATACAGTTCAATTAATGATACTGATGAATTTAATTAAATTTTACCTCTCACAGGGTTTCACTGGAAAGACAGGAGTGGAGGGACCACAGGGCCCTGTAGGCATGTATGTAAGTAACCCTTATACAGGGCTCTTATAGAGAGGAAGGGTAGGGGAGAATGATGCATGAGCTTCAAATTTTATATGGCCAGCTCACTCTGTAGTTATTCTCTCAAGGGTTTCCCAGGAAACATGGGTATGAGAGGAAGACCAGGCCACACTGGAGAGAGAGTAAAGACAAATCTTCTTTAACCATAACACAAACAAGAATATTTTTCTACTCTGTCAGCTAAAAGAATGTTATGAATAGTAACTTCAGGTAAATGAGGAAATGTGTCTTTCTTTTAGGGAGAGCTAGGTCACAGAGGGCTTCCTGGACCTATTGGCAATCCTGGAACCCCAGTAAGTGTGTAAGGTATCTGGTACAACCAAGGGGATATGTAGTTCAGGTTCCACTGATACTGTGTCATTGGTGTGTTGTGATGACTAATATTTCAAATCTTTATGTGTGTTATTTAGGGTCCCCCTGGTCTAATAGGAGAAAAAGGCCTGCCTGGACCACAGGTATATATCACTACTCAAATAAAATATAAGATGTCATAAAAGAGGATCTTGTTGTGACCTTTCTGGTTCAGTGGAGTTGATTTCTCATAAAGAAGTGCTAAAATCTAAAGTGCTCAAGTTATTCTATTAAATTGTCAACAATGTATTACATATTTGCAGGGCCGTCAGGGAAATCCCGGGCCTCAGGGAACAGATGGACCATGTGTGAGCACACAATCAGCTCTTTCATTTAAATTATATCTTTATTTCACAGTAAATTTTCAATGATGAATTTTAACACTGATTTTATATGATTGATTGTCTACTATAGGGTCCTCCAGGACTTCAGGGGGTCAATGGGGTCATTGGAAAACCAGGACCCCATGGAAATAAAGGACTCCCAGGGCATACTGGACCAAATGGGCCACTGGGTATTCCAGTAAGTGATCATATACTGGGTATTCCCTTCTGTTCATGATGATGGATTTTAAGAGGTTCACTACATGAAGTACATTGAAATACAGGAGATTAAAATTGCTCCATTTCTTTGTTCAGGGTCCTCAGGGGGCAGACGGTGTGCCAGGTGCAGCTGGGGAGAAAGGAGAGAAGGTGATTGGAGTAATTAGAGAATGAGACTTTTAGAGAATCATGCTTGCATAAAAGCTTCCTTATGAAATTACTAAAATTTTCAATAAATGCACAGGGAATTATGGGCTCCCCTGGAGATGATGGTCCTCTTGGATTGGAAGGGCCACAGGTTAGATTGGCATGGATAAACTTACCATTATATTTATCAAATGCTCCATACCCTTTGATATGTCTCACCCCAACTTCCTTTATTATTAGGAAATACACTCACCTAAAGGATTATTAGGAACACCATACTAATACTGTGTTTGACCCCCTTTCGCCTTAAGAACTGCCTTAATTCTACGTGGCATTGATTCAACAAGGTGCTGAAAGCATTCTTTAGAAATGTTGGCCCATATTGATAGGATAGCATCTTGCAGTTGATGGAGATTTGTGGGATGCACATCCAGGGCACGAAGTTCCCGTTCCACCACATCCCAAAGATGCTCTATTGGGTTGAGATCTGGTGACTGTGGGGGCCATTTTAGTACAGTGAACTCATTGTCATGTTCAAGAATCCAATTTGAAATGATTCGAGCTTTGTGACATGGTGCATTATCCTGCTGGAAGTAGCCATCAGAGGATGGGTACATGGTGGCCATAAAGGGATGGACATGGTCAGAAACAATGCTCAGGTAGGCCGTGGCATTTAAACGATGCCCAATTGGCATTAAGGGACCTAAAGTGTGCCAAGAAAACATCCCCCACACCATTACACCACCACCACCAGCCAGCACAGTGGTAACAAGGCATGATGGATCCATGTTCTCACTCTGTTTACGCCAAATTCTGACTCTACCATCTGAATGTCTCAACAGAAATCGAGACTCATCAGACCAGGCAACATTTTTCCAGTCTTCAACTGTCCAATTTTGGTGAGCTCTTGCAAATTGTAGCCTCTTTTTCCTATTTGTAGTGGAGATGAGTGGTACCCGGTGGGGTCTTCTGCTGTTGTAGCCCATCCGCCTCAAGGTTGTGGCTTCACAAATGCTTTGCTGCATACCTCGGTTGTAACGAGTGGTTAGTTCAGTCAAAGTTGCTCTTCTATCAGCTTGAATCAGTCGGCCCATTCTCCTCTGACCTCTAGCATCAACAAGGCATTTTCGCCCACAGGACTGCCGTATACTGGATGTTTTCCCTTTTCACACCATTCTTTGTAAACCCTAGAAATGGTTGTGTGTGAAAATCCCAGTAACTGAGCAGATTGTGAAATACTCAGACCGGCCCGTCTGGCACCAACAACCATGCCACGTTCAAAATTGCTTAAATCATCTTTCTTTCCCATTCCGATATTCAGTTTGGAGTTCAGGAGATTGTCTTGACCAGGACCACACCCCTAAATGCATTGAAGCAACTGCCATGTGATTGGTTGATTAGATAATTGCATTAATGAGAAATTGAACAGGTGTTCCTAATAATCCTTTAGGTGAGTGTATAGCAATACGGGAAGAAAACTGCACTTGTTCAGCTATTTCATTTGGTCTTTAATTACATTTGGTAATGTGGTTTCTTAAGTCAATTAATTTTATTTTTATTTATATATTTATTTTTATTCAATTTCAGGGTCCATTTGGTCCCTCGGGTGTGGAGGGACCTTCTGGAAGGAAAGGTGATAAGGTCAGGTGACAGGATTTTGTTTAATGGTTGAGAATAAATCAATCACTACACTGTTATTAATAACGGTTACGTAAAAGAAATTGACATTTATTTTTTGCCTTACCTTTCAATAAAGGTTATATTACTCCTTTGTTATTTTTGGGCTGACAGGGGGACAAAGGTCCCAGCGGAAAGCTTTGCCCTCAGGGACAAAAAGGAGACATTGGCCCTTTTGGTGTCATAGGTCTAATGGGTCCACCTGGTCCAGCAGGCAGTGAGGTGAGGAAATTCATATTTGTATTTAATGTCTGCGCAATTTGCCTAAATAAAGTCTATCTGTTTCATATTGAGTGCTGTTTTATAAAAGATTTGGTGTTCTACTTTTGATTAAGGGTGATGCTGGTCCAGTTGGCGTTGCTGGTGACCCCGGCCCTAAAGGAGAAAAGGTTATTCACCTTTGAAACCTATAAACTGAATTCATGAATTTTTGGTACAAATTATTGGTATTTTATTATTTTTTTTCTCAGGGTGATATTGGGCCACTGGGCTTTACTGGTTTTGAGGGGCCATGGGGAGATGTGGGGAAACAGGGAGAAAAGGGGCTCAAGGGAGCCAAGGGCCAGATTGGACTACAGGTGAGTGCAGATCAGCATTTCACCATATAATGTTTTCTATTTATGCAATATTTCAAACACCCATGGCTGAAGTAAAAAATCTGAAATACAAGTTTTTACACTGCAGTTGAAATTGTTTGATCAATTCATAATTTCCGTAACCTCCAATTTGTAATATTTCATAGTTTTGATGACTATTCTAGAATGTGGAAAACAGTAATAATAAAGAATTAGTTTGTGTGTCCAAACTTTTGACAGGTAGTGTATCCATCCATTCAGTATTTACTTAGCCATTTACCAAACGTTTATGATGGTCTATGATGGTACATGTTTGCTGAATGTGAATGTATACACCATTAAATGTGTTTTTTACACTGTAATTTTTGTTGCAATTGTTATTTATTGTGTGTGACTTATATTAGGGTGATCCAGGGGTCATGGGTTGGGTTGGACATGCTGGTCTGAAGGGTGTAGAGGTGAGTGAAATCCTAAATTTTTTTGTACTAGAGTTGACCATCATTCTCAATGATCTGATCAACATATGAGTATTTCACATGATAATGATTAAAAAGTGTAATGATAAACTGTCCATTTAATTGCATTCCAGGGTGGACCAGGTCATCCTGGACTGGTGGGGCCAGATGGACCTCCTGGAAGCAAGGTAGCATGTTTGATTGCTCTCATCAAGTAATTTGGTAAATTATTTTTCTTTTTTACCTAGTCTAACACTCAGCTACTCTTTTAGGGAGAAGTTGGGCCCAATGGTTTATCTGGTGAGCCAGGAGATGCCGGACAAGAGGTTCCTATTGACACGTTTATACCTGTTTATACACTAACGTAGCACTTTATTTGGAGCCCAAATGTGGGCTCCTGTTTTTGTAGACCATCCACCTCAAGGTTCAATATGTTGTGCATTCTGAGATGCGATTCTGCTCACTACAATTGTACAGAGTAGTTATCTGAGTTACCAAAGCCTTTCTGTCAGCTCGAACCAGTCTGGCAATTCTCTGTTGACCTCTCTTATCAACAAGGCATTTCTGTCCACAGAACTGCCACTCACTGGATGTTTTTTTTTTTGTTTTTGGCACTATTCTGAGTAAACTATAGAGACATGTTGTGCATGAAAATCCCAAGAGATCAGCAGTTACAGAAATATTTAATCCAGCCCGTCTGGCACCAACAATCATTCCACGGTCAATCACTGAAATCACATTTTTCCCCTTTCTGATGATAGATGTGATTGGCTGATTAGATCATTGCATGAATAATTAGGTGTGTATGTATTTCTTATAAAGTGCTCAGTGAGTGTTTATTCTTTATAAGCACATAACAAGGAACTTCTTTGTTGTATCGGAAATAAGTTCTTTGGATATCTATGCTTATGAATAGGTTGTGAACATTTTGCTTATTTTCACTCTGTTTGTGTTCTAAATTAGGGTATTGCAGGTCCCAAAGGTGTGAGAGGTGACACAGGCAAAGGTGGGACACAGGTAAAGCTCATCTGTATTTATCTTCCACCCTTAGCTCAGCTTTACATATATTGCCCTAATTATTTAACTCTTTACAGTTAAATGTAATGCCATTCTGTACTTTGAGCCAAATATAATGGTAAAATAATATGTTCTCCTTTAACATTGTAGTGGTGTCCGTCAGAAACACCAGGAACAATGGGGAACAACACATTTATTTACAGTAGCTTTTTTATTTTCTTATCTTGGCCCACAGGGTGGTGTTGGCTCGTCCGGTCCACAGGGTGCTTTGGGCCCTAAAGGTTTCCCTGGACCTGGAGAGGAGAAAGGATATCCAGGAAATAAAGGAGAGCCAGGGGTGGAGGTGAATACGTAATGGGATTTTCTGAGATGATCATTTAAGATGATTCATATTCTTTAAAAAAATTACCTTAAATCCTACATGTTCAAAATGAAGGTATCTTTTTCTTTAGGGACCAGATGGGCTTCAAGGCATACAGGGACCACCCGGACTGCCTGGTTTAGAGGTACAGACCATTAAAAACCAGACTATTGCTTTTAAATGTTGTTCAACCAAATGTTGTGACCTTTCATGTTTTGCTACACATAGATACATAATGTGCATTATATATGTACTGTGGTACAGTTAGTATACAGTAATTGATTAACCCTATTGTATATATTGGAATCTACCGCTGCAGGGCCCACCAGGTGAGGCAGGGGAAAGGGGGTCACCAGGCCTACTAGGAGCTGAGGTCAGTGCTCAGTGGAGGAATAGTTCATATAGATATCTATCTTCTGTTATTGTTTACTCACCCTCATGTCGTTCCAAACCTGTATTTTATTTCTTCCATGGAACACTTTGTATGAGGTTTGACCTTAATGTCAAAACTCACAGTTTCTGTGCATCTTGTGACTGATAGTGATGTGTTTAAATGTTTCAATGATATTTGCATGAATTATATTTCAAGGCTAAAACGGTTTTAGATTTTCATTAATTTCAGTCTGTTCCTTTATATAAAGCAGTTGTATGGCTTCAGAAAACTTAGAATATAGTGTCAAGTCGCATGGGCCACTTTTGTGAAGCTTTTTTGTCGTTTCTGGAGCTCAACATTTTAAATCACCATCCATTTTCATTGTATGCTAAAGAGCATCTTGACCATTCTGCAAAATAACTCTTTTTATTTCCCATGGAAAAAAAGAAAGTAATATGGTATAACATTAGGATGAGTGAATGATTACAGAGTTTTAATTATTGGTTGAACTATTATTTAAGACAAAAGTACATGTTTCCATCTTTACAACAAGGAGACAGCAATGTCTCATGTTTGAATAGACACTTTATAATTTTACTGTGCTAACATTATTGTAATTCTGCCTTTCTGTTTCAACTCTGCAGTGTAGCTTGATCATCAGTCCCTTTAATTAGTTTTGATTGTTACAGGGCCACATGGGTAACCCAGGACCTGAAGGAAGGGAAGGCATGAAAGGAGAGAAGGTAAGGTCATGATGGTTTTTCTTTCTTTGTCTAAATCCCTCTATGGTTTCTAAAAAAAAAGTTCTACTTCAGTCCCAGTGTCCTTACTGTCTGATGTTTGATGTAGCCGTTCAGAATACAGATTTCCTTATCTGCGCTTTCCTTTAAAAATAATTAGCTTATTGATGTATTTTTTAGGGAGATGATGGCAAAATAGGAGCGCTGGGAAAAATGGGTCACATTGGAAGGAGGGTAAGACTGTGATATGCCCTCAAGTCCTTTGCTGTTTCTCAGAGATTTGGAACCATTGTTTAAAATACTCTGTGTAAAGAGTAAAGTTGCATTACAGTATATAATATATTGAAAGCATATATGGAAATTAGTAGTTATTAGGATTGATGTATTTTTTTTATTTTTATCTAAAGGGTAAAAGAGGCAAGGCAGGATTGAGGGGGACCAGAGGACCAAGAGGGGGAAAGGTCAGAGCATTTTACAAAAAGCCCTTACGTTGCAGTCAAACACATGATTTGTTTAATTCTTAAATCCCATGGCCTGAAATGTATTAAGACATTTCGGCTTGATTCTCAATAGGGAGAGAGAGGAGTTGAAGGAGAGAAAGGGCCTCCTGGATGGGGAGGAAGTATGGTAAGTTTGATACATCTGTTCAGAGCATAAATGTTCAAATTGTCACTTTATAATCATGTGAACTTAATATGCCCTCTGCTTAACAGGGAATACAGGGGCAGAGAGGAGAGCCAGGGGACCAGGGTGTCAAAGGAGCAGAGGTATGTTTTAGCATGTGCTCAGACAGGATTTTTTTTTACAAATTAATTATTAATATCAGTACTTTAACTATCCCATAATAGGGTGAGAAAGGGGATCAGGGAACACTTGGTCAACCAGGAAAAGATGGCTTTAAGGTAAAATACTCATTAACATGAGACCCAAAGAGTCCACAGTGGAACAGCCTGTTGCATGGAATGGAGCACCTTTCAGTTTTCAGAATACTTCTTCAGTGTTAGTCACTCTTATTAGAGTGTTTGTTTTCTTTAGGGCAGTCTAGGTCCTTTAGGCCCTCCAGGACCTCCAGGACCTAAGGGGGATCAGGTAAGAGCAAAAAACATTTAATATTAATATATATAAAAGCTTTCAAAATTGGACCATAACAGAGAGAGTAATTAAGACTGATAAAAAAAAAAATATTAAACAACAACAGTGAAGTTTGTTTTTGTTGAAGTTGCATCCAACAATACCCAAATGTAAGTTTGTTATACTATTCAGTATATGCAGTGATTTAAACTTTTTACTTTTGAAATCGAATGTTTTCTTGACCAAATTAATGAACAGAACTTTTCTGTTTCTCCGAAATCACGCTTATCAGTCGTCCATGATTTTAGTTCTTTAATCTTCCCATCCCATCAACATGATAATCATCATTCATAGACACGTAATATGTCAGGTCGAATAAGTCATATTTAAATATATTTACACTAAAAATAATATTAATAATACATACTAGAATATTTAAGTTACCTGACAAAACTGTTTTTACAGCACATGTACTTTTCCTTAAGGGTAATATTGGTCCTGCTGGACCCAGAGGGACACCTGGAATACCTGGACTACCGGTGAATATGTATTTTTTCCCCCCTCACTTTTCAGTATTCAAACTAAGAGAAAACTATTTGTATTAACTTTAGAGTTTCGCCAGCAGATGCATTTACATGCATCTTATGTCCTTATGGCAGCAGGGTTCATAAATTTATGATACATTTTGACACAAGCAATAATAGTGAAATGTCTGTTTTTTCTTTCTCTTTTTTTTTTCTTCAAATGAGCATGAAAACTATATATAATTACTGTGTTTTTTTTATGTCCTCCACCATGTAGGGCTTGTTTGGAGATAAGGTATGACATTTCATTTTTAACTGAGCGAGAAAATACTTCAGTCTACATAAGTTCAGTAAGACTGCATGCATCAGGTTAAAAGGCAATGTAAGCAGATTAAATCACATTAAATAAATCAACCTAAAAAAAAAATTAATTATTTACATTGTTTATATATCTTCTAAATCTCATGTAGGGTCTTAAGGGATTTCAGGGGTCTCCTGGACAACCTGGAAGGAGGGGCTTACCAGTAAGTTGTATAAGTTAAATAAAGTAAACCACCACAGATTCTCACAGAGATTTTAGCTTTTGACCTTCTGTTTGTTTGCTTGTCTGTGATAGGGCCCACCGGGGCCACCGGGGCTTCCAGGTCTTTCTGTGAACCTGACCCTGACCCAGCTCAAGGCAAGTTGCATTGAATGCTTGTAATGGGCCTTGTCACTTATTTGCATTGCTGATGTATTGATTCTCAAATTTCCTTTTATGTTTTTAGTCATTTCTGTTTTTATATACCTGATTCAAACATTTATCTAAAATATGTGCTATTTTTCTTCAGCAATTGCAGGGACAGAATGTCACAATGCCACAGAAAGAATGCAACTCTCTCATTCTTGAACACTTAGTAAAAATGCACTATAATTCACTTTGTCTTTTTCTTCTACAATAGGACATGATGTATAATTTAGATAAGCCCAATTACCCTCTGATTCAGACACTGCTGGACTCTCTGTACCATGACATCCGGCTGCTGGTGGACCCTCCAGACGGCAGTAAGCAGCACCCAGCCTCCACATGTCTGGAGCTATGGCTGTGCCATCCCAACTACACCAGTGGTTAGAGCCTCATCTTTCATCAGAGAAAGCTCAAGTGCTTATAGCCGCACATTACCGTAAACATTTGTCTGTATGTTTGTTCTAGTCCATGATTCCCTTTGTCCTGTCTTGTTAAAAATGCATTATTTCAGGCAAAGCAGTTGTAGTTTTGCTTTACAGTGTAAAGTAGTTGTGCTTTATGAGTTGTTTTGGCTTTAATGTGTCCATGTGTTTGTTTTGAAGCCATCTACTATATATGTAAGTTTATTCCTAAGCACTGGTAAAACATTAACTTTTAACAGATATACGTCTTTCTCTTCTGGGAAACGATTCATCTTGCATTACACAGATTTTTGTCTTATCAGATGCTCTCTAGAATACAAATGTCCCTTCCTTTAACACGACCTTCAACCGACTACCGAGCAGCAAATCAAGGTTCATGGCAATGATGCAACTACAGCCTATTGTGTATTTTAAAAGTTCTTCTAGCCCTTTTGTGTCCGAACAATGTTAGTCCATACTTCTTATTGCAGCAGGAAATATCTCAACACATGACCGAAAACTCAGCCCGTCAAGCCATTTCATGTTTTTTTGTTTTTTAAACACATACTTAGACACATAAAGAAATACTTACCTAAACCACTCAAGCACCCAATGGGGGTGTCTTTTTGTAAAAGCATTTACTAAATGAATAATTGCATAACTGTTGTTATAGGTTTCTACTACATTGACCCAAACCAAGGCAGTCCTTTAGATGCTCTTTTGGTCTACTGTAACTTCTCAGAGTCAGGAGCAGAGACCTGCATTCACCCCAGACACGCACATGTAATGACCTACCTCATACCTCACAACTGTCTCATTTAACACAAGACAAAGTGATTATTTTAAAAGATTCAAAATGTGACTCTTGTTTCGTTTTCCACAGTTGCCCACACAGGCTTGGCTGAATGAGTCGGGGAATAACAGCAGGTTCTTCTGGTTAAGTTCACTGGAGGGAGGCTTTAAAGTGAGTAATTCTAATGTTCTATAGAGGTTTTAACTTCCTGTTTGGTGAAAGTTTGCCTCAGTTTTTGGTTTTGAGTGGCACCTGATCTAAGAAAGCGATATTTCACACATAAAAATGAAACTTAAGACGAAAATGTATATATTTTCTAGGGCTGGGAAACTTAATTTGTGTTTATAAATTGGACTGTTTAACGCGTTGAAAAAATGAAAGTAAATAATCCAGAATTCTTTTTTCTTTTTTTTTTACTTCCTGAAACTTCACTAATGTTTTTCCCCACCTCCTGTGGCTAACGTTGACATAAATGGTACATGCTCGACTGCACATTCTAGCACAGAAACCGAATGTTTGGAGCAGTGCGCACTCATTCATTGTGCGCAACTAATGTCCTGGCCATAAACATGGTAGCAGATTTACTGTATGGAGAATGAAGACCTCACCCACAAGTGGTTAGCCAGGTGTGGGAGAGCTACGATCTAGCTGCCATATCAATTCACATTGCCCAAAAACACTCATTCACTGTCGTCTGACCAGTGTCACTAGCGAAACTGCAGGAGAGAGACCCAACATGTATGCGATAGAGACAGAACGGCAGCCAGAGAAAATAAGAGTTTTGAGATTTTTAACTTCAGCATTCAATTTGTTTTACAGTATATCTGTATGTATAGCTCTAATAATACATTGACAATGTACACTTAAGGTAAACTTGACAATAAAGCTTGATATGAATTGAATCAGCCCAATTTATCCTATTATTTAAAATATGTAAACTATATTAAAAATGGCAAATGATTTTTATTAAAATATATTGAAGAACTTTTAATTAAAGCATGTCAACTGATTTAATGGCATGTATAAATGTCTAATTACCTCTATCTGCAAAAAACAAAAATGTTTCAATGTTTATATTTAAATAATTAAAATAAACGACAACTAACGACAAGTTTTTTGAGACAAAATACAAAGTAAATATATTTATGATTATATTTTAATGTTTGTTTTAATATACCATGACTAATCGTGATTAATCCCTGAAAACTTTGCGATTTAATTAGTTTATCAAATTTAATCGATTCACAGCCCTAATAATTTCAGTTGTTAATGTAAAGATCATTCTGTTCCACTCAAATCATCATATGTTATACACTTTTTTTTGTTAGGAAAAAGAATAGCCTGGACATTCTACAAGATAACCACTTTTGTGTTTCATGTAAAAATAATAATCCATACAGGTTTTATGTATCTTAGTGTCTAGGTTCATAACATGGTCCTTAATAAAATTATAGCCTTCATTGTTAAATTATCAGTTTTATGAAGTCCTATCATTGTACACAGTAAAGTATGTCCTCCAATTTTACCATGCAATCTCTTCTGTCCTTGGTCAGTTTGAGTATCCAACCCTCAGTGTGGTGCAGCTGCGGTTTCTAAGACTCCAGAGCAACAGAGCAGAACAGAGAGTGACATATTCCTGTTACCCTGGACACAGACTGGGCCAGACCCAGCGACAGGTCCAGTTCCTCACTGATGTTGTAAAGCAGAGCTATTTAGGAGCACTACTGGATTGTGTGGTATGTGGTGTCTAACAGCATAAAAAAAATTAATAATAATTTAATAATAAATAAATAATAATAATTATTTTTTTTTTTTTTTTTTTTTTTTTTTTTTTATATTAGATCAAAATTGCTATGACAATCACTTTTAAAATATATAGTCATAATCACAATTTAATTTAACCACCATGTCTGTATCTGGTATATCAGTCTGCACAGGAAGTGGATCCCAGGCCGCAGGAGTCTGTGTTTCAGTTTGAGGACATGGACCTGCTTCCTCTACATGACATTGGAATCTTTGGCAACAGCGCTCATGAGTTTGGGTTCACCGTCGGCCCTGTGTGCTTCAGCTAGAGACACAATGAGCGATAAGTGTAAATCCTTAGTGTTTTAACCTTTAATACAAGCTACAAAGAGAAGAGTCAAAAAAGGACACTCTGAAGACGTATGTAGCATCTGTGGCTTGCATTAAAGAAAATGTCTTACAGAGTTCTTAAGACAGTGGCGCCACACAAGTCCCCTATCTATCTCTGTGCTGCCAGATAAATGGACAATTCAGAGACTTTTGGTTTTGTAATGGATGTACTGTTTTATACATAATGTTATTTGTTTATATAACTAGCTGGTCTTGTAATAACATTGTATATGAATCTTGGATCATATCATGTGTGATTATCTGTGATTTTGCCTTAACAAACCATTTTAATGACAGGGTTCTAATGTAACCACTATGTGGTTGCATGGCCCAAGTTTTAACTATTCAACTTGCAACTTTTCAAATTATGTACAAACTTTTACAATGGATTAACCAATTTATAGGACTACAGAACATAGGAAGGCATCGAGTGTCTAAATTAATCCTTTTTTTCATCTAAACTTGAATTGTACGTCTAAGAAAGAACAAAGCGTCCTAATAAGGACACAGCTTACCTTCTCATGAGATTGCCATGAAACCTGGAACTGAATATCAGGAAATCTGTGCTACCTTTCTGTTTTGTACGACTTGTCAATCTCTGTTCAAGTAATTATTTAGATTTTCAGAAAATAGTCCTGTGATGTTTGTCTAACATTGGTCATGTCACCTAAATATTATTTAAATGTTAGTTTTAAATGATTCAGGGGGCTATTCACAATAGAAATATAGAGCAGAATAATACTAATGGTAGCAAAGTTGATTTTTCTTTTTTAGAAGGTCACACCATATTTTACAACTGTGTAATCAGTTATTTAAAATGCATCACGGTTATGAGACTTTCATTCAATATACTGTAACACATACAGTACAAGCAGGAATACAAGTCACACAGTAATATTGCACATTTACTGTATGTAGGTCTCAGGGAGCACTTATGTTAAAACAGGTTACTTTGAAATGTGCTGCGATTAATCATCCTAGACCAACACAAAACAAATAAAGTGTCTTTCTCTTTAGCGTTTTTGTTATTTTATTTTATTTTTACATTAATTATCATCAATATCATTCTAATCTAATTTTAAACTCTATTGAATTTAGGCACAGGTGCCATCAATTGCCTACCTTTGAAAACAATATTTTGTTCAATTACATATTGTAATGTATATTGTGTTTTCTGTGTTATTTTGGTTACATTGGAAATCATATGCTGGTCATCTGTGTGAGTATCAGCTCTATAAAAAGTGCTTTAATGATGTATTGTTTTATTCGTGTTGATCAATTTTGTACCATTGTTTGAAACACGACCTTTTCCTAAAAAAATGCTTTGTAAAGTTGTTTTTGCTTTAAATACCTCAGATTGGTAGAAAGATGGTCAGGGGCATTATTCACAAAATATTATTAAGAATAACATTCTTCTTAACTAAGATGTCGTATTTGTTACTTACTGTAAGAAAAAAGTAAAGAACATTTATAATTCATCCTAAGATTTTTATTTATTTATTAATATTTAATTCGTTTTTGCATGATGTATGATTATGCAAGATCCATATGAGCTAGGAGTAAGACCACCCTTTGCCTTTAGAACAAAACAGCATGTCATTCATGTCCTGAATTGTGTGGAATAGTTCACCATTCTTCATGAAGAAAATGAAAGGAGGAAAGGTGGGTACGCGGATTTACTTGTAACTGTGATGAATTTATCTCAAAGTTACATTTATTGTTCATGTGGTGTCCAGCCCTCTGTATTTACCTGAAAATTTAGCCATGAAGTTTTTGTAGCGTAACCTCCTCCAGACTTTCACAAATGTAATGAGAATTAGCCAAAATCACAAGCTTATACTTGCACAATTGTATTGGACTGACATATGTATTACATAAATCATATTGGGAAGTTTAAAATTTAAATAAAATATAATAATCACACACACAACCTCAAAATCTCTCTCCACTGTCCCTCCCTGAGAGCTCTCCAAAAATGCCAAATATCTGCCCCACTTTCCCATAAACAAGTCCAATACACAATCCGCTAGATAGCCTTTTTTCAAATGCTGCCACCCACCCCAACTCTGCTGCACACCACACCGGAAATGATGGCGCTCCTTTGGACTTCCAATCCAACCCCTTAAAATGACTTGTCTGACAATCACAACACTTGTCAAAGACTTTATATATACATATATATATATATATATATATATATATATATATATATATATACATTTGTCCCTGGGGGAAGCAAAACTTGAGTGCCCAAAACGTCAAACAAATAGTTCTGTACCTTCATCCAAATGTCTTGAATCTTAGCACACCCCCAGAGTTGTGTCTCCAATTTCTGATTTTCAATGCCAGCAGGTGGGTGTGTCTTTAAGACCAAGCCTATATAATCTAGAGGGGGTCCAATAAAATCTATGTAAAATCTTAAATTGCATAAGGCGAACCCTTGCATCTCTAGATGCAGACTTGACATTTTTTAGAATCCTAGTCCACACTCCTTCCTCATATAAGATGTTCAAATCTTTCTCCCATAATTGATAGAAGTTAAAGCTCCTTCCCCCAGACTCTGAATTAGCAGGGAGTAATACAGTTACTTATGCCTCATGATGTATTATCTACTTTTAATATTTGTAGTATTTTAAAGATTCAAGTATTGCAAAATAAATGCTAAATTTAGCTAAATTAGCTGCAATAAAGGGCATCTTGTGGAGCACTTCCTTCTGTTTCACACATGACTGAGCACAAGCTGGTCATGAGTAAATAATTTCATCAATTACAATAATGACAATTGTGCATGTGCACAATTATATTTTTTACTCTGTGCTTGTGCGTTGTGGGATTTAAATGGATCCAAGTGTCTCCAGTGTTTTGACTATGTTCACCAAAATTCATTCAGATCCATTTAATGATTCAGTGACCATTTCTGGTGATGCCAGAAGGTGGTGACAAATGAGTGACTTATGTGAAATGTGTTAGTCACTGAATCAGAAATCCAAAGAAATTTTCAATCCTTTAAAATTTGTATGTCTACAGACCAACTATGGTCAACTGCACACCAACACAGATGTAAAAAAAACAGGAGCTGATATTAAAAACTGCTTTACATATTTAACACAGATCTAGTAATCTGCTTTAATTAGCAAAAGCAACCTATCAAATTATTACCTCACAAAAAAAAAATAAGATAAAAAGCACAACTTTATAAAGACTCATGTGCTGATATAAATTCCACTTACAATGTGTGCTTAAAAGTGCAGTGCATTTCACCTAATGCTGCCAATCAAGAATGATATGCTGAAAAATAACTCTTATTTGTGTGTTCCACATCTCTATTTTATTCATTTACATCAAAATCAATGCTGATAAAAAAAACATAGATAAATGAGCATTGTTTAAAGCAACTTTAATGGAGCTGCATTGATTAGAGTGTCTGTCTGACCGCCTATTACGTAAGGGTTGTTTCAGCTCGTAAACTCACCTGTGATTGGCTGGATGTTCCCTCAATCAGTCCAAAGTAACAAAAATGCAAAGAATACTGTATACAAATCCACCATTTGGACTCAATATGGGTTTATCTTGGAAAAGTGCAGGGGACAACAAAAAAAACCCCCACCTTTTTAAAAAATACAGGGGAAGTGTCCCCCACATCCCCCACCGCTGCTACACCCCTGCAGTGAGGCACTTACAGTGGAAGTGAAAGGGGCCAATCTTTGGTGGGTTTAAGGCAGACATGTGAAGTTTATAATTGCATAAAAGCACTTACATTAATTCTTCTGTTAAAAATATGTGTATTATTTTAGCTCTAAATTTGTTTAAATCATTTGTGTGGCAAAACACTAAATTACTATTGTATTTACATTTTTGTGTTATGGTGTCATGTCTTCATGGCAACTAAGTTGTTAAATTGGATCTAACTTTACACAGAAAATGTTAGTAAGCCATTTTATCACACTAAAATCATATTACCGCATTTAAAAAAAAAAAAAAACAAATTACGTCTTGTGACTATGCTTTTGAAACTTTTGAAGTGAGTATTTAAAGGTTTACTGATTGGCCCCATTGACTTCAATTGTAACCCAGATTTTTGCTGTTTTCTTAAAGAAAAGGAGAGACATGTTGGTTATGCCACAAACCTGTCGATTGATCTTAAATTGGATTTAAAGGAATAGTTCACCCCAAAAATGAAATTTCTCCCCCGATTGACTCACCTTTGAGCCATCCCAGATGTGTATGACTTTCCTTCTTCAGCAGAACTGAAGTCAAGATTTTTATAAGCACATTTCAGCTCTTTTTGTCCATTCATTTGGATTGACTTCTGGCTATTTGACAGTCCAAAAGGCATATTTAGGCAGCATAAAAGTAATCCAAATGACTCCAGTTTATCAATGTATGTCTTCTGAAGCAAATCAATAATTAAAATGTTTGACGTTTAAAATGACCTTTCACAAATGTGATGCTAGTTCCTCTGTTGTATACAGAGTGTGCGCTTCTGCCATTGCGCTTACGTCACTGATGCGACAACTGCGCCATGAAGTGATTTTTTTAAGTAAATAAAGCATTCATTATTTTTAATATATATATATATATATATATATATATATATATATATATATATATATATATATATATACACACACACTCACCTAAAGGATTATTAGGAACACCTGTTCAATTTCTCATTAATGCAATTATCTAATCAACCAATCACATGGCAGTTGCTTCAATGCATTTAGGGGTGTGGTCCTGGTCAAGACAATCTCCTGAACTCCAAACTGAATGTCAGAATGGGAAAGAAAGGTGATTTAAGCAATTTTGAGCGTGGCATGGTTGTTGGTGCCAGACGGGCCGGTCTGAGTATTTCACAATCTGCTCAGTTACTGGGATTTTCACGCACAACCATTTCTAGGGTTTACAAAGAATGGTGTGAAAAGGGAAAAACATCCAGTATGCGGCAGTCCTTTGGGCGAAAATGCCTTGTTGATGCTAGAGGTCAGAGGAGAATGGGCTGACTGATTCAAGCTGATAGAAGAGCAACTTTGACTGAACTAACCACTCGTTACAACCGAGGTATGCAGCAAAGCATTTGTGAAGCCACAACACGCACAACCTTGAGGCGGATGGGCTACAATAGCAGAAGACCCCATCGGGTACCACTCATCTCCACTACAAATAGGAAAAAGAGGCTACAATTTGTAAGAGCTCACCAAAATTGGACAGTTGAAGACTGGAAAAATGTTGCCTGGTCTGATGAGTCTCAATTTCTGTTGAGACATTCAGATGGTAGAGTCAGAATTTGGCGTAAACAGAATGAGAACATGGATCCATCATGCCTTGTTACCACTGTGCAGGCTGGTGGTGGTGGTGTAATGGTGTGGGGGATGTTTTCTTGGCACACTTTAGGCCCCTTAGTGCCAATTGGGCATCGTTTAAATGCCACGGCCTACCTGAGTATTGTTTCTGACCATGTCCATCCCTTTATGGCCACCATGTACCCATCCTCTGATGGCTACTTCCAGCAGGATAATGCACCATGTCACAAAGCTCGAATCATTTCAAATTGGTTTCTTGAACATGACAATGAGTTCACTGTACTAAAATGGCCCCCACAGTCACCAGATCTCAACCCAATAGAGCATCTTTGGGATGTGGTGGATCGGGAGCTTCGTGCCCTGGATGTGCATCCCACAAATCTCCATCAACTGCAAGATGCTATCCTATCAATATGGGCCAACATTTCTAAAGAATGCTTTCAGCACCTTGTTGAATCAATGCCACGTAGAATTAAGGCAGTTCTGAAGGCGAAAGGGGGTCAAACACAGTATTAGTATGGTGTTCCTAATAATCCTTTAGGTGAGTGTATATATATATATATATATATATATATATATATATATATATATATATATATATATATATATATATATTTTTTTTTTTATTTTTTTTTTAAACAAACCAATCGATTTGCTTCAGAAGACATTAATTGTTTGACCGGAGTCTTATGGATTACTTTGATGCTGCCTAAATTAGCTTTTTGGACCATCAAATAGCCAGCACTCTAATGGCACACATTCGCTTGATTTGTATTGACAAAAAGAGCTGAAATGTGCTTATAAAAATGTCCACTTCAGTTCTGCTGAAGAAGAAAAGTCAAAAGTCATCTGGGATGGCTTAAAGGTAAGAAAATCATGTGAGGATTTTCATTTTTGTGTGAACCAACCCTTTAACTACAATATTCCCTTAAAGGCCATGTGTTGGTTTGTTTAAAACCAATTTTTTGTTTAATTTACAAGATCTTAATAGTCTTGACTCCTTTGAACACATAGTCTGTGGGATTTTCACGATTTTTAATTGTGAAAACTGCAAGTCTGATCAGTTAGAAAAGACATAGCAACCTAATCCCAAAATTTGTGCTGAATTTGGTGGATTTGTGTCAGAAATAGTGGTTTAGGCATTTTGGGAAAGAAAATGAAATTAATCCAAGTCTGTAGAAGTTCTGTTGGCTTTGTACAAACCAAAATAATTACAGATGAACTATAGATATGTGTGGCAAACTACACTGTTGGGTTTATGCATTTGGTGTTGTGTGTAAAAAACAGTCGGTGAGGAATGGGTTAATGAAAGAGGGCGGACCCCGGCACTAGTGACGCGTGTGCGAGCTGATCATGTGGTACAGCACGGATCTGTCAAATAAACATAGCCTTGTGCACAGTTGTTTAGACATTGACAGAAGTAGTGGTGATTATTTATGTTTATACAAATTGACAATATATGAATGGACTAATTTAACACAACGCGTTTTATCGGAGGAGAGCAGACCAATGGAGGAGATACAGATGAGGTGCTTTGTATCCTAAAAGACACTCTTGGTTTCTCACCCACTCACTGAAAGCTCTGGAATGGGTCTACATAAATACAGTACTGTTAGCACAATGGATGGGGTGCATCCACTGTGACCTCTTCTTCGTGCTTATAGATCTTGGTACTAATAAGGATCAGCAAGCTGTACAGATTAAAGTAAATCAAATCTGCTTTTGGAGGCTAGTTAGTCACTTACCTAAGTAGACATTAATTAGTGAATGCAGAATAAATGCAAAGTACCTTAACTTTTAGCATGATTGTTGATTTAAACAAAATATTACCAAAGCATTAATAAAAAATAAAAAAGTTACAGAAAAAGGTGCTAGTAATAATGTCATATTAATATATATATATATATATATATATATATATATATATATATATATATATATATATACAGTGAGGAAAATAAGTATTTGAACACCCTGCTATTTTGCAAGTTCTCCCACTTGGAAATCATGGAGGGGTCTGAAATTGTCATCGTAGGTGCATGTCCACTGTGAGAGACATAATCTAAAAAAAAAAAAATCCAGAAATCACAATGTATGATTTTTTTAACTATTTATTTGTATGATACAGCTGCAAATAAGTATTTGAACACCTGTCTATCAGCTAGAATTCTGACCCTCAAAGACCTGTTAGTCTGCCTTTAAAATGTCCAACTCCACTCCATTTATTATCCTAAATTAGATGCACCTGTTTGAGGTCGTTAGCTGCATAAAGACACCTGTCCACCCCATACAATCAGTAAGAATCCAACTACTAACATGGCCAAGACCAAAGAGCTGTCCAAAGACACTAGAGACAAAATTGTACACCTCCACAAGGCTGGAAAGGGCTACGGGGAAATTGCCAAGCAGCTTGGTGAAAAAAGGTCCACTGTTGGAACAATCATTAGAAAATGGAAAAAGCTAAACATGACTGTCAATCTTCCTCGGACTGGGGCTCCATGCAAGATCTCACCTCGTGGGGTCTCAATGATCCTAAGAAAGGTGAGAAATCAGCCCAGAACTACACGGGAGGAGCTGGTCAATGACCTGAAAAGAGCTGGGACCACCGTTTCCAAGGTTACTGTTGGTAATACACTAAGACGTCATGGTTTGAAATCATGCATGGCACGGAAGGTTCCCCTGCTTAAACCAGCACATGTCAAGGCCCGTCTTAAGTTTGCCAATGACCATTTGGATGATCCAGAGGAGTCATGGGAGAAAGTCATGTGGTCAGATGAGACCAAAATAGAACTTTTTGGTCATAATTCCACTAACCGTGTTTGGAGGAAGAAGAATGATGAGTACCATCCCAAGAACACCATCCCTACTGTGAAGCATGGGGGTGGTAGCATCATGCTTTGGGGGTGTTTTTCTGCACATGGGACAGGGCGACTGCACTGTATTAAGGAGAGGATGACCGGGGCCATGTATTGCGAGATTTTGGGGAACAACCTCCTTCCCTCAGTTAGAGCATTGAAGATGGGTCGAGGCTGGGTCTTCCAACATGAAAATGACCTGAAGCACACAGCCAGGATAACCAAGGAGTGGCTCTGTAAGAAGCATATTAAGGTTCTGGCGTGGCCTAGCCAGTCTCCAGACCTAAACCCAATAGAGAATCTTTGGAGGGAGCTCAAACTCCGTGTTTCTCAGCGACAGCCCAGAAACCTGACTGATCTAGAGAAGATCTGTGTGGAGGAGTGGGCCAAAATCCCTCCTGCAGTGTGTGCAAACCTGGTGAAAAACTACAGGAAACGTTTGATCTCTGTAATTGCAAACAAAGGCTACTGGACCAAATATTAACATTGATTTTCTCAGGTGTTCAAATACTTATTTGCAGCTGTATCATACAAATAAATAGTTAAAGCCTCTCTCCCAGCTATCATCAAGACTTCTCCCTCTGACTGGATGAGCTCAAAGTGCTGATCTCAACATGAGGGTGAGTTGTTAAATGATGACAGAATGATCTCTTTAAGATGCCATCTGATCTTTTTACCTTGTTATTGAGGATAGATATGGAGGATTATGCATATTTTTTTACATATTATCTGATGGATAATTTATTTTTGTTTATGTAAATGTGTTTCATTTTCCTGCTGGCAAGCCGTCTAGATATCTATTTAATAATCTGAGTACGCCATGCTGATAGCAGCCAATAATTTTTTTTTATTTTTTGTATTAAAATGAAGACTGGCACTGAGGATTTGTGCGTCTGTATCATGACTAGAGATGTACAAATTCTGTGTTTATCCATCACAAATTTAATCTATATATGGGTAGATAATACATATCATGTCTACTGCCTTTTTTGGGCCAACAAGATTTTAGGTTAGAAAGTATTTGAAAGTATAAAGGAAAGTGTATATCTTATGGCACTTTTCCACTGCACGTTACGGTTCGACTCTGCTCGCTTTACTTTTCTGAGCTTGCTTTTCCACTGGAGTTTAGTGCCGCCTCAACGTGGGTGGGATTATAGGATGATCGTCATAGTTGTGCTGCCTCTACTGCCGTGACATCATCTTAAACACGACATTATCATTACTGACCATAAACAATAACACGACCGCTAGCTGTTAGCTACTAGCTAATTTTGCTGCATAAAGCAGTTGTTGCATGGTGATTTTACACAAGTGTAACAGTTAAATTGGCCTGGTTGTTTTAGATGCAAGCTTTCCAGTAGCTGGTCAACTAAATAAAGTGAAGCTTTCAAGCAGAGTATAGAGTTAACATAACAAAACATACCATCCTCCATCGTGGATTCCAACAACACTCTCCCTCCCATTGCTCGCCAGTCTATTGCCATAGATATTGTCCATTTGGTCGAACTACTTACACTTTCTTTTGTTTGAACCACTCCGGCTCTTGTGGTCCTTGATGGTTCTGTGGTCACTTAAGTTTTTTTTTTTTTACTTTTCCCTACACTGTTGGTAGGTCTGGTGGTAGCCATGTGCGGCCAACAGCTGAGACACTTCCTGAAAGAATTTTTCATTTTGCATCGTCATTTTATTTCGTCAATAATGAGAGGAACATCTGCACCTCTTTTATTGACCACGGCATCGTTTTGCGCACAGCCATTTCTTTTTACAATTCGAAAGTTGTGTGAACAAATGATACTGCTATCGCTGTTGATAACTTTAAAATTAGCGGGTTGATAAACCGTGTCGCAAATCCAGTGACACTGGTAGTGACAAATCTCTGTAACCAATCAGTGATCTTCAAGGTTTTCACGTCACATTTAGTATCGGCTCGACTCACTTGGAACCTCGCTTACTAAAAAAAGTACCAGGTACTATCCACAGTGGAAAACCCCCAAAAAAGCGAGCAGAGTCGAGCTGTGCCATGCAGTTGAAAAGCCCCATTAGGTCATATAGCTGGTTTGTTTATTTTAAGATTTTCACAAACTTTTAATCATCTCTTTGCCTTCACTATTTCATTTTAAATGGTTCTACAATGGTGTGACAATTGATTTTTTTAAAAGTACAAATAAGAAGTATTTCAATTAATATGATGTCATAAAAGCATTAAAAATGTAAAAATTTAAATTAGCATGTCTCACCACATCACACAGCTACCTATATTCTTGATAAACCAGGCATGTATAAAACAGATTTATAAAACGGGTTGGGGGGGGGGCACTCACAAATCATTTCCAGATTTGATTTGTGAGTGCAGGGATAAATTATATTTATGTTCTTCTCCGGTAATTTCCTTTTATTGCTGCATTTTTGGCAGTTATCAAGTGCACATCAAGCCATCATACATAAAATTGCAGCACTTTCCTTTGATTGTCCTTCAATTGTTTGTGTTTTTGTGTCAGAAATGGAAGCAGCTGTCTCGACTTCAACGCAGTCTTGTTCTCTTCCTTCTGGCCTTCCTCTTCATCTGTGGTATTCTCACTTATCCCAGTCTTACAGAACAGTGGAGAGGTACTGCCTCTAATCTGTCTTGGATAGTATTTTTGTGATGCAATTGAAACTGTAATACAGCACTTTTGGTAAATCTGTCTCCTTAAGATGAATCGCTTATGGTTTATTATTCCTCTTTTGTAAGTCGCTTTGGATAAAAGTGTCTGCCAAATGAATACATTTACATGTAAATGTACTGCACACAATCCACTTTACATTTCACAGGAAATGAAAGATAAAAACGGATTCCACATAAGCTGTTACATGAATAGAGGACTAATTGGTACAATATCTGCTTTACCAGTAAAAAATGTTTTTTTCTTGATCTTTAAAATCTTTGATCTAAAGACTTATACTTAAAGCTGAAGTATGTATCTTTTTTGTGTAAAATACTTTCCTCTATCCAAGCTAATATGCAGAGACAACTATAATAAGCATTCATAGATCAATTTTCTCAAAGTGTAATTATTGTGTCTCTCTCTGTGGCACTATGAAAATGACAAGGAACACCCGCTACACAACAAGCACACTCCAAATAATGCCTCCCTTGGATTATAAAGCTATTCTTTTCATTTTCATCACATTTATCCTCACGGTTGCAATCTAGTGATATGGCATTATGACAATATTTAATATAACTTAAGTTGCGGTATATAAAAACATTTTTTTGTATCTTTGTGATTAGGTTTAGGGCTAGGGATAGGTGTTGGGTTTCTGCGAGACTCCAAGTAAACACAACAAAAACATTGTATGAATGTGACACCCAACTGTTGCAAGACTTCACCATTTCGCTGGTTATCCAAAGGGATAGTACACCCAAAAATGTAAATTCCCTCATTTACTCACCCTCATGCCATTCTAGATGTGTATGACTTTTTTCTGTAGAACACAAATTAAGATTTTTAGAAGAATATCCCAGCTCTGTAGGTCCATACAATGCAAGTGAATGGTGGCAAAATGTTGACACTCAAAAAGCACATAAAGGCAGCATAAAAGTAATCCATAAGACTCCAGTGATTAAATCTATGTCTTTAGAAGTGATACGATAGATGTGGGTGAGAAACAGATCAATATTTAATTCAATTCTTGCCCTGTCCAGTAGGGGGCGTATGCTTAAAGAATATGAATCACCAAAAGCACAAGAAGAAAAAATGTGAAAGTTAAGTGGAGATCGACTGAGCAGGGAGGAGTATTTATAGTAAAAATGGACAAATATTGATGTGTTTCTCACCCACACATATCAGATCGCTTCTGAAGACATTGGTTTAACCACTGGAGTCATATCGATTACTTTTATATAGACATATGTCATTTTTGGAGCTTCAAAATATTGGCACCCATTCCCTTGCATTGTATGGACCTAAAGAGGTATTCTTCTAAAAATCTTAATTTGTGTTATAAAAATCATCTAGGTTACTTATGTTACCTCCATTCCCTGATGGAGGGAATGAGACATTGTGTCGAAGAAGTGACATTAAGGGTCTCTCTTGAGCGCTGAATATGCCTCTGATCTATGAAAAAAGGCCAATGAGACAGTATTTGCATACCCCGCCCCCGGACATACAGGTATAAAGGCAGGGAAATACGTCGAGTTCATTCAGGATATTTCTGAGAAGCCGAAAATGGTCCGGCCACCACATTGGCTCGGCTCAGCGACGTGGCCGTGAGGACACAACGTCTCGTTCCCTCCATCAGGGAAATGGAGGTTGCATACGTCTCTGTAATGTAACCTCTGGTCTCTGTGAGTGCATAGTAACTCTCGGGAGTGGGCCAGAATGAGCCAGTCGTCGAGGTGATTGAGTATGTGGATGCCGGCTTCTCAGAGCGGGGCAAGGGCTGCCTCTGCGACTTTTGTGAAGACGCGAGGGGACAGAGATATGCCGAAGGGGAGGACTTTGTACTGATACACCTGGCCGTCGAACGCGAACCGTAGGAAGGGTCGGTGTCGAGGTAGAATTGAGATGTGAAAGTACGCGTTCTTCAGGTCTACCGCTGCGAACCAATCTAGATGCCAGACACAAGTTAAGATAATTTCAATGTTTAAAAAAAAAGCATCTCCGGTGGATACCTCATACATAATTCCCATTATGAGTATGTTTGTTCAAACTTTAGGCTGCTAGTATTTGTTTGCACTTAATAAACATGCAAAAAAACAAAAATTCTTATCTATATATTTTCTATCTTATCCTCCAGTGTGCTGTCTGTCTGCACTGGTCTCAGAACAGTTCAAAATGCACCTTACTTTAATCTCAACTCCATATAAAGCTTCTGAAAGCAACATTTTCATCTTTTGGATGAACCCATTGATTCTAAATGTGATAATACACAGTAAATAAAGGATTATTTTAAGGAAAGAATTCACTGAATTTCTCATTAGTGTACATTGTGTTTTGTGATAAATCGCTCACATTTTTTAAATGGCATATCGGATGAAACTAGAGACTCTGCACTTTTAACTCAAACAGGTTTCACTGTAAAAACTTAATTAGGTTTCTTACCAGATTTAGTTTTGATCCCTAAGACAAACGCTGTAGACTGAACCCTGTTGTTTTGTCACATGACTCCGTACATTGAAAGTTTAACCTTTTACTGACAGCCCAGAATCTCCTGAACTGAGATCAGTCAGTTTAAATTTATTTTAATTATGCTTTGCATATAGCAAAGCCAAAATACAATGTCCATGCATGTGTACGCGGGGTCACACGAGGTTAAAACATGTGACAACCAGCCCCGATTAAAAGAATTTTACAACGTGCCCCAAAATGACTTTCTTGAACAATATCTTTGTCTTAGGAACACATTTAAACCTTTCAGTAAGAATCTACCATCATACTATAGTTGCCTCTTGCCATTATGTATGCCAGTGTGCTTTGAAGATGCTCACTCCTCTATCCAAGAACAATAACAAAAATATTATGAAATTGGAAATTTACTCTGAAGTGTAAAATTCACAAAAATAATTCTAATATGAGAGTTTTTGTTCGAAAACCTAGTTGTTTGAAAAAGCAAAACCTTTGCTAGAAAAAACTTTTGCAAAGTAATGCCCCACTTTTAAAGTTGGCTGTTTGTTTCCCAGGCTTCACTGATAGATCAATCAAGGAGGACTGGGAAGAAATGGATAACAGAGGTCTCAGGCCCGTCCCTCCTGGCCTCGTCCCAAAACAACAGATGGTGCCTGTCCCTGAGGTCATCCAGGATATCCCAACAGAACTGCTGCTGGAGATTCAAAGACCAAGTTTTCCAATCCTTCCCAAACCTCCAGCAATGGTTAGTGATACAACATTTTTCAGAGAGTTATTAGGACATTTAAGATGCCGTATTGGTTACTTTGTCTCAGTTGAGGCATTTGCAAGAGTTTACAGACCTTGCTGAAAAGACCAGCTTAGACCAGTCATTCTCGCAGCACATCTGGCTTGTATTGTTGAGCCCTGAAAGCTGGTGACCAACCTGATTGTTAGAAAACATTTATTTACCTTCCTTCAATGATAATATCCTTTCTGTACTCTTCTTGTGTTGGGTGGTTTGAACTTTCAGAGGAAGCCCCCCAGCAAGCGCGGCCCTCCAGCCCTACAGAAACGAGGAAATGTGACCAACTGGCAGTTGAAAGACAAAGAGCCTGTGACCAAGAAAGATGAAGAGGAAGGAAAAGAAGTGAAAACAGTCATTAGGTTTGGACTCATTACATTAGAACAATGAGTCAGGATATTTTTATATGAGATTTTTAATAATGACAGTTGCTTAAAGGTTTAGGATTAGAAAGATGGAATGATCTGTACTTGTTGGCTTAGTACTTGACCTTTTGAGTAGGCTGAGGTATTAAAATTGAGACAATACCAGTATTATGAGTTTTGTTTCCACGTATTTGTTATTAGCTCCATGAACTCATATTCATGGAGCACCTAAGGCCTTATCTACTTCACTAAACAAATAATTTTTTGCCACTCTGGTTCTTCAGAAATATCTCACTTTATTCAGGTTTAAATTTATAACAAATTCCTTTGAAATGGATGCTTTTTCTACCATTGTATAATCCAGTGTTGTACAACAATTCCATCAGATTAATAATCATTCAGATAAATTATCACGATTATCATCTTTTTTCTATTTTGTCATTCTGCTCTAGCTGGCATGGGGCAATGATAGAGGCAGAACAGGAGGTGGAGCTTCAGCCCACTGGTCGTGGAATAGAGGCAGGAACTACGGCTGATTCTGAGGGGGCTGTCCCCTTAAAACCAGGTATCAGAAACAAACCACGATATTTGAGGTATTATTCATGTCCTTAACGTAAATGGTATGAGCAGTAACAATAGTGATACTTACCTTTGCTAAAACTACTAATAATGATAATTCCTAAGTGGAAAGATACTGTATGTTATTATCATATTGTCAGCAGGAATTAATCCCATATTACATTTTTCAAGAAAGTGATTTGAATCCTTCCTTTTGTAAGGATGCATGGACTTGTAGCTTTTTGCTAAACAGTGACGATCACAGACCTACTGCTACGGATTTAATACTCTGTTATTTATTTGTGTACTCAGGTACAGTTAAACCTGTGGATCGTGTAGAGGCAGTGCTTGAGGCCTTCAGGCATGCATGGAAAGGCTATAAGGCGTTTGCGTGGGGTCATGATGAACTGAAGCCCATCTCTAAGACTCATGGAGAGTGGTTCGGCCTGGGTCTTACTCTGATAGATGCACTGGACACCATGTGGATAATGGGCCTGAAGAACGGTGAGTCTCATAACTACCGCTTCTGTCTACTTATCTGTTTCATGAGCACTGAGTGTATGTTTTAAAGGCCTCAAGAAATGCCTTGATGATCACAGTTTATTTTAGTGTTTTGAAGATTTTCCAACTGAAACAGGAAGTGGGGGTGGGGGTGGGGCATGTTGAACAACTTGTCCCATTTTTAAATATAGCTATCAGGCTTTAGTTTATAGCCACACATGCATACCACTTTCCACCATGCTGCTCATGTCGGAGCCGTTTACCAGGGAAACTTGAGAAGAGATCTCAATACCGGCCAGCTTTTCCAAAGACTGGAGAACCGAATTATGATATACTAGAGAACATTAATGCATAACCATTATGCATTATTAACCGGTCTTTGCTTGCGATGAGGCTGGAGCCGTTGTGCAGGTCCAATACAGAAGAATAAAGATAATATATCTATCTATGTTTTGAATTACAATACACTTAAGCATAGAGAATAAGGAACACTTACTTGAGCTGTACATCCAAGAAACCTCCAGCTGCACAAAAAATCTAAATGAACTTTCCTCACGTCCAGCTCCCAAGTTGGCATGTCCCAGCAGTGATCATCCCTATGCATATTCCCTTCGAAGAAAATTACCCTCTACTGTGAGAGCTTCAGGTTGCTGAAAGGTGATAATAGTCAGCCTAAACTCATTTGGAAAATCTGTTGGGAATGACCCTACAGCATGGATTGTGCTTCCTTCAAATTATCCTGCAAAGGCATAATCTGCAACAGATAAAACAGCCTGACGCATTGAAAAGTTGTATGGGGAGGGTTCGTTCTCGAACAAAGCGTTTGATTGGACAAGGTTTCTTAACCTCTTTGTGACATCATGGAGGCTTTTTAGCCAGAAGAGAGAGACTGCAGATTTTAAGTACTTGTATCTTCTGAAAACAAATGTTGTCAATGTTTATAAGTACACTAGCATTTACTGTAGATTAACTTAAAGTTAATAGATATTGACAAAGCAGCTAACTTTTATTTTGATTTCACTGGGTCTTTAAATCTATTTCTTGTCATTTTTCTGTCAATTTGAAAAACTATATTGATAAATAAAGACTTGGCAAAATGTTGTTTTCTCTTTATTTTCTCTGTATTAGAGTTTGAAGAAGCTAGAAAATGGGTCGAGGCAGAATTATCCTTTTCCAAGAATGTGGATGTAAACCTTTTTGAGAGTACCATCCGTATTTTAGGTGGGCTTTTGAGCAAATTCCACCTGACTGGAGACACCCTGTTATATAATATATATGTATATGTATATGTATATGTATATGTATATGTATATGTATATGTATATGTATATGTATATGTATATATATATATATATATATGTATGTATATGTGTGTGTGTGTATATATATGTATATGTATGTATGTATGTATGTATATATATATATATATATGTATATGTGTGTATATATATATATGTATATGTGTGTATATATATATATATATATATATGTATATATGTATATATGTATATATGTATATATGTATATATGTATATATGTATATATGTATATATGTATATATGTATATATGTATGTATGTGTATGTAACAGGGGCCAGCTGGTAGATAGCTGTGCAGTGTGTAAACCTCACTCTCCTGACCTCAAGAGGTGCACTAGCGACTGACGCTAGAGGCTGTAGCCTTTAGCCTCCTCGTTAGCGCACCCGCCTCCCACATCGGAGACGTCGATTCGAGTCCCGTGCAGAGCGGAACGGGTAGAACCGGCTACTATATATATATCTATCTATCTCCTCCTATGTTTTCCACAAGTCCTACACATTGCCTTTAATTTTTGTCTAGATAGCAAAATAAAGTTGTGAACCTATTTTCAATTACTTTTACTAAATATTTTATTCCATATGTATCTGTTCTTTAGAAAGAAATTGGCTCTAGATTAATGCCTGCCTCTAAAACCCCATCTAAAATCCCCTTCTCTGACTTGAACATTGGTAAAGGAACAGCTCATCCTCCACGCTGGACCACAGACAGCACTGTTGCAGAAGTGACAAGCATTCAGCTTGAATTCAGAAAGCTCAGCAGACTTACTCATGACCCACAGTACCAGGTAAAATCACCTTCTCTCTCTTTTCATTTAGGCTATAGAGTGAAAACCTGCCCGCCCATTTTTTCAGTTGCCTGTGTTCTGGAAATATTTTTCCAGATAATTTTATCTGTAGGCTTTTCATAAAATCATTCATAAGAGTAAACCTTGAACCAAGCCAACCTCAGAGGTTAATCACAAAATTACAAAAAAGCATTTAAAAATCAAACAAAAAGACAGGTACAAGACTGTGCTCTTTTCGTCTTTCACAAAGGCACAAATTAGAATACCATGAAGCGTTGCGAATGATGTAATCAAATAAAAAACAATTGAAATATATAAAACTATTGATTTTGGGTCATTGATTATTAGTATAGGAACAATATATATTAGGCTATCTGCAAAATATTCAGATATACACAAATAGATTTGTTTACAACCAGAGGTCTCTGATTGGTGGATTTGTCTCTGCTAGACCATGGGTAGTGTAGATGTTTACCTGGCTATTAAACACAAAATAACGCAGACTGATGGCTTCTAAGGCAACTAAGGCATGCACCATCAATGAACAACCTCGGAGCTCACAGTAGGTTTACTGTAAAGGTTTATAAGTTTTCGTTGATAATACAGTCTGTAGAAAAACAAATGGGATTTTTTTTTCTTTCGGAAATAGACTGTTGCACTCTATTTCCTTTCATCTCTACTTTCGCTGTCTATAAAGGACAAACAAATTCCCAAGAATAGAACATTAAGAAAAGAAAAAAACATACTGTTCAAGTTGTCATTCTTTTTGCAAACACCATAAGAACACAGAAACAAGCAACTAAAATCAGCTGAGAGGTTTAAATCATAACAGGAGTCCTTGTGTAGCATCTAACTGTATATTTTTGCCATTGCTTGTAATATATACAGAACTGTATGGTATACCACTGAATTCATACACTTTCTTATTCTTAGAAAGCAGTGGATGAGGTGACAAGACAGGTACACACGTTAGAAGGAAAGCATGATGGTCTGGTGCCAATGTTCATAAACACCAGCAGTGGGAAATTCACGCGCAATGGGGCCTTCACGCTGGGGGCTCGTGCTGACAGTTACTACGAATACCTGCTCAAACAGTGGCTACAGGGTGGAAAGAAAGCGACAGAGTGAGTTACAAACAGATACAAATGCAGCTTGGGCTGAAGAGTACATGATGTTAGTGCTTAGACCTGGTGTCAATTGTGCACTAGTTCTTTAAGCTAATGGGCTTCAAGGATTTTCACTGAGCCTAATGGACCGAGATTATGACGAGATGGTATGATTGATTCACATTTCACTGGTAGGGTGAACTGTGCAGGAACATAAACAATGTAGAGTCAGAGCACATTATAATCATTGTATAAAGATGGTTTAGAGAAGACTGTGCTTTTGCTTCTATGTCTTTTGAGTGCAACTTGGTATTGCATGATATTATTTTGATGTATTTAGTAATTTCAAGGTAGTTTTGGTTATTTCAAGTCATGTCAATTGTGGATGCTTAAATTTGAACAACATCTTAAAGGTATAGGTCGACCCAAAATGAAAAATCTGCAATAATTTACTCACCTCTTTCTTTCTTATGCAGAACTGTAAGCTTGGTTTCGATGCAGTTTTCACATATCGATAATTGGAAGATTTTCCTTATGATTATCGGTGTATATAATGTGAATTATTTTTATATATATATATATATATATATATATATATATATATGGCTGCTTGTTGCACAATGATATTTGTCTATTCAAACATGTTTCTCAATGCAACTTTGGTAAAGTGTGAGTGCTTGGGTTAATTAAAGTGGGTCTGGCGGATGACATGGTGCGTTCGAAAATTATTTATTATGAAGGTTGAGCACACACTGCAGGCTTGCCATCTCCGGAGGCTGTTAAAAATCCTGCAGCGTCATGGAGCGCAGGTCACATATTTTTCAATTAAATTCTTATTCCATTAAAGACTCTAGCGATCACTGGATGATATATTGTGTATAAGTATCTTTCATAGAGCCTACACAATGTATTTTCAGTAATAAGTATGTTTTTTTTTTTGTGGTTTGATGGCTTGAATGAAATATCTGTTTAATGGGAAATTGCGTAATAAACATCGCCATATCTAATCATTCAGTTTGCACAGTTAAACCAGTTTCATACACTAACCTGCAAACTCATCAACATCACTTTGTTAATTTATGAAGTACAAAAACCTATGTAACTTTGAGCTCATAATATGTGTGTATCTGTGCCTTGTCCATGCTGTTACCAGCTTCAGTAAATGTTATGTCGCCCCCTTGTTGTCTCCCAAATATTTTACATCAGACTATATTAAATGGAATACAATTGACAGTGCATTGAAAGCATATATTAGGCTTCTAAGTTAAGTGTTGGCTGATGTAATATATGGAGGCCTCAAAAAGGAAACTAACAATTATCAATATATCAATATATTATGACATCCCTACAGAACACAGATATTTTCATGAATATCTCGGTCTGTCTTTTCAGAACAATGGTAACGGATATGGACTCACTTCAAAGATTATAAAAGTCGTGTTACTTTTGTCATGTGAAGCTGTTTAGCTTCTGATATCATATACGAAGCTTACTGTGTTTGTCAGACTGTTATTCTGTCTCTGTCTCTCCTGCTGGTGTGTTGATGATTGCATATGATGGCTCATTATGATGCATCTCAATGCTTCTCATCACACCTGAGCCTGGTTAGCCTCCCGCTGGTGTTACATCACATACGCTTGCTACTCGCTGCTTCTGTTTTGAATAATTCATTGAAAAGGTGTTCACTGGGGTTCAGTAAACATGGACTGTTAATGAGTTTGATAAATATCTCTTGTCTGGAATATCAGATCACCCCAAGACCAGGTCAGTGATTAAGCAAGTCTTAGTCAATGACCAGTAAGGTGGTCTACACATTTAAATAACCTCTGCATCCTACCTGTATTATCAATGATAGCTGTCTTTAAGACCTCATAGATGGGGTCAGTCATCTTAGGGTTGATTTTCATGCAGTGCAGAGACATGAGTGGGCATACATTATGAAATGAAGTGTCTCTAATTTAATTTTCCAATTGAGATGCAGTATCTTGTATTTGCCTCTAGAGGGCATAAGAGTTTAATTCTGTTGCAGTTTGGAATGGAATACTAGCTTATTTAATAATGTGCAGAAAATACTGTATGGTGCCTACTGTTTAAAAAATAAATAGTAAGTGTAACCGTAGGTATTATATGGCGTCCAGTTATCATTTTGGAAATTAAAATTTGTATTTTGCATTTATTTAATTTTGTGTAAATAATTATTATTTTTATTTTTTTTCAGTCCAATTAAATAATGATCAAAAAAATAAAGTTAAAAATCACAGTGGTAATTACGGTTAATTTTTTCACAATGGAAATGGAAATCAGCTGACTATTCTATGCATACAGAAAATTCTAATTCTTTGCACAGTATGCATACTACATTCATTGTGGAAATAGTATGGTATTTGGAACATAGCCTATTCCTGTGTTTGCAGATAAATAACAGTTTGTGTCTTTATCTGTCTTTTCAGGCTGCTCGAGGACTATCTTCAGGCTATAAAGGGTGTCAAAATGAATCTCCTGAGACAAACATCTCCAAGTAATCTGACCTTCGTAGGAGAGCTGTCCAACGGCCATGTCATCCCCAAGATGGTGAGAGGTCAAAACTTTCGCTTCAGTTGCCAAATGTCATTCTTAAGCATTCTTAAGTCTTTACTCTATAATATGTTTAATCTAATAGCTGCAGCATCTGTTGCTGTAATCGCCAGTCTTAAATCAAGTGAGTTTAATGAATTTGGCTCCCTTCACAAGGATAGAAATAGGCCATTCTAATGGGATGGAAATGGAGATCTGAGACCTCTGTTACCCTATGCAAAATATCCTTTTTAAAGACCCCATGAAATGGCTTCTTGAGCATTTTTCTTTCCTGTATTGATGTATGTCCTATTGATTTGGCTAGGTGTATCAAAGGGCTCCTTGTTTTTAAATAGCCAATAGGTTTTAGTTGTCACAGCCAGAAACGATAATTTTCTGTTAGCTACATGGTTGCGGGTGGTATTAGGGGATGGACATGATTGGACACAAATCTATTTAGTACAAGATCATCCATATTTTTGGTCCATTTTTTCTGTAAGATTGCTTTAAATCTATTCTAGGTTAATTTTGGTCAACTTTAATGAGTTCACTAGTGTATAGATGGCTTCAAAGCTAATAGACCTGGATTAAAACTCCACAGAAGTCCAATTTTGATTACATGGGTCTTTGATGTCTTTTTTCATCATAACTTTGTCTTTTTCTCTAACCCAGGATCATTTAGTGTGTTTTTTGCCTGGCACGTTGGCTCTTGGTGCTCATAATGGTCTGCCTTCGGATCACATGGATCTGGCCCTGCAGTTAATGGAGACTTGTCATCAGATGTATGCGCAGATGGAGACGGGCTTGAGCCCAGAGATTGCTTACTTTAACTTGCAGTACCACAACGAAAGAGACATTGATGTAAAGGTAGACTGTCGTTGATATACTGCCTGAATGAGTGAATGCAGACACAGAAACTGCAATTATATAAAGTTATATAAAGTTATAGTCACTTCACATCCTGAATGGAGAAAAAAAACAAACACTTGAAATCTGATCTGAGTGCTTGGACTTAAACACATTTCCAAAAAACAGCATTTATTAATCTTGCGTAATGCTAATTTCAACATATAGTAATATATTCAAATCAAACAACAATACAATGAGCAATTGTATTTTTGTAAACAAACGCTACAAAGAATAATAAATGCTGTAAAATTATATCGTTCATTGTAAGTTCACGATACCTAATACATTAACTAATGTTAACGAATGGAACCGTAAAGTATTAGCAAAAAAAACAAACATATTTCTGTACTCAGAACTTATGAGAATGACTTTTAAAGAGATAGTTTACCCAAAAATGAAAATTCTCTCATCGTTTACTCGCCCTCAGCCCATCCCAGATTTGTATGAACAAAATTATGAACAATTACGAAGATTTTTAGAAGAATTTCAGCTCTGTAGGTCCACACAATGCAAGTGAATGGTGACCATAAATTTGAAGGTCCAAAAAGCACACAATGGCAGTATAAATAATATCCATACGAGCTCTCACAGTGGTTAAATCCATGTCCTCAGAAGTGAAAGATGTGGGTAAAACAGATCAATATTTAAGTATTTTCGTACTGTAAATCTCCACTTTAGCATTCATGTATGTTGCCACCTACTGGGCAGGGTGGAGAATTAATGGTAAAAATGAATTAAATATGGATCTATTTCTCACCATGAAGACAAAGATTAAACCACTTAAGTCATATGGTTTACATTTATACTGCCTTTATGTACTTTTTAGAGCTTCAGAGTTCTGTCCACCATTCACTTGTATAGACCTACAGAGCTGAGATCTTTTAAAAATCTTCGTTTGTGTTCAGCAGAAGAAAGAAAGTCATACACATCTGGGATGGCAAAAGGGTTAGTAAATAATGAGAATTTTTATTTTGGGGTAAACTATCCCTTTAAGATGGTTGTCACCCTTTTGCATAAATAGCAATATTTTCTCAATATGTGGGTGGTTAACATGACATTTCAAGCTGATACATTGTGGCATGCTGTAATTTCTCAAACTATTTTAAACAAGATTTTTATTATTTTACTTTAAACAATTAATTTAAAAATGGTTTGAAATGAACTAGTACAGACAAAAAGGTGATATAAATAAATAAATAAATAAATAAATAAATATCTTCTCATGCCATATATTTATTTAAGTATATGTACATTTTAATCTTAAATCCTGATGTTGAATGTTGAAACTGTAACACTTTACAATACGGTTCAATTTGTTAACATCAGACAATTGTGTCATATATAATGTATCATGAACTAACAATGAAAAATATAATTATTGCAGCATTTTTAAATCTTGGCTAATGTTAATTAATTTATAAAGATACAATCATTCATTGTTAGTTCATAATGTCTTTAACTTATGTTAACATACCATTATTAATTTTAAAGCAGATGTTGAAGGTAACATTAACCAAGATTAATTAATTGCTGAAAAATATTTTTAATGGTTAATTCATGTTAATGTTAATAAATGCAACCTTATCGTAAAGTGTTACCAGCTCATCTTATATAGGCATGCTATACAGTATGTCAACTACCCCCTGCTTTAAGCCTGCAGACAGACACAACTTACTAAGGCCTGAGACTGTGGAGAGTCTATTCTACATGTACAGATTCACCAAGGAGAGCAAATACAGAGACTGGGGCTGGGACATCCTACAACAAGTTTTAACAAGCACACTAGAGTGAGTGGAAACTACTTAATTCTGTACATATAAACAAATCACACGTAAATCCATCATGTTGTATAATCTTCAATAACTTCACTTGGTTCTGGTCCCAGGTCCCCAGTGGAGGCTACACCTCAATAGGTAATGTCCGTGACCTTGTGAACCCTGCGCCTAGAGACAAGATGGAGAGCTTCTTCCTGGGTGAGACGCTGAAGTATCTCTTCCTTCTGTTCTCTGACGACAACGAGCTGGTCAGTCTGGATAAGTACGTGTTTAACACTGAGGCCCATCCGCTTCCTATATATGGGCTTCTACATCATGACGAGCGAGACTGGGCTCATGATGGTCCTGATGTAGAACTCAAAAAGTAATGATGCGGACTTGCATAGGAAGTGGCTCCTCAAAGGTTTTGTATTAGATTCTTATGGTGGGAAGCGCTGCTGAGTTGATTCTATTCTGAATAGAGGTTGTGAGTTATGAACTGACATTTAACTGTGCACTGAGGTTTATTAGAAAATGGTGAGAATTTGTAATCTTCTAGAGGGGTTTTACAAGGAAAGATTTGGTTGCGGTATCACAGAATTTTTGTGGGAAAAAGCTTGGGGTGTCATGAAATCATGTTCTTTAAAGACAGCGTGAGTTATCTCAAACACTTGTGTATGTTGGACAAGTCAGTTAGATACTCTAAATGCGTCCTGAGATGTGGAGGATGCATCAAATTTTAGATGTCTTGTCTCCCACATTTGGGACGGAAACATTAATGTCAAAGCTCCGTAAATCACAAGGCAGACTGTGATTCACACACACACTGTGGAAAAAAACAAGCATTCTGTAAAATGAAGACTTATTTCGTTTTACATTTTTCTGAGTTGATGGATGCTCTCGATTCAAATGCTTTACCCTTATGTTTGCAGGCTGTTCCAAAGGGACACTGCAAATCAATATTTGTTTCCCTTTTGCAAGAGACAAGATGCATTGGGAATTGGTTTGAGTATTTAGCGGTTCCTCTTTAGAGATCAGTTATTTGGGCTGGTTTGAAGCCTGCAGGATTTTTTTTTTTTTTGGTTATTTAATTTAACTTTTAGTCTTGCTTGAATTGTTGCATTGTAGATTTGTTATCAACAAATTTTGTGGGAACTTCCACAGCACTGGATGCTGTGATGATACATTTTGTTCCAACTGAGATCAAATGTGTATATATGCTTTTGTACTAATTCAAATTTCATAGATGATTAAAAGCTCAACTAATTGAAAAAGTAGTGTGAAGGATAAACTGTTTGTCATAAGCAGGACCACTGAAGTTGTTTTCACAAATTGCACAGCTCTGATCTATATCCATGCACTGCCATCTGCTACAATAATGTTAAATGATTGTAAACAGGTTTGCAGAGTTTAAGTCGTACGTCAAATGCATATTTCTGGGTAAAATTTTACAATAAGGTTGATAATGAACAATACTAACAATAATTGCAGCATGCTTTAATCTTGGTTCATGTTAATTTCTACATATGCTAATACATTTTTAACATTTAAATTAACATTAGGTAATGCATTATGAAATAACGTGAACTAAGTTATTAATTGTTAGATCATGATACCTAATGCATTAAAGGGACAGTTCACCCAAAAATGAAAATCTGTCCTCATTTACTCATCCCCATGTTGTTACAAAGTATGACTTTCTTCCGTGGAATACAAAAGGAGTGTACCATTTTAGTTCACAGTACAGTTGCTGTTGTGTTCTTTAGGAGAAATCAATTCAAATGGGTTTGGAGAAACATGAGGGCGAGTAAATTATGTGAGAATTGAAATTTTTGGGTGAACTAACATGAGTTAATAATGAGCAATTGTGTATTTATAATTAACATTAAAGGAATAGTTCACTCAAAAATTTCTCATTTACTCACCCTCATGCCATCCCAGATACGTATGACCTTCTTTCTTCTGCTGAACACAAACAAATATTTTTTTATAAATATATCTCAGCTCTGTAGGTCCATACAATGAAAGTGAATGGTGGCCAAAAATATGAAAGTCCAAAAAGCATATAAAGGCTGCATAAAAGTAGTCCATACCTCGCCAGTGTTTAAATACGTGTCTTCAGAATCAATATGATGTGTGGGTGACAAACAGATCAACATTTAAGCCCTTTTTACTATAAATTCTCCTCCCTGCCCAGTAGGTGGCGATATTAACAAAGAATGTGAATTGCCAAAAACAAAAGAAGCAGAATGTGAAAGTGAAAGTGGAGATTTACAGCTTTTTTTTACCTTCAAAGTTTTGGCCACCATTTACTTGCATTGTGTGGACCTACAGAGCTGAGATATTCTATTAAAAAAACGTGTTTGTGTTCAGCAGAAGAAAGAAAGTCATACACATCTGGGATGGCAAAAGGGTTAGTAAATAATGAGAATTTTTATTTTGGGGTAAACTATCCCTTTAAGATGGTTGTCACCCTTTTGCATAAATAGCAATATTTTCTCAATATGTGGGTGGTTAACATGACATTTCAAGCTCATACATTGTGGCATGCTGTAATTTTATCTCAAACTATTTTAAACAAGATTTTTATTATTTTACTTTAAACAATTAATTTAAAAATAGTTTGAAATGAACTAGTACAGACAAAAAGGTGATATAAATATCTTCTCATGCCATATATTTATTTAAGTATATGTACATTTTAATCTTAAATCCTGATGTTGAATGTTGAAACTGTAACACTTTACAATACGGTTCAATTTGTTAACATCAGACAATTGTGTCATATATAATGTATCATGAACTAACAATGAAAAATTTAATTATTGCAGCATTTTTAAATCTTGGCTAATGTTAATTAATTTATAAAGATACAATCATTCATTGTTAGTTCATAATGTCTTTAACTTATGTTAACATATACCATTATTAATTTTAAAGCAGACGTTGAAGGTAACATTAACCAAGATTAATTAATTGCTGAAAACTATTTTTAATGGTTAATTAATGTTAATAAATGCAACCTTATCGTAAAGTGTTACCAGCTCATCTTATATAGGCATGCTATACAGTATGTCAACTACCCCCTGCTTTAAGCCTGCAGACAGACACAACTTACTAAGGCCTGAGACTGTGGAGAGTCTATTCTACATGTACAGATTCACCAAGGAGAGCAAATACAGAGACTGGGGCTGGGACATCCTACAACAAGTTTTAACAAGCACACTAGAGTGAGTGGAAACTACTTAATTCTGTACATATAAACAAATAACAAATATGAAAGTCCAAAAAGCATATAAAGGCTGCATAAAAGTAGTCCATACCTCGCCAGTGTTTAAATACGTGTCTTCAGAATCAATATGATAAGTGTGGGTGACAAACAGATCAACATTTAAGCCCTTTTTACTATAAATTCTCCTCCCTGCCCAGTAGGTGGCGATATTAACAAAGAATGTGAATTGCCAAAAACAAAAGAAGCAGAATGTGAAAGTGGAGATTTACAGCTTTTTTTACCTTCAAAGTTTTGGCCACCATTTACTTGCATTGTGTGGACCTACAGAGCTGAGATATTCTATTAAAAAAATGTGTTTGTGTTCAGCAGAAGAAAGAAAGTCATACACATCTGGGATGGCATGAGGGTGAGTAAATTATTGGAGATTTATTTTATTTTTTTCCAAGATGAATAAATTCTCTCTCTCTCTCTCTCTCTCTCTCTCTCTCTCTCTCTCTCTCTCTCTTATATATTTATAATATAGTTTAGTCCATAATACCTAATGCATTTAGTAAGGTTAAGATATAGAAACTTATTGTAAAGTTTTACCAATATTTATTTTCCATAAAGAAAATGCTTGTAAACTCCATTCTTGACTGTTGTGTGCCACCTAGACATGTTTGCTCTTTGCTACAATCAGCAGTTTGTTATTACCACTTGTGATCGCTAGCAAGTGTTAAATGAAGGAGCTCAGTGTGGAGACAGAACTGATGAAGGCTTGTGAAGGTCAGTGTGTTACATTTATTAATATCCAGCACAGTTGAATTGTATTTAATAATGTAAAGTGATGTGATTACATAGATGCTACCGGACAGGAGCGGGTCTCTGGGGTTGCTGATATTCGTTATGTAAAAAAGATGATTAGAGGTGGAATTGTAAATCAATGACCATGTATAAGTTAAGGAATTGTTGATAGATTTTATTTTTTTTTTTATTGATTTGTATTTTTTTATTATTATTTGTGCTGTGACGGATCACTGGCTTATCATGTTCAATTACAAATGCTTTTTAGATTTTTTTTTTTATCACAGAATGTATTTTTCAGCCTCTGGAGCAAGTTCTTTCCAACCAAAATGGACCTACGAGCCTAGTGCAATTATACTTCTATGTTACCTTTTGGATTATATCATGTCGGTTACATGCTATGAAAAAATAAGTAAATAAAACTGGCTTGCCAACTGTGTGCCTTTGTCCTGCCAAATGACCACCTCTGGAGATGGATAAGATATTAATATTGTATTATAACTTACTTAAAGGTATAGATCACCCCAAAACGAAAATTGTGTCATTTACTCATCCTCGTGTTGTTTTAAACCAGTATGACTCTGTCTTCTGCAGAACACAAAAAGAGTTGTTAGGCTCATTCATCATTCTTTTGTATCCTTTTTCCTTTTCAGGGAAAGTGAATTGTGATTGTGGCTGTCAGTCCCTAAAATGTAGCCTTTTGAGTTCCATGGAATTGTGGATTCATATGGGAAATTTGTGGATTAATGATGACAAGAGTTTTCATTTTCAGGTTCATTTTCAATATCCTTTTAAATCCCTCATTCTATCCCTGTAACAACCCTGCCTTCATGTTGTGCAGTGACTAAGCTTTACAAGCCCATAGGTGTGTTTACACTGTTACAATTCATATAGTAACTTATTTTCTGTACAGTCTTGCAACTATTGATTTAACAGCTTTCAATGCATCACTTAACAAAATAAAGCAGACAAGCAGTTAATGTTATGGCAGTACTGTCTTTTTAATGACTGCAGTATTATGTTTTCCACTGGCATATTTGAAATCACAGTCAGATCCAGTACACAGCCTGACACCTAGACAGATATGTACTTCGGCTACGCCTTTGTTATCTCTGATCCCACTCGGATGGCCATCTCAACCAGGGCAGAAACAGCACTGCGAGGATTTCCAATATACTCTGTGAAAATATTCTGATGCAGACTTTTTTGAGGGTTTTCAGTTATTCACTTTCTGGATTGCTGATGAGGGTTTCAGTCAGGTTACCCTGACCTGACTGCACGATGTGTGGTGTTCTGTCATGCATTTATGATAAAGGGCTCAGACACACTCCTGCAGACATAGATTGGAACTTCCTGTCTTGTCTTGAGCGCTTCAGTCATAGGGGAATGATATTGATTACTTTTAAGAAACAGTTGCCCCAAAGTGTGTTGAAACTTAGGCCACACTTAAAAAAAACATATGAATTTAGTTGCATTAGAACATGTAAATGTGCCAAATGTTTTTTTCAGTATTTTCTTCACATTTTCATAACCTCTTTAAAGCAGTGTTCTGGGTTCAATTCAAGTATGCTCAATTGATTGTGGCCACAACAATTATTTAAACTAATCCCTCTTTTTTTTAAAGGGTCATGAAATGCTTTTTCATACTATCATTATCTTCCTTTTTTCTTACCAAAACAGACATAATTTTGTAATGTATGATAATTTTCCACCTGTCTCTGACAATCTTTCTAAAAAAACGTTTGCATCAGCTCCTCCTTTAAACTTCAATGTAAATATCCTCTGTTATGATTGGCTAACAGCGTGCAGCCCCTCAAATTTTTACAAAGTATGACTTTCTTCTGCTGAACACAAACAAAGATTTTTAGAAGTATATCTCAGCTCTGTAGGTCCATACAATGCAAGTGAATGGTGGCCAAAATTTTGAAGGTCCAAAAAGCATATAAAAGTAGTCTATACCACTCCAGTGTTTAAATCCATGTCTTCAGAATCAATATAAGTGTGGGTGACAAACAGATCAACATTGAATCCCTTTTTACTGTAAATTATCCTCCCTGCACAGTAGGTGGTGATATTAACAAAGAATGTGAATTGCCAAAAACAAAAGAAGCAGAAAGTGAAAGTGGAGATTTATAGCTTTTTGTACCTTCAAAGATATTTTTTTTTCACCAAAACAGACATAATTTTGTAATATATGATCATTTCCCACCGAGTCTCTAACAATCTTTCTAAAAAACTATTTTTGCATCAGCTCCTCCTTTAAACTTCAGTTTAATCACCCTTGTGCAGGATGTTGCACAAAGCATAGTTTAACAGGTGAGACACAAGTATGCAACACAAAATGATTTAACTATTGCAGACACAAATTCAATAAGATGTTTAAATGCATGCTGGGCAACTGTATTTGCCAGCTTTGGAGGGTCTGCCAACACAGTCCTAGTGAAACCATCTTCCATATTCTGCACATTCAATCTGAGAAAAGAAACACACATTACAATTAGGTAACATGTTACTGGAAAACATCTACTTTTATGTTTGAAATATAGAATTTGCCATCACCCATTGGTCAGTTTGCAACTACCAACTACCATTTTCAGCCTTTTTGGCTTCCTTTACAGATTGAGGTCATCTGATACGAATCTATTAAATATGCCTTTTTTCTCGCATGACATATTTAATCAGTCTGCAATGTTGTGGAGATAAGCGTTTACAACCTATTTACAGAAAGAATCAAAGTATTAGATTGTTATCACAAAGAATTGAAACACATATATACAAAGGACTGACATGCACTGATTGCATTTGTAATCGTGTTAAATTTATTTGGAGAATTAATTAATCTTAGCTCACTTTCTAGCTGTTTGCCTGGTGCCAGATCCATTATCCTAGTTGTGTATAGTTTATAGGGGCCCATCTTGCTCCATATCAGATGTTGTTTCTAGCCCTCCCATATATACATTTGTACTACGAAAATTAACAAAAAGAAAAATTCTGAGCTATTGCAAATGAGTCAAATGTTGTCTGCCTATTTAGTATTAACCTTACTCTTCAGATTCTGTAGATGCTGGGATGGTGTCTGAAGACCAAGATGGATGCTGTTTTGTCTGTGCCTTTTTTGTGGTCTGATTGAGTGAATAGCATGTTGAGTGGTGGGGCTATTGATTTTTGGAGTTGACAGACTCTTGGTGGGACTATGAGGAGGGGGACTGGATGGAGAAGAAGGACTGGATGGAGGAGGAGGACTGGATGGATGAGGGGGACTGGATGGAGGAAGAAGTCCGAAAGGAGGAAAAGGACTGGGAGGAGGAAGAGGGCTCGGTGGAGTTGATGGGATCCATCTTTTTGGAATGTGGGGCTCTGGCTCCACATACTTTTTTAGGTGATCTGTATTGAATTTGATTAGTAGACCACATCAACATTTCCCCCCTCAATTTGCATGATAGTGAATGGACCCAACATATCTGGATCCATTTGTCGTCCCTTTCTGCTCTCTGTCACACGTTCCACACTAAAATTTTGTCCCCAACCTCAAATTTGACCATCTTTCACTTTCTGACATTGTCCTGGCTCTTTTCTATGTTTCTGAGACAATTCCTCATTGGCAACCATGACTTCCACTTTTCCAATACTGACCTAAGCAGAACATACAGCATTCACAAACATTATTAATTTTTACATATCTTTAAGTTGAGTTGTCATTCTAAAACAAAATACACAAACACTAAACTCATAATCAATTGGCACCTTACATGGATACTGCCTCTCTCTCAAACAATAAATAGTATGGGGAATACTTTGGAATTCATCATGGAATTCAGATGCAGGTCCCGCAATGATGGAATTTCCCCAACCAGTTTCATCAGGCTTCTGAACATCCAAATTGAAGATGTAACATAACACTGCATTTTATTTCGTATGGGGAAAAATAATTCCTGAACGTGGGTCTGTTCATTTTTCCTCTCCTTTGCTCCCCAATTTGGAATGCCCAATTCCCAATGCAAAGTCCTCGTGGTGGCGGAGGACAAACCATCAATCTGCGCAAATTATCATGTGGCTTGCTGAGCGCATTGCCACAGAGGTGTTTTTAACAAACTCTCCTCCCTGATCTGTCGGAAGTCATTTTGGTACTCCAAATTTGTAAAAAATAAAATAAAAAAATTTAAGGATGCACCGTGTGACCTCTTCTGCACTCTATGTCTTAAGTGGGCTTCTGGCCATTTGGTCAAATAGTCCACCATCACACAGATATATGTGTGACCATGATCAGTTGATGTAAGTTTACCTATAAGGTCCATGCCAACTAATTCCAGAGGTTCTATGACCTGAAATGGGAACCTTTTTTTTTTTTTTTAACTTTCAGGACTAAGGCTAACGTCTTAAAGGTGTATAAGAGGTTTTTTATACATACAACTATGGGATTGGATGCTTTCTTTGTTATTGTTCTCCTGTTCTGACACTGTGCTATCTGAAAGAAGAAAGGTGTCTTATGAGCATTTTAATCTAATATTAGCCAAAGAGTCTAAGTTAGTACAATAAATGTTCAGAAAATGTGGTAATGTTTAGTTTGCTATGTACAAGACTTATTACTAACTCTCTTGCGGATATCCTGCTCTATGCCGGGCTAGTATAAACTAGTTATTATGGCATGTTGAGTTTTCTCAACTCCACAGTGTCCCCCATAAAATTTAACAAAGGTATTGTGTGCCTCCTCAGGTGATATGAAAACTTTGGCCAAATGCTGACTCTGATCTTTCCTTTTTCTGCATTTGTAATACACCATTCCATCTGGTGTAATCATGTTACAGTAAAGACAATACAGTATATGGGAAAAAAAAAAATCCAGGAGTTTTGGTGAGGAACTTGCGATAAGGGAGCGAAAAGGAGGCACAAATTTATCCAGATATGTTGGGAAGATGTACTGTTATAAGAGTTGAGGGAAAATTAGGGTACTGTACTTTCAGGCCTTTGCATCTACCATAGTTAAAACTACAGTCTGTTTCATAATTCATATTGAATTCAGGGTCATCACACTCTTTGAGAGCATTTATGGAGAAAACTGTGAGTCTCAATTTATGCATCATTATACAGCATGGTCGATTCTGAATAGCTAAAGACTTTATTACATGCTGTTTTAAAGTACCATGAATGTCACCTTGCAATGTAATTATGCCATAAACATGACATGAATAGCTCCAGTTATGGGAATTGCAAAAAAAGCCTCCACATGTTCATTACACTTATTAAAGGATTCGGCTTCAAATCCTTAACTGCTCATTGCTTGTTTTCTTAGAACTGCTGTTGAGGAATACAACTGGCCTAAAGAGAGACCAGTATGGAAAATGAAGACAAGGAGTCCTGAATTAAGAGAGATTACTGAAGACACAGTACTCTTCAGACTTCCACTGACAGACATCTGACCCATCAATGAGTTAATGGACCATTAGTCGGAGCAAAATGGAAACACTACTTTTTAAGAATAAAGGGTGTAAAATCAGTTGATGTAATTTCTAAGATTCTGATAAGTGAAAGAATCAGAAAATTCCACAATTCCAGAATTGTTCCAAACACTAAGTTCTGTTCAACATGAATGATGTAGGGGAAAAATAATAATAGTAATAATGAAAAAGAAATTGAAACACTCTGTACTCACTTCCTGATCCATTGTCAACTATTGGTTGCACATCAGTCATAAATCTAGGCTTAATCATTTTCAGAGTTTTCTGAGCGCCAGGACATCCAGGCACAAGAACAGTATTTACCCTCAGGTAAATATTCTGATGTTAAATTGTTCCTCATGAACAATTAAAATGCCTCAGGAATCCCCAATAGTGCAATAATGTAAATACACTCACCTAAAGGATTATTAGGAACACCATACTAATACTGTGTTTGACCCCCTTTCGCCTTCAGAACTGCCTTAATTCTACGTGGCATTGATTCAACAAGGTGCTGAAAGCATTCTTTAGAAATGTTGACCCATATTGATAGGATAGCATCTTGCAGTTGATGGAGATTTGTGGGATGCACATCCAGGGCACGAAGCTCCCGTTCCACCACATCCCAAAGATGCTCTATTGGGTTGAGATCTGGTGACTGTGGGGGCCATTTTAGTACAGTGAACTCATTGTCATGTTCAAGAAACCAGTTTGAAATGATTCGAGCTTTGTGACATGGTGCATTATCCTGCTGGAAGTAGCCATCAGAGGATGGGTACATGGTGGCCATAAAGGGATGGACATGGTCAGAAACAATGCTCAGGTAGGCCGTGGCATTTAAACGATGCCCAATTGGCACTAAGGGGCCTAAAGTGTGCCAAGAAAACATCCCCCACACCATTACACCACCACCACCAGCCTGCACAGTGGTAACAAGGCATGATGGATCCATGTTCTCATTCTGTTTACGCCAAATTCTGACTCTACTACCTGAATGTCTCAACAGAAATCGAGACTCATCAGACCAGGCAACATTTTTCCAGTCTTCAACTGTCCAATTTTGGTGAGCTCTTGCAAATTGTAGCCTCTTTTTCCTATTTGTAGTGGAGATGAGTGGTACCCGGTGGGGTCTTCTGCTGTTGTAGCCCATCCGCCTAAAGGTTGTGCGTGTTGTGGCTTCACAAATGCTTTGCTGCATACCTCGGTTGTAACGAGTGGTTATTTCAGTCAAAGTTGCTCTTCTATCAGCTTGAATCAGTCAGCCCATTCTCCTCTGACCTCTAGCATCAACAAGGCATTTTCGCCCACAGGACTGCCGCATACTGGATGTTTTTCCCTTTTCACACCATTCTTTGTAAACCCTAGAAATGGTTGTGCGTGAAAATCCCAGTAACTGAGCAGATTGTGAAATACTCAGACCGGTCCGTCTGGCACCAACAACCATGCCATGCTCAAAATTGCTTAAATCACCTTTCTTTCCCATTCTGACATTCAGTTTGGAGCTCAGGAGATTGTCTTGACCAGGACCACACCCCTAAATGCATTGAAGCAACTGCCATGTGATTGGTTGATTAGATAATTGCATTAATGAGAAATTGAACAGGTGTTCCTAATAATCCTTTAGGTGAGTGTACATATCTCATGTATATATGTAAATTCACATATATAATTCTATAACTGTACATACCACTACTTGCACATACACCATTCTGTTATATGTCCTATTATTTATATCATTGTATGTATATTTATACTCTTACCTTGTTTTGTATTCTGTGTCTCACTGTAATATTCTGTCTGCACTTATTTCTCCTATCACCCAAAAAAATTCCTTGTGTACGTGAGAACACTTGGCAATAAAGCTCGTTCTGATTGTGATAAGTTAACTTCATGACCCTATGCATGGTTAAGCTTTATGTCCAGGGTAGAGGACACAAGTGTCAGCTGCTTGTACAACAAGAGATTTCAAATTATAAAATCACTTATGAACAAAGACAAACCAACTCTATCTCTACATTCTTTTTCAAAAAATCTATAAAAATATGAACATGAAGTATGATATGATATGAAAGATAATAAACTGCAGATCAAATTATAAGACTTTGGTAATACATTTATTTCATTAATTAATAATCAGAAGAAGAAGGTTTAATAAAATGAGAACTCATCGGAAAAATCAACAATCATTTCACTATAGAAAAGTAAAAGACATTGCAATCCATGGGCTTTTTCCAAATGGCATATATGCACCCTTGAAAGGCACTTCAGGAAGGGGACACCACTTGAAAAGTTGTTCTAAACAAAAGTAAGAAAGTGACAAATGACCCTTTCACAAGAAATTAAGTGAAGGCTAAATTTAAAGAGTGATGCCATGCTCCCTTCAAAGTGAGCACATCAAGAGCTCTGTCTTTCATAGTGAATAGGGCATAGGGATGATCACTTTCGATTGAAATTCGCGCGGTTTAGGTACTGGCTAATTTAATTTAAACTAAGCCAAGGTGTGTTGTCATATGCGATCAGAACAGATGGCAGTACACTGCAGACACATATCTGCCTATGATAGCGTTGCAAAAAAAATTTCGTACAATTTTCGACTTTGCATGATATGAGCACGAAGTGATCATCTGTGTTCCGCAACTGCTTTCGGGTCCTTGAATAACGTATAACGTGTGAGTAAGGGCAGCCGGTGGACTTTCTGGTGCCCTCCTAGGTTAAGATGGTGTCCCCCTATGGAGTTGGTGCCCTACGCAGACTGCATAGTCTGCTTATAGGGATCAGTGGTACTGATCACAAGGACATGATTGCCAGATCATCACTTGAGAGCCTCAGACTATCCCGAAACACTGACCTAATATCTATGACCTAGTGTCAATAACAAAGATTTATAATAAATACGTGAACTTATCCTGACCTGAACACAAAATCCATGCATCTCTCCTTGCGAATGAAAATCTCTGACATTTTGTTGTAAAAGTTAATGCAAAACAAAAATCTAGCCTATCAGATAGCGTAACTGAAGGAGGAATCTTCTGATTGGCTTAGGTAAGTTTACCTTGATAATTTGTAATAGCGGGTGTGATTCGGTTTAAATGAACATATAATGTTGAATGAAAGCGCGGTAAACAATACTTCAAATCTAAGTCAGAGAAAGCATAACATAAAATGCTTATACCTGAGGGTGGTACCAATTCCACCAAAGAAAATAAATGAATAACTGTCTGTGCTGCTCAACTGAGATAACGGATGACTAATTTGAGTTTGAAAACTTTTATATTAACAACTGTATTTAAATATTTTAAGCACCGCTTACCCTGCTTATATGGATGGCACGTCCCAGGTGCTTATAGTGCTATAGTGCTTATAGGCGAAAGAATAGTTTGTTTAGCAGTTTAAGCAAAAAAAACCAAAAACAACAGGAGCCACAGCCAGTTTGTATACAAAAATTAATAAAAATAGAAAAATTCCTATTCAGGAGTAGTTAGGCCACAGAGAGTAGGCCTTTTGTCCTTCTCTCTGTCTCTGTTTACAAACCAATTGAACACCAGTGGGTGGGGCTATGGGTGCGAAGATTTTAAAATAGGGGTTGATGTTGTTGCTGTAGAGGCACTCTTGAATTAATGAGTACCCCAAGTGACGTAGAGTTGTTACGGAAGTAGAGAATGGGGCGTTTTGGCTGCTTTGTTTCAATAAATGCGTTTATTGCATTGGGAATCAAGTTTTGAGTTCTAGAATTTACATTTTTTTTGTTTGTTTTTTTTTATAGAAGAATGACCTCTTATATGTCAAAATATAAAGGATCACTCAGGGGAGGATCTATGATAAAAAGGTGGTGTCACCAGTTGTGGCTGAGGCCTGCTCTAACGTGACGTCACTTTAAAGCAGAAATGAAAACCATTCATTTTGACACACTGTTTTTGATTAATAGAAATATAAGAAAGAGTGGGTGGACTTTTAACATTGTAGGTGGTTGTGTTCACACACTGCCGACTCACATTTATGTACAAACACCATGTAAAAGTGAATTTTGCATAATAGGTCACCTTTTATCTCTTTTATTTTATTCTTACTTTTAATACTTATATTAAAATATTAATATTAATACTTATATTACTTATAATAATAGTGTACATATTTATATTTATATTGCTTATATTTTAATACTTGTTCTTATATTTAGAGATTGTGTGACACGCGCCTACAACACCAAAACAAATTCCATGTATGCGTAAAAAACTATCTTGGCAATAAAGCTTTTTCTGATTCTGATTCTGATTCCGATTTAAAGTATAGCCACAAGATGTAAAATTTATTAACATAATTTTATTGAGACAAAATCTGTGATTTATTGGTGTTACAGTGTTTACCAGAATACAGGGTGTACCGGTGTTATTCCGTCATGACAACAGTTGTTTGGATATAACTTTACATAAAAAAGGTTAGCTAGTGATTTTATCACACTAAAATCATGTTAACACACCTAATTAACTAAGGGATGTGTCAGAATTGTTTTTTGTGGAAACCAAAATTATGCCACAAATGCTGTCGATTGAGCTTTGCTTGTATTGGTCCCAAGGTCATTTTTAGTGAATGTATGAAATCAGTTCCCCTAAATTTTACATAGATGACTCGCAGAAGTGTCCACTAATACTATACTTATATACATTACTTATTACTTATACATTACTAATAATACTTATTACTTATGTGTGTGCGTGCGTGCGTGCGTGCGTGCGTGTGTGTTTACAATACTAAATATTTAGAGTAAATATATGTACACACTTATATAAACACTAGGTTTGATATTTTGTTACAGTACATAATACAGTGACATGCATTCATTTTAAGTGTGGTTTGCATATATTCCATAATGGTGATTTTGGTGCTAGATTTTAGATTTTTTAGTTTTCCTTAAAAGTTAAAATAAAAATGTAATAAAAATACTACTAATAATAAAAACATTATATTGAGATTTCTAGTCGCCTGTATCTACAGCAGAGCTTTAGAACTACCACTCAAAGTTATCAACCTGTATTGGCCACAAAAGTGTTGGTCCACAGCTGTGGAATGCTGTACTTGTTACGGCTCCTTGAGTTAAGTTTGTTCCCAGAGTTCACAGCTTGAGCAGAGGCAATTTTCTGCATGACGGTGAGGTATGACAGGCCTTGGACCGCTACCTCTCCTGCACTGAAAAAAACGGCTGAATAATTGCCTCTCCTCTCATCAGCACCATTCCTACCTCTTCATGTGGCATAGCCTCGACGTTAGCTCCATTGAGAAAAGGGCAACAAATTAAAGTATGAGGACATTTGTCTTAAATTCAGCAGGATGAAATGAGTGACTTCTGGAGCATTAACTGGCAGTAGTTCTTTTTATTTTAGGTTTTTCATTTGGATGTGAGTTATTCCATGTCTAAGCTTTCTGCTGGTTTTAGTCACATCAACCCCATAACATTTTTAAATCATACATAGTTCTGCATTAAAGTAACAAACATATCTCACTGTGAATTTGGCGACAGTTAGTCAAAAGATCTTCAGCTGAAATTTGTGCTAATCGACATTCAATCACTGGCCGCTGTGGCCAAACCTGGAAGTGTTGTTGAACAAATGGACACATGTGAACTCCAGTTTCTAGGTGAAATGTCCACAGAGTGGCGCCAAAAGCAAGGTGTTTTTAGTTGTAAATTATGTAATACAGTCAACAGGAATGTATATTTTATTAACCATATGCCCTAACCAAAACCTAACCTTCAGTGCAGTAAAAAAAATATTTTAGGGGAAAAATTTAACCTCATTGTTGATTGTGTGAACATGATTACTTCCTGGTTTCCATGGGACCAGAACCCGTGTCTCTGATACTGGAATAGGTAAACACATTTGAATTAATGCCAATATGTCTGATGGGGGATGGTGCTTTTCTGCAACTCGCCAGAATGTGGTCGATATCAGGGTACTGGAACAATATGTTAGAAAGTTATCATGTTAGAAAGGAATGTTCAATACAATTTAAGCTCTATCGACATCATTTGTGTTGGAAAATAATTTTGACTTTCCCTTAGCAAAATCAAGGACCATGTAATAAATATTAAAATGCACACCATTTCAAAAGTATAGTCACAAGAATAATGTTAACATCATAATGCTGGTGTGAGGTTAGTGTTCATCCACCTCGAAAAGTTGTTCCAACTAAAAAAGGATGGTTGATTCAACTTTATAGCTTAAATAAAAAATCATAAATTATCTTTATAAATAATTAATGTAAATGTTTTAACAAAAATACGACCCTCGCATTTCTAATTGTAGACCCTCTGGAACACTTGCATTATTTTCTTCAGTTGTAGGCCTTATGTTACTATAATAATTAGTTTAGCCTTTTTTAAATGTCTATTTTGTTTTGATTCTTATTCTTTTTTTCTGTGGTAATCAACATTTTGCTAAATGCTGTCGATAGATTTGCTTGTATCGAACCTGGAACATTCCTTCAATCTCTTGTCCGTGAATTAACTTCACAAGCACATAACTGAGAAAGACAATTCTTTAGCATTCTAATGATTCTGTCCCCTAACAGTGACAGCTAAATACCTTCATTAAAGTGATGAACGCTCACTTTTGGCTTGAGGTGTACAGCTGTTTGGGTGTGATGAGAAGGTGTTAGACATGATTAGGAGGTAAAACAAGATTCTGCCAGTATTTTAGTTGGCTTGGGTAATGGGAAATCTTTCTGGAGCTGCGGGTGAAACAGGAACGCATTAGTGAGAGCTTGCAAACTGTGTGAAAGCCCAGGGCTAAAGAGCTGAACTTTGAAGGATCCCTGTAAAACATCAGGGGAGGAGAAAATTGATTGGTAGCCTGAAAGTCAAGTTTACTGCATATTTTAATTGTTCTTTGTGACTCTATGAAGCTTGGAAAACATCCTTAATTGTAGATATTAGGGTAAATTGTAAAACTGAATCATGTGTTGCAATTGGCTCATTCTATAATTAGGTGTACATTTCATGTCAACAAAAAAGTACAAAAACAAAGTGTTTCTAAATAAAGCAGCTATTGGTTAAGTTGATATATTTCATCATTGTTATATATCTTTTAGTTGAAAAGCTAAAGTAACCCTTTTATGATATTATAAGTGAAAGATGTTTCAAAAAATCAGCTTAACGTAGTTGATGGTGAAAGTAACAGTTGTAAAAACAATATCCTGCTTATTTCACAAAATACAATGATTACATAAGAAGATCTCTGTTTAATCTGGCAAAGGAACAATATCTAGTTAATTTCATAAAATAAATTAAATGTCACTTAATCCCTAATTATCATGATTCACACGCATGGACGCACACAATCAGTGACCTCTGACACATAAAGGCTTAATTTATGACAAAAAAAACTGATCCATGGAAAATTATTAATTATCATCAGTGGACACAGTAGGGTCACATCAACCACGTTACACAAGAGTTGACCCTCAAGGGTAACATAATTGACAGGTAACAGTTAAAAAATCCCCATTTTGACTCATATTTCAATAGTAGGCCATGCCTGGCCAACCACATGTCATTTTCTTGATCAAGTTAACCTCAAATTTCAATATATATTTGAGTAAAAATCATAAAAATTTAGCAAATCATAACAATGTACCCAACAAATTTGACGGTCAGTTAATATACTCCTCGACAATATGCCATTGTAATGAAAATATTAAAAACATTTGTTTAGTAACATAATTGACAGAACGTTTGTGGATCTGAGTAAAATAAATATTTTCTTTATTAAAATATCAAACTCAATCTAAAAAAATACTATTTTTCCTGAAGTGTCAAATATAGATCAAGTTAACTTAATTATTTTTAACTTAAGACCCACTCACTTCGAAAAATAGACAATGCAAAAACTGTCAATTAAGAAACATAATGGCAATTTCAAGCAAAATGAAACAAAATATGTGTATAATATCATAACATGCTTTCCCTTAATGTATAAAATGGGATATTTCTGATGAAAATGGTTAGAAAATATATAATTATCATCAACGGACATTAAATGTACTCTAAATTATAGAATTAGCCAGTTACTTAATTGAGAAAAATGAGTGTGAAGATGAAACTAAAGGATTATTCTGGATTCACAAGTTAAGCTCAGTCAACAGCATGTGTGGTGTAATGTTGATTACTGCAAAAAATTATTTTGTCTTGTCCCATTTATTCTAAAAGAAAACAAAATAAAAATTGAGGTTACAGTGAAAATGTGCAAAAAACCAAGCCACGAGATCAAAGGAACTTCCCGCAGAGCTCAGACACAGGATTGTGTCGAGGCACAGATCTGGGGAAGGCTACCAAAAAAGAATTTCGACTGCATTGAAGGTTCGCAAGAGCACAGTAGCCTCCATTATTCTTAAATGGAGAAGTCTGGAACAACCAGGACTCATCCTAGAGCTGGCTGCCCGGCTAAACTGAGCAATCGGGGGAGAAGGGCCTTGGTAAGAGAGGTGACCAAGAAACTGAAATCACCCTGGTTGAGCTCCATAGATCATGTGTGGAGATGGGAGAAACTTGCAGAAGGACAACCACTACTGCAACGCTACACCGATCTGGGCTTTATGGCAGAGTGGCCAGATGGAAGCCTCTCCTCAGTGCAAGACACATAAAAAAGCACCCAAAGGACTCTCAGACTGATAAACAAGATTCTCTGGTCTGATGAAATGAAGATTGAACTGTTTGGTATCAATTCCAACTGTCATGTCTGGAGGAAACCAGGCATTGCTCATCACCTGCACAATACCATCCCAACAGTGAAGCATGGTGGTGGTAGCATTATGCTGTTGGGGTGTTTGACTAGTCAGGATTGAAGGAAAGCTGAACACTGCAAAATACAGAAATATCCTTAATGAAAATCTGGTCCAGAGTGCTCGGGACAGCAGACTGGGAAAAGGTTCATCTTCCAACAGGACAATGACTCTAAGCAGACGGCCAAGGCAAGGCAAGATTGGCTTAGGGACAACTCTGTGAATGTCCTTGAGTGAGAGTCCGAAATTGAGCCCAATCAAACATCTCCAGAGAAACCTGAAAAATGGCTGTCCACCAATCATCCCCATCCAATCTGTCAGAGCTTGAGAGGATCTGCAGAGAGGAATGGCAGAAAATCCCCAAATCCAGGTGTGCAAAGCTTGTCGCATCATACCCAAAAAGACTTGAGGCTGTGATCGCTGCCAAAGGTGCTTCAACTAAGTACTGTGTTAAGGGTCTGAATACTTATGTCAATGTGATATGGGGTATGGAGTGCAGATTGATGTGAAAAAAAAAATTGTAAGCATTTTATTTTAAGGCTTCATCATAAAAAAATGTGAAAAAAGGGTTTGAATACTTTCTGAATGCATTGTACTGTAAGCATAACCCTCGCAATTTTGCCTTTCTTTTTTTTTACATTTTGTTGTTGATGGGGAATTTAGCATAATCTTTATATATGTTCCATTATTCCAGTCCATGCACTGCACTAAATAGTCTTAAACGTATGCAGATTCTTATTGTGGTGTCCTTCCTTCTGTGAGTAACTCATAAATGGGCGCTTAACACTCGTAACATGGACTAAATGGGACTCAGATATTGAAATGGGTGTCTTCCTGATGGATGAAGGAGTTGCTTTGCTTTCAGAACAAAGGCTTCAAAGTGAATGGAGGGCAAGACATAATGAGAACAGGAGACTGACTGCAAGAGAGAAAGAGATGTTCCTTTTTGGCATATAAGGAAGTGGAAAACGACTCTAAAATCAGTTAGTTCTGGCCATGAAATACCAGCTGCGCGATTAACTAGAGGGCCTTTAATGCGTGGGCTGCATGCGTCACTAAGCTATAGTCCCCGGTGGTCTGACAGCAGCTCCATAGGGACGGCCTGTCGGAAGATGATTATAAGTGAAGGATAAACACCGCCACTCTCAGCCCGAGCCGTGCCCGAGCCGTGGAGAAAGCACTCAAATGAGCTGACAGGTGCGTGGGTACACCCAACTGAAGTTAGCTACATTTGCGCTTTAAAATAGCTCAAACCAGACTCATAACACAAAGACTGGTGTTGCAGAATGACAACTATAATAAAAGGGATGTTCGGAATCAGATAAAAATGGCTCAGACAATAAAATGAGCAGCATCAGTATTGGGTCATTTGTTTTGGTATTTCACTGAATTGCCAATAAAAGGCCATGAAGTCACAAGTTGTTTGGACTGTTTGACGTTGCAAAACCAACATTGCAAAACAAACATCCTCAAAAAAATTCTCTAAAGGCAAACAAACGAAGGCAAAAAAAAAAAAAAAAGGTTTTGAAATGGTGTTCCAAATATTACGAATGTTAATTTAAATGCCTGTGTAAAAATAATACACACTGTGAGTAGAAACTTTCTACATAGGGAGCTTAGCCTAAAATAGCATAACACGGTGGTCACATAGACATAGGACTTTATGTTACAGAATGAGTACTTTCCTGGTACATAATATGTTAAATATGTTGCACCTATAGACAAATACGTAGTAACAAGAGGTACTTACCTGAAGTGTTCGTAAATGTAACTAATATGAAACATTACAGTACTTACCAATGGTTTATTTATGGTAATTACATTGTACCTCCAGATAATTGTGGTATAATAACATGTACTTACTAATGGTATACATAGTCTACATGGTTATACGAAACATTACTGTACTTACCAATGTTACAAGCATGGTAAATATGTGGTACCTACAGACAAATGTGGTGTAACATTGCATACTATTTTAAGTGTACATTACCTAAATGGTTATATGAAACTTTACAGTACGTCTCAGTGCTACACATGGGTAAATACGTAGTACAATTTACAGACAAGTATGGGGGAACTAACAGGCATTTATTTATAGTGTGCGTACATGTTAACTAATGTGAAATATTGTGGTACTTAGCAATATTTTAAAAATTTTATTTAAAAATGATAGATATTAGTAAGTCCTCATGATACATGCTTTGGAAATTGGATGGGACCTTAGAACCTTATATGAAACACAGCATTAACTACAGTATACAGTACTTCATAGGGTTAGTACTTTTAAGCAACTTTTAAGCAAGGCCTTCTGCATATGACAGCTGGTAAAATCAAGTGCAAATATGAGTGTGATGTGAAATTAGTATTGATCAAACCTGATTGTAGTGAGTATACTATTTTATATCTGTGCTTATAATTACGCTCCGACACATAGGTGATATCTCCCTGTTAGCTTAAAATATCCTAGATAATTAAAATCATTTTCTGAGTTCAATACAAGTTAAGCATAATTGACAGAATTTGAGGCATAATGTTGATTAAATTGATTTAACATTGATTGATAAAAGTATTTTGAATTGCCCCGTATTTATAAAAAATAAATACAAAATAAATAAACGTGGTTATATTAAAGTACTTGCAACAGAAGTGAATGGGACCAGCCCACAAACAATACAATACACACAGTTTTAAAATAATTTCCACAAGAATTAAACATTATACATGTTAAAATGATTTTAGTCTAATAAAATCGTGTTTAATAAAATTAATGTTTATGTTGCTTGTTGCTATAATTTCATCTCATCCTTCGTTTTTTTTAAATAAATTAAAATATAATGGAAATTAATTGGGAAACAAAGGAAATTTACAATGGAAATTAATGGGGCCAGTCCATAAACATTCAAATATACAAAGTTTCAAACTTTAATAATTGAAGGATGAATTATATTGTATGTGGTAATGTGAAATGATTGTATGTGGTTATCAAAATTATTCTACAAATGCTGTCGACTAAGCTATACTTTTAATGATGCATAATAGGCTACACTATCTCAGCACTTGTCAATATATGAAGCTAATGCATCACGCACTAGCTTAGCAACTGCCATTGAAACTCATCCTACTTATTTGACGTACTACTTTTTGCATTCAAAGATCTATAAAGTAGGGAAGTACACATATCAGGATGCAAACTTGATGATGATGGAGTCATAGGACTTACTGTAGCCTGGTGTGTTAAAGCTTTAAAGCACCTTGTGAGATGGGCCACTCAATTTAATACGGACCAAAATGGTGCAGACATTCAGAATGAAGCAATAGACTAAAGCAAACCAGTAAAGGTCAAGAGTGTGCAGGAAAATGCAAGAACTCATCCTTGCCCATTTGACTGTTTTTGCAGTTAATTGCTTTTCAAACTGGTTAATGTCTTTCCCTGCATAACCCTTTGCTGAGGACAACACATTGGAGCCCTGCCATTTTTCAATGCCGATCATTTGAATTACAAGCAATAACATTTATGTCCTATGATATGGTGATGGTTTAAAGCCATTTTAGAGAGCTGATTATAGCTTTTCAGGACAAAAATGAGAAGACGCATCAGAAGCAATCAATTGTTGTCATTAAATATTTAATGGCATTTGTTACCACAAACTGTGAGATAAATAGAAATGAAGAGCCTGGTATTACATACAATCTGTCATGTAAAATAGCTTTGTTTCTGCTGTAAGGATTCACTCCAAGGCAGTAAGAGAAGAAAGTTTTGTTTTTGTAATTTCAGGCTCATTTGCTATAAGATATGTCTGTCTATCTGTCTGTCTGTCTGTCAATGCAGTTTTAAATCAATTAAGCTTTATTGACATGACAATTGGAGAATAGTTTTGCCAAAGCATTTTAAGGTTGTGTAAAGACAAACTGTATTAAAACTGTATTGGTTTTCAAGGCAGTCAAGGGCTCCCTGGGAACTGGTCCCATTGACTCGGTCGGTAATACGTCCCTGGATAAAATAATGAATACAACAATTAATGATGTAAATTTTAAAGTTAGTAAATTTAAACATTTAAATCCTAAGAATGATTATATAAAATAAAAATACTTACATGTACAAAATTGGAGAATATATACAATATGAATTAAATGTATTCAGTGAATTAGTCATGTCTAACAGTTTGAATGGCAGACACATATTTAGTAGCTAGTGTCGATGTGCTGTCATCCTCTTCAAGTATATAGGGGATTTTCTCTGTATCACTGAGTATAAGGAATTATGTATTCAGTGGTTCAAATTTGGGGAAAAATAACACTTTCTTCTAATCTGTCCCCAGTACCACACTGTGAGAGAGATATTTTTCCCCAAATTTGAACCACTGAATATTAATTTTCTATTTGCTTTAGGTTGCAATCTCTGCATATTCTCTTCACTCTCTGTGTTCAGGCTTTCTTATGTATTCCTCTCTCTATTTCAAGATCATGATGACTTAATCTGTATTTTGAGAGGATTTGTCTCTCTTTAAATTGTTTAATTAATAAGTAGTTTGCCAATTTTGGGGTTCAATTTAGGGCCAAATAACATTGGAGGTCAAATTGAGTTTTTAATGTTTTATCATGAGTGTCTTTTAGATTATGTCTTTAATAATGACTTTAGAGTTGTACCTGGAGTCAATCACAGGTTGAGTTTCATTAACTCTTAATTTAAGAGCCAGTGTATTTAGAGGATGAGACACTGGTGGGATCTCATTGGCTTTATATTTTATAGACTCGGGATCAGACTGATAGAGGTGATGCCAGAATTGAACAGATCTGTATTTCAAAGTTTAGGAGATATAAGCGTAATTTAGTAACACAGATGGTGTTGGAAGTGCCTCTATTTATCTCCAAAATGATCTTTACAAATTCCAACTGAATTTGTTCTACTTCAGTTTTATCCCAATTTTGAAAATTTAAGACTGGTCCCCAAATTTCACATCCATATAAAAGAACTGCTTTAATGACTGAGTTGTATAATGTAATCCCTGTTTTAATTAATATTTCATATGGCTGAATCGTGATTTAACAGTCAGACCGAACCCCCAGATGCACTGTCAAGATAACTGTAGCTGGTGCTGTGCTGGAGGACCTCTCCTCTGTAGGTGAACTGGTATTTGTTTCCCTGAGATCTGGCCTTCATCTGGAATTACATGCTTCTGGTTTTGTCCAGATTTACTGTAAGGGCCCACTCCTGGCCGTACTCTTCCAGCAGAGACGAGTTCTGCTGAAGACCCTCTGCTGTGGGAGACAGCAGGACTAAATCATCTGAATACAGCAGACGTTTGACCTCAATGTCATGTAGAGTGAGGCCAGGGATACTGGACTGCTGCAAAGTCATGTATATAGATGTTAAATAGGGTTGGACTAGACTGCATCTCTGTCTCACTCCACGTCCCTGCTAGAAGAATACTGTTCTGTGATTTCTCATTTTAATTGCACATTTAATGTTTGCTCACAGGGATTGTATAATATCAAAACTATTTGAAGAAGTTTGTAAAATAAACCATCACGCCAAATTGAGCAAATATTGTTCTTAGTTTGTCACTGATGTTTTTGTTAATTAGACTATGAAGAGAATAAATGTGGTCGGATGTGTGCTGTTTTTGTAAAAAGACCATTTGTGATTTATTTAGGATGTTGTGTTTTGAAATGAATGTGACTATGTGGCTATATATTATACTGCAGAACAACTTCCCTAGGCACTGCACATGCAAATGCCATGGTAATTATTTGGGTCAAATTTATCTCCTTTTTTAAATATAGGGGTGATCAGTCCTTCAGACCAGATCTCAGGGAAGATACCGGACCAAAAAAAAACTGATTGAATATTTTGACTAAAGTTTTGATTATGTTGGGGCTGCTGAGTTTAATAATTTTGTTGCTAATGTTGTCTTGTCCATATGCTTTCTTTAATATAAGATTTTTATATGCTTTATTATTTCTTACACTGTTATAAAGGTATCTGATGGAATTTTACAATTTTTTTATAATGATTTTTGAAGTAAGATTTCCAAATTGAGCCACTCTGAAGTGACATTTCTGATTTGGGGGTTTAAAATTTATTATAGAGATTACAAAAAGTATTTTGGTGTATTGATTCGTTAATTTAATAAATTTTGGATTTAAAATATGTTTCTTTTTGTTGCATATAAGTATTTTGTCATTCTTCAGACAGTTTGAGTAAGAAACCATTATTGTCTTATTGTCTTCTTAGTTCTTTTCTGAAACATTTACATTCATTATCAAATCACACCTCCTTTTTTTATTTGTATTTTTGTATATTTATTTTGTTTTTTAATATTAGATAAAGAAGCCAATGTTTCAATTATGTTATTATGGTTGTTTGTTGCTAAATTTATTCCATTTAATATCTGGGATGAAATCAGTGGATATAAAATCATCCAGCATTTTAAATATAATAGAATTGTTATTTTTTTCTTTGAATTGTTCAAGGTTGGATTGGGTCCATTAGAGTTTGGGTTTCAAAGGAAACAGTTTTTCAGATACAAGGGGAGGATTGTTGGTCTTTTCACATGGTTGTTTCAAGTAAAGCTCTGTTTGGCAGTGATCAGAAATTGGGAGTTGAGGTCTGACTGTAAAAGCCCTAATAAAGTTTGGATCAATATCTGTTATTGAATAATCGACCACACTAACTCCTGATCTGGAGCAATACGTGACTCTACCAAGAGAATCTCCCCTGGTTCTGCCATTAATGATGTACAGCCCCAAACCTTTACAGAGCTTTAACATTTGGTTTGCATTTTTGTTCACTAAACTTCCATAACTGTTTCTTGGTTTGATAATTGATGGGGATTGAAACATGGTGCCTCTGAGTATGTGACCATAATTGACAATATTTACATAATCAATTTCCCTCCCAGTCCTTGCATTTAAATCTCCACATATGAGGATATTTCCTCTGGACTGGGAGTGTAAGATATCAGTCTGTAACTTTAGAAAGCATTCCTCTAAGTAATAGGGAGGAGAGTCATGAGGTGGAAGATAAACAGCACAGAGGTCAAGTTTACTCTGTGGTAGGACTGAATTTATTTTAAGCCAAATAAGTGAATTTTCAGATTTGACTATTTTAATCAAGTGGTTTAGATTGTCTTTATTCCATACAAGTATTCCACCTGAATCACGGCTGCATTTTATTTGAGATTTTTTTAATGAGGGAACAACAATTTCTCTGTATCCTTTTGGACGATGTAAAGTCTCATTACTGCAACACCATGTCTCATGAAATATAGAGATGTCAATGTCTGTTAAACTACTTAGTACATTGTGGTCTACTGTCTTGTTGCCAAAAGTAGAAGAGTGCAGACCCTGTATATTCTAGCAACTGATTTTAAATTATTTCATGTACAGGTTTATCTATAATGTGTTTGTTTTGTGTGTGTGTGTGTGTGTGTGTGTGTGTGTGTGTGTATATATATATATATATATATATATATATATATATATACATACGTATGAGTTATGTATGTTACTTAATCGGTTTTGAGCAGATGATGTTCAGTAGATGTCTTATCTGCTTGAGTTTAGGAGATGCAGGGTTTTGGGGTTGTTGAACTGCCACTGCATAGCTCTTGTGTTGTGATGAAGGTCCTGTGGTCGGTTTGAATTTCTGCTATTGCTTTGTGCATTCCAAAGGGCTGTGCTTTTTAGCACTCTTACTCCTAGACTTTTACTCCTTATATCTTTAGGTGGATGTGGTCATAAATATGATGAGGGCATATATCTTCATGATGGGCGAGATTAATATTTGGCAGAAGTTCAGTTTCTGGAGAGTTCCACATTATTTCATGAATGATGTGGAATGGTACATCACTGTGTGGTAGTAACATGCAGGGTTATTTTTGCCTCTAGGAACCGTTGTGTGGCTCTGATGGCCACCTCTCTGAGAACAGGAGCCACATGTCCTTTTGTGGCCCTTAAATAATGTATACCTGTGTGGATTATAATGTGCTTGTAAGTTTCATTTTTGGGAACAAAAGTTTCTCATTTATATATTTCCCATTTGAATCAGTCAGGATAAGAGCCTGTGTTTCTCTGGGATCCTCTGGAGCAGAGCTGTGGATCTTGGCTGGTGGATCAGTTGAGGAGTGAACACACTGCACTGGTGATTCTTCAGTGAGCATCTCTGGATACATCAATGGTTTAGCAGGAGATTATTTGGGACCTGAAACAGAGTTGAGTTGTTCTTTCAGATTATTGATGAGTTCATCTTTGGTGTAGAGTTCTGACTTCAAGGCAAAGAGTTCCTTCTGCATTTCTGTCTTAACTTCCAAAAGATGATTTAACTTCTCTCATGTCTTCTTTAGATTGTAAAAGAGGCACTGGCCATTGTTGATTTTGGAATGTAAACAATCAACTGAAGTTTACTCTAAACTTAGTGATGCAGCATATTAATATATTGACTTCTAACATGGAATATCAAAAAGTACCAAGTTTATCCTAAACTGCCCAGAGGACAAATATAAAACACTTGAAAATGAGGGACAGTGCCAAATAAATACTGTAGATCAGTATATTGAATCCATCCATCTCTATAAGCCCAAGGAAAGCAGACTAATTTATGTTAGCAATAAAAGGGGGGACTTTAACGTTCCTTTCCCATCCCCACAGGTTTCAAAGATCAGGCATTGGAGGTATATTGCCCTTGTAATTCAATGACATTACCTGAGCTGCATGAGCAAGTGAGACTGGCCTGCAGACAAATGAGATCCGTATGGAGACGCTATACCTCACTGATACATATTTTCAGCCTACTGTGTAATAGTTCGCTAAATAGAACCTTATCTTAAAGTCCTCCCTGCTTTTAGAGCACCTGTCATTTTAAGATGCAGTAGAGCTTGTTTTGTGTCTGGATTACCTTTAACTGTGTAATCGACTGATCAATGGATGGTTTTGTGTTAGTTGGTTGTTGTGTTAAAGCACTCTACAAAACAGGTGCCATTTGTGTCCCTCATACAAATATGTGTAGGAAATAACTAACCGAATAGCTTATGCCAAACTTTAATTCATTACTGTAGTAATTTTTCTTAGCACATCAATTAAAATCTACTTACTTCTTTTTATATTTACTGTATTCTGTATATACTCTCACTGAGCACTTTATTAGTTTTTTATAACTTTACGTATTTATTACTTTGGTCATAATAAAATCCCCAACGTAGTCTTCTGCTGTTGTAGCCCATTCACCTTAAGGTTCGACGTGTTGTGCATTCTGAGATGCAATTCTGCTCACCACAATTGTACAGAGTGGTTATCAGAGTTACCGTAGACTTTCTGTCAGCTCAAACTAGTCTGGCCAGGTTAGGTTAAGTTACCCTCTCTCACAGAAAACACTGCTTCTGAACTGCCTGAAACACCTGGTTTGCAGTCCAGCCATTACTTCCATAGTTACGTCACTGTGTAACACATTTGCATAATGCCCACCTGAGGGCTACTTCAGTGATGGTAAGGGGCGTTACATTTCCGACACATGCTCTAAGCGGCTGACCAGTCACAACAGACTAGGCCAGCTGACCAATCAGAGCTGACTGGGCTTTTTTGTAAATTGGGGCTTTAAAAAGACAGAAGCTAAAACAGAGCGTTTCAGACAGGGGGTGAAAAGGGATGCAGCAGCAATGTACAGTCTGAGAAAAATAATGTGTTTTTTGAACATTAAAGTATGTAAACCTGTTCTAGTAAACCCCCAAAATAAAATTATGAACCTGTAAATGAGCATAATATGGGCTCTTTAACTGAAAATCCTGACCCATATCTGAATTATTTTATGCATTTTAAGAATCATCAGCCCTGAGTGGTCTGTGTAGCTAAGCAAGTGAAGACGCTGACTACCACACCTGAAGTTGCAAGTTGCGCTGAGTGTCTCCAGTCAGGCTTCCTAATCAACCAATTGGTCCGGTTGCTAGGGTGGGTAGAGTCACGTTGGGTTATTCTCCTCATGGTCAATATAATGTGGTTCTTGCTCTCTGTAGGGTGCGTGATGAGCTGTGTGTGGATGCCTCAGAGAATAGTGTGAAGCCTCTACACGCGCTAGGTCTCCACGGTAACACGCTCAACAAGTCATGTGATAAGATGTGCGGAATGATGGTATCAGACGCGGAGGCAACTGAGATTCATCCTCCACCACTCGGATTGAGTCACTACACCACCACAAGGATTTAGAGCGCATTGGGAATTGGGCATTCCAAATTGGGGAGAAAAACAAATCATCATCCCTATTACCATGATTTTGTACTGTAAATGACTGATTATTGCTAAAAAAAAAAAAAAAAAAAAAAAAAACGTTTTTTAAATACCAATATTAAATTATGTTTCAAAGAAACTAATTGAACACAAGGCAATGTGAAATGAAACTGTAAAACTGTCAACCCTGACAAGCCTTTCTGAAGGCATCAATGTCCAAACATATAAAATGTCTTAAAATACAAAATGTATTTAAATGTTCTTTAGCTTGCAATGGCAGAATTTATTTACACTAAACACATTTTATGTCTAATAAAATTTTTTAAATCACTTTAGCAAACTGGATAAAGCACCTGTTTCATAGAATAGCCCAAAAAGAAACTGGTGGCTGGGGTTAATTTTCAGTGTCCCCCATATGCACTAAGAACTACACTGATTTTGTAGTTGTATATTAGCTATGAACACAAAATCTGGCTTTCTCTGGTGTTTTGAATGGTATCTGTGTAAGAGTTGTTGAAAGGCTGAATCCATTTCACTCTTCATTGGTACCTCCAGGTAACTCTGAGTCACGCTTTCCTAAGCCTATTACATAAAGTACTTCACGTCTTTTTCTCAAAACAGAGAGATTAATGCAGTTGGCCAATGCAGAGGTAAATCTCACACCCCAGCTCACCCTCAATTGTGTATATAAACAAATTCACACCACAATCTCGCTCACACCAGCTCATGCTATTTTTGGTGACATGCCTCTTTCTTAGTCTCGTGTCAAACTCACTATAGTATTATTGAATGGTGCTTTATTCCTAAGGACATTTTTCAGCTTTGGCAAGTGCAATAAGGTGCTGCAGTATGCACTATAAATTGAAAATCAAACAGATAGCCAAAGTCATTAGCTGTGCTGATGCAGACAAGGGAATAGGGAGAGTTAATTAGTTCTCTCCTTTGGTGCCTACCGGGCTGGAATTCAGCTCATTGTTACTCTGTCTATGTCCAGATCAGAGGCACGGCAGAATAATCATGTTTACCTTGCCATCTTGTCACTTATACTCAGTAACAGCATTAATTACGCCCATCAATCACTCACTGTCTCTCCTTCCCTCCCTCCGTGACCTGTGCATGTTGCCACAGCTCTGAAAAAATGACTAGACACCTAATTATCCAATACAGGTGGACTGGGGAATGACTGATTATAGCTCCTTGGGAATCATACCATGTTTGTGTGTTGAAAGCATAGAGGATCTCAGGTAGGCGAGACTCTGAAGTATACTGTATGTCTGTTGCTTTAACTATGGGCATTTTTGGCTTTGTGGACTCTTAGAATATAAACTTCTTTAAACTCCTGAGACCCTACGTCCACATAGACATTACATTTGGCTTCATTATAGATTATGCATAATTTATCTCCAAAGACAATAATATGCTGATCTCAGTTCAAAAGTATCTGGGCTGTCATTAAGGGGTTAAACTTTCGACGCACCGAGTCATGTGACAAAACAACAAGGCACTGATCTCTTGGGGGAAATGGCAACAAAACTACATCTGGTAAGAAACCTAATTAAGTTTTTATCTTAAAACCTGTTTTAAGTCTCTAGTTTCATCCGACATGCCATTTAAAAAATATCATCAATGTATTGTGAAACAGCATGCTATTAAACACAATTTACACATATTTGGACCATATTTTCCTTAAAAGATCCAATATTCATCAATGAATGCATCTATAAGCTGGAAAATGTTGAATTCAGAGGCTGTATATGGAGTTGAAATTATGATGCATTTTAAACTGTTCTGAGACCAGTGCAAAAATACAGCATTCTGGAGGATAAGTCCTTGCCTAAATAGGGAGCAAGGGAACATTTTATAGCTCTCTTACGCAGCCAAGTGCATTCACTCCAAACATCTGGTCAAAGTTCAGTTTCAGGCTGCAGATGATGTTTGGACTACTCAACATGTTTGGCAGACATGGGACAATGGTAATCAGTACATAGATTCAGAAGTTTTCATACAAAAATGAAGTTTTCATGCAAAAATGTAACATGGTTGGCGGTGATTGGAGGATGCTGGATATGACATAAAATCTGAATTATTTATGCTAATTTCTGAAGTAATTTCTCAAAACATGAATAACCAAAACTCCAGGAAACATAACAAACAATTTGATTTAAAAAGATGTATAGACTTCTATAGCTTGGTATTATTTAAAATTTCACAACTTAGTCACACTGTCCACATATGTGGACATACATTTTAGGAAAACATTTTTTTTTTTATGTAAAATTTTTTTTTGGTATTATTATGTTTTATTATTATTTACATTTCTTAGGGGCTAGTATTCATAAATAAAAAAGGGACTGGAAAATGTACAGAGCAGTCACTCTTGCATCTCAGGGGGTTACAACACACACTCTCACTAGATGATTAAATTCATGAAACATTTTCACCACAATGTCATAACCACCACATATTAAATTATGTAATATAATGAGCAATATGTGGTGAAAAAGACCTTTTAAACATTATGGCACACTTATTTGTTTTGTTAAGGCTAATTTTAAAGCTTTCATTTTATTTATCCTAAATACACACAGTTAAATATTTGCACTTTTTCAACATTATTTGACAAAAGTATAGCTTGTTTGGAATGTTGTGCAATAAAACATTCTGTGCAAGTGATATTTATTTTACCTTGACAATATTCATCAGTCTATTTCAAAATATTTTAATATTAATTTATTATTTTATATCACATTTGACAATTATTTAGATCATCATAGCTAGTAATAATTCATATTTTTGCAACAAAATATTTGAGACTAGGACAAGGGTAAAATAATAAAAGCTATAAATATATATAACATAAAAGGCATTTTAGAAGTAGCAAAACTAATAATGTAAGAATGGCAAAATGCAAAAAAGGCAAAGTTTCTGAGAATGTTTTAATGTGACCCCATTATAACAACTTGAAGAAACCCTCATATCCAGCAGAGATTTTGATATGCGTCACATTGACACCTGTGCTAATGCCAGCCAGAAATCCATTTGATTTAGATGTGTAAATGCTGACTCAGACTTGTCGCAGGATTTCAGTGTTCTGGAGGGTTATGGGATCAATTCTGAAAGGCTGTAAATAATAAATTACAATTTGATAGCAACTGCTTATAGAGCTTAGCAGCATTCAAATCAAACATCACTTAAAAGTGTAAGTCCATCCTCAACCAAAGCACAAGCATCAGTCTTCACCACAATGGTAACTCCAGCCAAACATGGCTACTTTTAAATAATAGTTTTAACAAACTACTTTTTAAAAAAATGATAAAACAGACCAGTAAACATGAGCAAAACTAATCCTGTTCTTATCTTACTCTGAAATACATAAAATAACACCTAGTTTCAACATTTGTTCACACCCTGCATGCTGGGAAATCGAAATTCCCTGGCTAATTTCATCAATGCTACAAAAAATATGAATGTAGTGTAAACCTTATACTCAAATGGATTAAGAAACTTAATTTTTAGAAATGTAATTGAATTTAATATAATGAACTTCAGTTAAGACTAAATGTTTTAGAATTGTGTTGCTTTAGTTCATTTTAATTAAGTTAAGCAATCAACCTGCAAAAATAATTTGTATTATTACAAACACAAAAATGTACAGTACTTGATTCCCCCACAGTCTAGTTATTTTAAGACACATCTCTCTTAGTGACTCTTTTTATGTTAACTTAATTTAACAGAAAATAATCTAATTCACTTATTAAATAAAAATATGATTAGTGTCTTATTATTTATCTAAGTGCATAAAATGATGATAAAAGGTGTTACATGATACATACATACATACGAAAATACTATGATCGTGTATTATGTAACTATCTCATTACCAAATTGCCATAGTTATTTTTTATTTTTTTTTATGCCACAGCCCCCTTGGCTTTCTCACTTGGGGAATTTGTAAGGCATACATATCTGTAAGACTGCTTCGAGTGTGTTGTTGAAAGCACTTTTAGACAAATAAAAAGGACTAGTTGAATTGATACAACAACTGCAACACCAACTCAAAATCAACAACAAATGCATTCAAATTTTGATTTAGAATATCTTGAAAGCAAACTTATACAATTCGACAAGATTTGTCTTATGAACTTGAAATCCTGCATCTCTAACATTCGCTCATTGTAACGCTCAGATTTTTAGTAATATATATATATAATATAATATAATATAATATATATATAATTTATTTATTTACTTTATTTTTTTTTAAACTAAAAATCTGAGCGTTACAATGAGCGAATACCGTTCAATGTTAGAATTGTATTTTAATCAGAAGTTTAACACTAAGTTTGTAAAAAGCTGTCATTATGTTTATGCTCTCCTTGAATCCTGATGGATTGCTTTATATATCTCCAAAATAAGCAGCTGGGCATTTGCGAGTCCTGCGGGCGCCCAGCCCACCCGTGTGTTGTTGGTTACTAAGCAACTTTTGCGCTCAACATAAGCTGCGTCATTTCCTGTGTAGGGGCACATAGGAGCGCGTTCAGTCGATCCCCTCCGACAGCAGAAGGCAAGACGGTGGCTCTAGAGCTCCGTGCTGTATTACTTTATTCATTTGCGCAGTAATGCAATTAATAACTTCGCGACCTGTTGGATGCTCCGTCTTTGGAATACGCCAGGAACACTTCCCATGGAACTAAAGCGCGTTTCAACTTTCTGCTCCATTCACTTGTGCGAATTTGATCTTGCCAAAAAGAAAACAACTTTGTGTTGTGTATAGTTTGGGTGCCATAAGATCGAAATGCGGGACGATGGGATTTAAGCAGCACTTGAAACCCGATGTTACGCGTTAAAAATTATCAATGCCTTTGATTATGGGCGTTTTTAAGGTTTTGATTTCTGGGATAAGCTCTTGAATTCCTTCTTAAGGGATCCACCGGTGGCGACGGAGATACTGGAGAAGCCACACTGGCCACTTGACCCATTTTCACGAAAACAAATCGCACCCGGAGCTTGCAGCTTCTGTCAGGTGCACTACTTTTCCGTGTGCTTGAGGACTTCATTGCCAGAAATTATACGTGCGTAAACAGTTATTGAAATTCAAAGCATTTTGTGCATCATTGTATCCTGCCATATATTTATGTGTTTATAGGGCCATGCGTTTGGTTTGGTAATAATGACAACCATCAAGGAATTGCAGTGGCATCCGCCAAGTCACAGGCTCATGTAGTCTTGGCACCGGTGGTACCGCAATGCTCGAGGTGCCTCTCCGCTTCAGCGTGGCTCTGTGATCCAGGCAAACGAGCGAGAGGATGAACACAGACCTGGAGCGCCTGTCGCTGACCTCCTCCACGGGTATCTCCGTGGCGTCCAGTGCGCGTTCACTGTCCGCCAACGTGAAGAAGCTGCACAACGCGCTAAACCTGCTGCTCAGCGACTGCGAGAGAGAGCAGTTCATCCACTGCCTCAACGTGTATAACTCGAAGCGCAATGTCTACGATCTGGTCCAGACGCTTAAAGTCATCCTCAACGTTCCGAGCAAGCGTCAGCTTCTGCCCATGTTGCGCCTGGTTATCCCGCGCTCGGATCAGCTGCTGTTCGATCAGTACACCTCAGAGGGGCTCTACTTAAAATCCGACACACTTACGCGAAATGGTGACCCGGACGGTGCCAACGAAACTGCTAATTCGAGTCCGACACACGGTGCTCATTTCTCGGGCCACTCCGCGTCGCAAGCCGCTTTACGCGGATCCCCTGACAATATCAGCACGAGCAGCGATGGGACAGCGTCTCTTGTTCCTCTACTAGGCAGGAATTTCTTACCTGAGCCTCCAGGAGAGATCCGACAGGTAACCCTCAAGCGTCACAAGAGCAACGAGGGTTTGGGATTTAGCATCCGCGGAGGCTCTGAACATGGAGTTGGGATATATGTGTCACTGGTGGAACCGGGTTCACTGGCTGAAAAAGAAGGTTTGAGAATTGGAGACCAGATACTGAAAGTGAATGACAAAGTGTTCGACCGCGTCACGCACGCTGAGGCAGTTAAGGTAAATTGAGCGTTATTTTATTTTATGTTTTGCGTTACTAGATGAAGGTGTGATTGAACTTCATTATTATTATATTATTTAAAATGTATTAATCAATTAAATAGTGACTGAAGTTTTTTTTTTTTTTTTTAAACTTTTTTCTGTCTTATGAAAGTGTTATTAAATATCTTATTTTTTAAATAATAATATCATAGATTTTAAGTGAATCTAAAAATTATTCAATTATTTTATTGTATTGTATGTATGAGGTTACTTGTCTTAGAAAGGTGTAATTACCTATTGTAACTTTAATTTAAAAAATAAAATAATACTGTAAAGTTAAAATAATGAATCACACATTCGCTAGTTAAGTAACCTCACACATACAAAAAAATTAAAAAAAAAATAATTAAGTGACTTTTTAATTTATAAAAATCACATAATATGCCTAATAATAAATTAACTATTGAATAATTAAATGGTGTTATTAAATATAATAATAAAAAAATATGTATTTTTTTATATTTTATTATTTATAAACATATTTATGTATTAAGCTCTTGATGTTGGTATGATACAAGTGCAGAGCCGGTTTTTCCTGTCATTTCTTACCTGCTCCTGGCCGCAGATGCTAGAATCGTATTTAGATCACGCAGTCATTTGACCACAGAGGAACCGAAGGTAGACCGCCCTCCTTCTCCTTTATTGAATATTAATGCGAAACAAGTAGCTGAAATGTCACTAGAAGCACCCGAGTGATAAATGCACACATTTATTGAGATGAGTTTGCATCTCACTGACGTTCGTACAAATGCCGATTTTATTGACTAGTGTGTATGGGTTCGCTTCAGTTAAATGACTGCCGGTTTCATCGATAGTAGGCTACTTGCTGTCACGAGGAAGTTTCTATTCTCGCTCAATTTTCCAATGCGGGAAGAGTTCCTCCAGGTCTATCTGACTTAGTTGTCATTCAGAAGAGCAGACTTTGCCTAAACCTTTACATATAAACTACGGTAGTACAATTATCGTAATTGGAAGAAAACTGTAGCCTCTGAAGTATTGCTATGAAGATAAGAGGAACTGTCCGTGGTGCTGAAATCATCTATTCAATATGGAGTGCGTTCAGTTTTGTGCATTCTCTTTAAAAGTCATCACCATGAATCTTTTTAAGTTCACATACAGTACTACAAACATCCTTGTTGATCCACCACAGAGATTGAAATTCAAACACTAAAGGATCTTTAGAAAAGGATGTAAAGGTTAAGGCATATGTGGAAATAAATCATGAATAGCTGGGTTGTCATTAACTATTTACACAATACTCTTCACTTGATTACATTATAAAACATGGATGCAGTTGAAAATGGTAATAATTATGAGCTCAAAATGTATTTCTTATAGGAATATTCCAGGTTCAATACAAGTTAAGCTCAATTGACAGCATGTGTGGCATCATATTGATAACCACAAAAATAATTTAGAATCATCCATCCTTTATTTAAAAAAATACAGTGTTATGAAGTTACAGTGAGACACTTACAATGGAATTGAATGGTGCCACATTTGGAGGGTTTAAAAGGCAGAATTGTAAAACTTATAATTTTATAAAAGCACTTACATTAATTCTTCTCTTAAAACTCATGTAAAACTCAAAAGAATAATTTTTATAGTTGTTTTAGGGTTTTAGGATTTTTTGACATTACATCGTCATGGCAATGAAGTTGTAAAATTGGCTTTAACTTTACACAGAAAAGGTTAGTGAGTGATTTTATCACACTAAAATCATGTTAACACTCATAATGCTGACGTCTTGTGGCTATACTTTTGAAGCAGTTTAACGTTTAAAGATTGGCCCATTTACTTCAGTTGTAAGTGCCTCACTGGAAAAAAAGGAGGGGCAAGTCCAAATAAATGTTTGTGGTAATCAGTAGTATGCCGCAAATGCTGTCTATTGAGCTTTACTTTTATTGAACCCAGAATATTCCTTTAACCTCATTCAACCCGGCTAACACATGCTTGGACATTGTATTTTGGTTTCACTATATGCAATGCATAATTTAAATGAATTTAAACCAACTGATCTCAGTTCAGTAGGTTCTGAGCTGTCAGCAAAGTGTTAAACTTTCGACATATGGAGTTATGTGACAAAACAACATAGCGCAGATCACAACAGTTTGTCTATGGGAGAAATGGCAAAAAAAAAAATGACATCTGTTATGAAACCTAAATAGGTTTTGCATTGAAACCTGTTTGAGTCAAAAGAATAGTCTCTTGTATCAAACGATATGCCATTTTTAGAATCTGCTAAACACAATGTACACTCATGTGTACTTAAGTGCATTTTTTCTTTAGAAATCCAATATTTACTGAGCATTATCACAGTTAATGGGTTCAGCAAAAAGCTGAAAAATGTTGCTTTCAGAGATTTTCTTCAGAGTTAGGATGAAATTAAGGTGCATTTCGAACTGTTCTGAGACCAGTGCAGACAGACAACACACTGGAGGTTAAGTCATTCACTAAATAGGGAGCAAGAGAGGAAGGGGACATCCTATAGCTTTCCTATGCAGCTAAGTGCATTCACTCCTAAAATCCTGCAGATGATGTTTGGACCACTCAACATGTTTGGCAGACACGGAACAATTATAATCAGTACATAGATTCAGAATTTAGATTATAACATTTTATTTTAACATGGTTTACAGTGATTGGATGATGCTGGACATTACTTTCATTTGTAATGTCTGTAATGCACTCCTGCACTCCTAGAACAAAATAAACTTAAACATTTTATTATAAAAAACTTTCTATAGCTTGGTATTATTTAAAATGTCACAACTTAGTCCTGACGTCCACATGTGTTGCCATCAATTTTAAGGAAAACTATTTTCACTAGATTTTATTTATTTGCATGTTTATTAGTTGCTACTACTTATAAATCAAAATCTTAAATGGAAAATGTCACACTCGGGTCTCAGGAGAATAAAGTACTGGTGTATAACTAAAAACTATACTTCATTCAGTTGACATTGACCTCCCACTGTCTCATTGATGATTGTTTGAAGCTGTCGCAAGGAAGGAACTGACACTTCTCAATTCCCATGATTACTCATATCTCTATAGAGCTGTGTGCCAAGAGAAAATTAACATTAACAGTTTGCCACCTTTCGATGTCATTGTTTCACTCCTTCGCTTAGGGAAAACTGGCACCGTGAGCGGCAGGGTATAAATTCCCGCCACCCTGCCGTTTTTATACAGACACTGGCAGAGGGGTGGAGGCTGCATCCTCCCAGTTAATCATATTGAACTGCATGAGTAAATAGATGGGCCTCTACCCTGGGCTGAAAATGACCTTCCGTTTGTTTAGATGCTTTTGTTGTAATGTACTGCAGACATGGGTAAAAAGGCAGAAGAAGTGTCAATGCAGAGAGTAAGGAGAGTGACAAGTATAAATCTCTCTGAGTGTCTACAATATGTACTGTATCTGTCTGTTTTATGGTGCTTTTGCTAGATGCAGAATGCAGCTAAATTTAGCACAGTATACTTTCGGTCAGCACCTCCATGCTCCCTGAATGCTGAAGCAGACATAGAGTTATATCTAGATTTTTCTAACAGAAGGACAGACATCTGTTTCGGTACGGGACAGTGCAAATTTCCAACAGGCTCTGCAGACATTTGTGGTGTGTAAATGACCCTTGAACATTAGCTGTTTTGTTCTCCTTTATCTTCTTGTGTTAGTTTTGTGTTTCTTTATATTTTAGAAATAAGCACCAACGTAAGAAACTTTTCTATGTCTGTTGAGACAACATTAAGTGCTCCAACAGATGCATGTAAAATTGGAAACAAGACTGTCAGCAAAACTCATGGTAAAAGTAGACAATGTACACACTGACAACAAAGCACTGCATGCTGTATCACATTCACAGCCAATCAGAACAATTATATGCTTAATTTACAGATATGTGGAGTGGCATTTTAGACCAATGAGATTTCACAGTGGGTGAGGGAGCAATAGAAACCCAGTGACAGAAAACTTTATGTCAGTCATCATTTGTTGCGGTCACAGCTGGGTTAGACAGAAAATAATTTTACATGGAAGAGATAGATTTATTTATTGTTTCATTATCATTTTGTGTCTGGTTAGGACACACTATACATGTGAAAACATTACAGTCATTGTATTTGTAGTTTTATTTTTTATTTTTACTATAATTTAAATATAACAATTCTTGAACCAGTGCTATCCATTCAGTCATTCAGTTACACAATGGATTTGGCTTATGGTGAGAGGGCAAAGGAAGAATCAATCCAGTAGGTTGTGACAGATGGGCTGACATCACAATTTGTACTCTGTCTTTGCTTCAATGTCTTCTTATCTTTCATAAATTATCTTTTACCTGTTTGGTTGTCCAGATAGTTGTGTGGTGGGCTGACTCTCTCTCTCTCTCTCTCTCTCTCTCTCTCTCTCTGGTTTGCATTTCTAGAGTTGGTGCTGAGATGAGGATAGATTATACATGCTATAGGCGACCCATGTGCATTATCTTTGTGGGCTGTACTGAATGCATGTGATGCCCTTTGGTGACTCGTGGTTGGTTGGCTTGTCTGCAAGGCCCCCAAACTTTGCTCTGCTTGCAGGGCTACACTGATATATGGAAATGCCTTCAGGAATTTCCTCATCTCCTGCTTAAAGCATGACCAAACAGAAGACACTATGGCTCTGTTCCAAATCCTGGCTACACAGCTGCCTAACCACATAAGTGACTGATTTGACATGCTCTATATCGGCAGCAACTCACACAAATAGTGATACTCATGCAAAGCGCACAGGAGATTCAACTCTCAATTGAATAGGCATTTAGCTAAGCTAAGAACACAAACCTCTAAATAAGCACAATATACATAGCACACAAAAATATTGTGTAACTTTATTCTAAAGTGTTTTCTTTGATAGTTTTTTTTAAATGAGCTTGTTGCAAGACAATCTAATATTACCTACCTGCAATTCCAGAAGCAGCATAATTATGCCTACCTTTTGGAACAGTTTTCATGCTTAGAGTGTGCCTAAGATGCCTTTAAATGTTTCCTACATAGGCAGCTCACTAGGATTTGGAACAGAGCATACTGGTCCAAATGGTCCCCTCTTCTCCCTTTTCCCTTCATCTTTCCTTCCCTTCATCACCATCATTTATTTTACGAATGCAGAATACCTGTTAGATGTTGTTGATGAGATTGAATTTTAATGATTTTTTGTCTCTAATGCAGACACACTGCTAGACAGAACCATAGACCATTTATTTGACAGATCACTTTGGCCCTTTGGCTCAAACTTGGAGGAGGTTAAATCCTTCAAGCCTTTGTTGTCCTGACAGTGAAAGATGATTAAGAGAGAAGTGTTTACCAGCTAAGGCAAGCAAGATCAAGTCAAATGCTGCTGATCAATTGCAGTCAGAGCCAGGAGAGAAGATCCATCAATAGGTCAAGCATATAAGTGTACCTGTCCACAGGAGTGAGTGGAGCTGAGTAGGCATTATTTTCATTTATACTATGGGTGGGCCTGGGTAGTTCAGCAAGCAAAGACGCTGACTACCACCCTTGAAGTCGTGAGTTTGAATCCAGGGTGTGCTGAGTGACTCTAGCCAGGCTTCCAAAGCAACCAAATGCCCCATTGCTAGAGTGGGTAGAGTGAGAGTCACGTGGGTTACCTTCCACGTGGTCGCTATAAGGTGGATCTCCCTCTCGCTGGGGCGCGTGGTAAGTTGTGCATGGATGCCACGGTGAACAGCATGTGCCTTCACACTCGCTAAGTCTCTGCAGTGACGTGCTCAGCAATCCTTGAGGAATTACAGCACATTGGCCTGCTCACGTGATCTCTTGTTTATTACATAGGCTTAGGGCAGGTGACTGACTGTCCGTTGTATTCTTCATCTTGATTTAGCGTCACCATAAAACGGAGAACATACACTCTGATAGACCTCATCAATTTAAGGTAGGGCAGGATTGATGCCTGGCCATTACACCCTGTTGGGTACATGTTGATATATTGCTGACCATGTATCATTGGACCATATTTCTGTGACTTCAGGACATCCTCTCTTTGTGATATACTGATCCCAGGTCTGTCAGTTTTGTGTTTTACAAATAACTGTGATAAATCATACTAAAGTGACTTTGGTTTAATGGTTATAAGGATTGGGGTTCGCTATCACACTGGTTGTAAGTATTATCCCTGGCGATGGGTGACCCAAGGCATGTTAGAACACATTTATAAAATGACTTACAATGAATTCAATGTATTTTTTCAGTACGTGTGTTCCCTGGGAGTTGAACCCATGCCCGTGCCGTTGCTAATGTAATAGGCCCTGCTCATCCCGCTCCGAACAGGACTCGAACGGCATCTTTGGCGTGGGAGGCAGGTGCGTTAACAAGGAGGCTAAAGGCTACAGCCCCAAGCGTCAGTCGCTAGTGCACCTCTTGACGTTAGGAGAGTGAGGTTTACACACTGCACAGCTATCTACTAGCTGGCTCCCATTACACTAACACACTACAACAGCAGTGTTAAACCTCTTCTTTGTAACGCTTTATAATAACTTTCATTAAGAACATTATCAGTATTACATTATACAATGCTTAAAGGGATAGTTCACCCCAAAATTTTAATTTTCTCAATTACTCAGCCTCATACCATCTCGGATGTGTATGACTTTCTGTCTTGTGCTGAACACAAACAATGATTTTTAGAAGAATATTTTAGCTCTGTTGGTGGATGGTGATCAGCACTTTAAAGCTCCATAAAGCATATACAGTCATAGTAAAAGTAATCCATATGATTCCAGTGGTAAAATTAATGTTTTCTAAAGCGATACAGTCGCTTTGGGTGAGAAATAGATCAACATTTAAGTCCTTTTAACTATAATTGTTTACTTCTGTTTGCTCTCCAATGCACTTTTATGAGAGCATGAACCAATGAAGATTGTGTCAGTTCTCGTGAGAGGCTTAAAGTGCTGATCATCATTCACTTGCATTGTATGGACCTACACGGATATTCTATTTGTGTTCCGCAGATGAAAGAAAGTCATAAGCATCTGGGATGGCATGAGAATGAGTACATTTTTGGCTGAACTATCCCTTTACCATATCATTAGTTATAAACTTAGAAATTAGTTAGTTGTTAGAAATGTCATGAACATGTAAGAAAATTCTTCTCCATTGAGTACTTTCAGGGTCAAGTAAAGCACATCACCTCAGCTTGCTTCAAGCGCAATTTCAGTGAAATAAGTGTATCCAATACAGCCACTACAGTGTTTTACTAAATGGGGTATAGAAGGAAATTAACTACTCAAGAGCACCAGACAGCAGAGAGCCCTCATGAACAGTAAAACATGAATGGAATGGATAGATACAGTAGAATCTCCATGCTCAAATTTGTTGAATGGGTTTGACTGCATGGACTTGACATGTTCCTTGCCCTTTTTTTTTAAGAATGTGAAAAGTTGCAGAAATTCTGACAAATCTTTGGCTTCAGTATGTGTAAGTTGTCATTCAGTGAAGCACAGTGCGATGAAAATCATAATTATTCACCTGCCAAAAATACTTTTCAGACATTTTATTGCTTCAAAGCCATTTTTGGATGTATTTTTTTTTCTTCCTTTTGTGTATTTCTTTTTTATTGTTTCTTTTTTTTTGGCATGAAAGGACTAAACTTTTAATGTAATTCAAGATGAATGGATCTCTCACTCTTTCAGTCTCGTCCTTTCTGGCTCTCTTTTTCTCTTTGACACACTTGCGTAAGTATGCTGTATACAACATGCAGAATTATTCCACGAAGGCAAAGAGTGATGCCCTGACTTGTCATGCTTGTCTCTCTTCTACATTGCAGAAAAGTCAGTAGGATGTAAAGAATACCAGAAATTGCTTGACTGTTTTTTTTTTTTCTTACATAAAGAAAATCCTGATCAAACAACCACACCAGAAAAGAGATTATGTCTTGCTAGACAAGGCTAGAATTTTGTTGAATTAGATAATCGGTTGCTCTTTAAAGAAAATGTAAAAAGCTTAAAAACTTAAAAACCTAGCATGGCTGGATTTAAAAGATCTCAAGATAGTCTTGTATATGTATATTTATAAATTTATTGATTGACTGGACCACTCTTACATTGAATGTATTAACCACAATACACTCTGTTACATTTACATTTATGCATTTGGCAGACGCTTTTATCCAAAGCGACATACAGAGCCCTTATTACAGGGACAATCCCCCCGGAGCAACCTGGATTTAAGTGCCTTGCTCAAGGACACAATGGTGGTGGCTTGTGGGGATCGAACCAGCAACCAACCAGCAACCTTCTAATTACCAGATTACCAGTTATGTGCTTTAGACCACTACACCACCACCACTCCATCTGTTTACATCTAGCCTCTGTTCCCAAGTGACATTTTCAGTTTTGTGCATATGCATGCAATTTAATTGTAATTTTAGACATTTGACAATAGACATTTGTAGCTATTAATAACCCTCTGCACTACCTTTTTTGACTTTCCTGTTCCTGAAACAGAAAGACCCAAGCATGTAATATAATACAGTTTAGCCTGATCCCTCCCCCCGAACCCAAACCCTACATCCCATTGTCTTCCTCGGACCCTGACCATATGTTGCACAAGCTCTTGTATGTGCAGTATGGCTAGCCACTTCTAGTCTTAGAGAGACAGAATGGATGGAAAGGTGAAATTTGGTGTATCTCTAATGAGGCAGTGCAGTATTTCTGATATGCATGCTCTTTGCCACTGGCACATTTCCTGGTATTGGTCTCTGATTGACTGACACCTCCATCATGGACTCCTGCTGATAAACAATTAAACAAACTCCACCTTGTCTCAACACAAACAACTAATGTCAGACACAGAGAGAAAGAGGAAAAGAGAAGAGTGTCATATGTAGATATTTTAACATGACTAAACATTTGTTAGAGAAATGAGACTTGGTTGGCATCAAAAACATATGCAGTCCAAAAAGTCCATATGTTAGACACTGGAGCTAGTTGTCACATGGGGAAGTTGTCACATGGGCGATATATCAGTGACTATAAGTTTTTGAGTCAAAAGCCCAGTATTATGTTAAACATTGTATAACCTCTACCCCTCCTTCTCTCCTCATTTTTGATTTCATCACGATTAGTGTACTATGTACACATATGCCCTGAATGCAAGATCAAAATCCAGTTTCCTGCATTATACATCCTGTTCATCCTAAATGGCACAGTCTCATACAAACACAGTACAGTATATGCCTGCACCCCCACACATGAGCACAAACTTCATCCATACACAGAGCCCCGGGCAAAACCTACATCATGAGATGAACACAGCCATGAATGTACAGTGTTCTGTATGCATTTATTGATGTGTGTGCTTGTTTGTGCATGTTTGTTAGTAAGTGCACACATGCTGTAATAGGAAATTAGCAAGCACAACATGCATTGCCAGCATGTGGGTTTGTTTTGTTTATTCCATCTGTTTTTTTCAGTGTCATGTTACTCTAATGACTGGTCTTTAGAGTTGGTTGAATATAGCAGCACAACAGTATGAGTCTTGCTGCTTAGGCTGTCTGCTGGGTAAAAAACCCATTAAATGACTAAATGGCTGCCCCTCCCTGGGAGGAAGTTCACACTGAGCCTTAGTCGACGTGCATGTGACTCTCACTCTGAGTGGCTACTCTTGCCAATTTTCACTGCCGCATGGGAGGAATGGCGGTAATTGACCTACAAAGGTTACTTTCATGTAGTTTTTCTCTTTTATCTCAGTGCTATCCAGCCTCTGTCACTGTCATCTGCTTTAGTTGTTTGTATGTATCTGACTTCCTGATTAATCATCAGCTCTGGGTCTATCGATCTGGATTTTATTGGCAGCGGGAATAGTTTCAGATTTTTTGGATGGCTTTATGGCTGGCACTGTTTACCAGATGGATCTGCTAATTGACTCTTTCTTACAATGGTGTTTTTTCATGCTAGGTTGGGTGAGTCACCAGCACCTTTCTGGAGTACGTGTATCAACACAGTGCCTAGTTTGCAAACATAGGGCATTAAGGTGTAATAGCAATATGTCACCATGATGGAGTCTGTTACTCTGTTCCAAAACCAAGTAAGCTACCTAAAGCTAAGGCTGCACTTCATTTTTTGTCTGCAGTCACGACTGACACACAATGAAGGGTTCTAGCTTTTAAAGGAAAAGTTTGCCCATAAATTAAAATTATTTAATAATTTACTCACCTTTATGTTTTTCCAAACCCATATGACTTTTGTTCTTATGTTGTTATCAAATTAAATATCTCAGTCTGTCTTTTGGATTCAATGTCCGTGGAAATTGCTTAAAAAGGGACACAAAATTATCATAAAAGTAGTCCATGTAACTGTCTCATGGTGTTCATGGTGCTAAAGTTGTGCGTATCATATTCAATATATGATTTTTTAAAGCCTCTACATCATCAACATGATGAACACTTTGCTGAAATGCCCGATTTATGCAATATACTAGATTTCTACTGCCTCCTCAGAGACATTTAAAGTTTCCATGCTCTCCTGGAAGTAGAGAGTTAGAGTTTCAAAATGGCAGCCTTCGTATTGCGACGCACATGTCTTTTTGCTGTGAAATGAAACAAATTGTTCTTGGTAAAAATTTCATACAGTGTTTTATAGAAAACAAACTTACTGCCCTCTGGAGTAAACAGGTGGTACTATAAGCTTGCATTTCTCAGGAATCTTCCATATTATGTCCAGGAGCATTGCAATTAATGGCGTTAATTTTTTTAACGCATTATTTTTAGTCAAATTAATCACACTGAATTATCGTGTTAAATCAACAGCCCTAATATATATCGTTTTATTATCTTCCCTGAGGTCCAGTGATAATGTTATGAAAGTTTTATCTTTTTTTCCCCCATCAAAACATTTTAGTCACAATTTAGTAATATATGATCATTTTCCACCCTGTTTTTGTCCCTCTGTCTGAAATGCTTTGTTTTTTGTTTTGCCTAAATGCCTCAGAACTGATTGGCTAACATCATGCAGCCCCTCAATTTCAGCAAACTCAATCGGTAGAACATTTTAAAACAAAATTGCAGAGTTTACACATAACACACATTCAACATATTTCATTGAATATATTAAACTGTTAATCTCAACCACAACTGTTAACACAGCACCATAAACTATCAAACAGTCATAACATATTAAATATTCATAAATGAAATTGTTTACTTATGCTTTTGAAGTGTTTTTCACTGACCCCTCTTTCAAAAACAGTTCCTTTTTGTGAACAGATTTTGACTGTTCACAAGCAATCCATGCTGACATGAGCCAAAAAACGCACATACATTGTCCAAAGAATGGTGAAATTACACACATACTGAAGGCTGACATGAGCCGGAAAAACACACATACATAGTCCAAAGAACGGAGAAATTACACACGGTCAAAAATGTCCATTGTTAAAGACGTCCTATGTTTACATACACAAACAATTAAAAATAGCACAAAAACCATGATGTGTTTGTGCTCAAAGCAACACAGGCAGCAGCTAAATTAAAGAGAATTGATTCTCCTTTCAGTGTTGTAACTTGATACCGCTTCTTTTAAAAGAGGCATGAGATATGTATCATGTGGTCAAAGATGTCTGTCTAGTGCATAAATATATAAAAAAAATTATCTAATATAGTCCAGATGGGTCCCCTTAGGTGTTATGTTAGGAATAGTTTGCCACGGAAGGCTTGCTCTATTGACTTGAACTGCGCGGCAGTGGGCGGGGCCAAAGGTGCAATGACGCATGTTGTGGAATGTGTAAATACAAATGAGCAATGCTTGGTGACATCGCAAACAGACAGATTTCAAAACTAGATGTTTCAGCAGGGTGGCAAATATAAATGCTCTCTTTAGACTGAGAAATTGACAGTAGGTTTTTATAGTACAGTTACCTTATATGTCTAATTATCAATGAAAATGTCTATACAATTATTGTATTATGAAAAAAATAATTGCTGGGAGGATAATAAACTTTAAAGCCTTGATGTATCAAATCTGATTGAAAACAAATCACAATTTATTTATTTTTTGTCTATAGGTTAAAAAAACAGCTCCATTTCAAAACATTAGAATTTGACTATTATTTCATATATCAGGCTTTATAGGGTTAACAGTGAAACTGTGCAATTCATTTTTAAACGTTGCTGCCATTGATTATTACTGTGATGGCTTGAATATTCAGTCGGATCAAAGTAATATAAACTTCCAATCTGTCGACGTGGGACTCTTTTATAGAGTAATGCTTAAAAATGTGTAATGCTTAAAGCCTTTCTCTTCCCAGTAGGATCAGGTCTGTTATCTTATAAAAAAATTTTTGCCATGGTTGAAAGCATGCATATCTACTCATAAGTGAGGATGATACATTGTTTGGTGACAGAGGATTTAGATCTAGAGAGATAATTAAGATGTTTTGGGCAGATTATTAAAATCTTTCTTTAGTAAGGATGTGCTTTGAAGAGGACTCCATTTTAATTCCCCAAACACAGACTGTTCCTCTCTGGTATGAAGGAAATGATTTAGCGGAGGGAGTCAAAGTCATATTGAGATATTAATTCTGCAGTGATATCTGCGAGGTCAGAACAGAGGCCTATGTTTTATTATAACTCCCTGGATTATGATGGAGCACCAGAAGCAAGAGTACTTGAGGATTTGAGTCTGCACAAGGTCCACATATCTGATTCAATTCTGAGAATTATGTTTCCCGGAATTTGTGGAAAAATGTGTTTTGTTGAGCCTTCGGATCTGTGTTGAAAGGCAGATGATATCCGTACTGTTCCGGATTGCGAGTCCTAAATTCAGACCTTGAAATTTCCAATGTTAGGAAAGATACTTTGAAAGCTACTCCCATTTCTACATCCTAGCATTTTGTTGCTCTACCTGTTAGCAAAAGTAGCTTGTTACTTGAAAAGTAAAACTATTTTTAAAGCAGCTGAACTACTGAAACACTACTGAAAATTTTTACTTAAAGAAACTGTTTACCTGAAAATGTTGTTCCAAACCCGTTGAAGTTTTATTTTGTGGTAGACAAAAGGAGATGTTAGTTAGAATGTTAGCCTCAGTCACCTGTATTTTTTTCTCCATACGATGAAAGTGAATGGTGCCTAATGCTTCCATTCTGCCTAAGATCGTTCCACAAAATAAATTTATATTTATTTGGTAACAAAATTTCTATACCTTTTATACCTTTTAAGTTTGTAGTGCCACTACTTTTTAGGTACTTACTCCCCAACAATGGTTACCGCAGAACACTACTCCTCAAACCACAAACACAAACTGATGAGTTCCCCGTCTGTCGCTAACTTCGACGTTGTGTTGAAGAAGCAACACTAGGGGTCTCTCTTGAGAGCCTTATGCATCTCTGAACTTTGAGTCACAGTCTTATCCTCTCATCTCTGAGCATATGCTGTTGGATCTACGGCGCATATCAGTGGCTTTCTCCTTCTGTGCACGTCAGTGCAGCTTTGCCCCTGGACGCTTCGACAGTGCTATTAAGAGAGAAATTTTCCTTAAAAGAGTGTTTTTCTCTAAAAGAGCGATACACAGCAGCGTTGAACGTCCTTTTCAGGACGCGTCTTTATAAAGATGCCTTTCTGCCCCTGTGTAGTTCTTGGATGCGGTCAAGTTCTCTTCGCTCCTGATGGTCACAGGCGCTGCCTCGTGTGTCTGGGCCACAATCACACTGAGGAAGAGTTTGTGGATGGTTCGTGTTCTCACTGCGAGAACCTTACCATGGCAATGTTGCAGTCGCGACATTGCCAGCCACTTCAGCCGCCCCCCGTGTCGTTCCTTCTTCCCACAGGATTGAGGATGACCTGGCTGGCAATGGAAGCGATTTGAGGATGGCAGCAGGCTCGGTTTTGCCGGGTACGTCCCCACAAACTACCCGCCCCCGACACACTCGTTGACTTCCACCCTGGCTCGGGGTGACAGCGGCTCGCCTCACGGCCAGTCTGCCTATCCACTTGAGCCCCCTGAGATCGCTGCTGCATCAGAGAGTGTTCCGGCATCTGACACGGAAGATTCGATTGGGCTGCCACCTTCGGATCAGCATGCCCAGTCAGAGGCTGATGCCCAGATGGCCGACATGCTTGCCCGGGCCGCCATCAGTGTGAGGTTAGACTGGAATCCTCTGTCCTCCCCACAGCCTTCGTGGCTGGATGATTGGTTCCTCCGCCTTGCATGCCATGGCCCTCCTGCAAGTCCACCAGTAAAAGAGTATTGGGCCGGGAAGAGAATCTTCAGTTAAGTTTATTTACTTTGACGCACCCCCTTTGGGCTGCGGTACCCATATTCTCAATAAAAGAGCAATTTCCTCTGTCTCTGGGTCACCTGGCCCGCAAATGCCATTCTCATGGCACGCAGGTGCCACACCTCAACAGTCCCGGCACATTGGACGCAGACCCTTTGCCTCCAGCCCCTCGACTGTTGTCCCCCGGCCGCCCGGTTCTGACGAGTCTAGAGGACGCCTCCGTGGGACCTCCTCCTCAGTCACTAACCCGCCCCCTGCCAGGTGTATGGAGCAAGGTAAGTGCTTCGAGTCTTCTCTCAGCACCAGAGCCTCTGGATGCACTTTTGCCACCCGACCATGTATTACCTGCTCCGCCCCACCGCGAAGCTAAACATCAAAAATAATTGTCTCGTTAGTGCCCCTAGCACGGAGCTTGGACGCGTGGCTTTCACTTTTTTACTCTCCGACTCGGTTCCGCAATTCAATTTGCCAGGCCTTCTCCCCCTTTCGGGGGCGTCCGCTTTACTGCAGTGCATGGCAAAGATGCCAAATCTCTGCACGCAGAAGTCGTGACTCTCTTACTCAAAGACCCAATAGAGCCTGTCCCTCCAGCTGACATGAAGAAGGGTTTCTACAGCACTTACTTCATCATACCCAATAAAGGCGGCGGCTTACAACCGATCTTGTACTTGTGAGTTTTCAACCGGGCCTTGCACAAACTCCCGTTCAAAATGCTCACGCAAAGACACATCCTAACTTGCGTCCGGCATCTAGATTGGTTCGCAGTAGTAGATCTGAAAGATGCGTACTTCCACGTCTCAATCTTGCCTCGACATCGACCCTTTCTACGGTTCGCGTTCGACGGCCAGGCGTATCAGTACAAAGTCCTCCCCTTCGGCATGTTCCTGTCCCCTCGCATCTTTACGAAGGTCGCAGAGGCAGCCGTTGCCCAGCTTCGGGAAGCAGGGATTTGCATACTCAACTACCTCGACGACTGGCTCATCCTGGCCCACTCCCGAGAGTTACTATGCACCCACAGGGACCAAGTGCTCAGGCACCTCAGCCGTTTAGGGCTTCAGGTCAACTGGGAAAAGAGCAAGCTTGCCCCAGTTCATAGCATCTCTTTTCTTGGCATGGAGTTAGACTCGGTCTCAATATCAGCACGCCTCACCAACGAGCACGTGCAGTCAGTGCTGAAATGCCTCACCTCGTTCAGGCCAGGCACGTGGGTCCCCCTAAAACATTTCCAAAAGTTCCTGTGGCATATGGCATCCTCTGCGCCGGTTGCGCCACTGGGGTTGATGCATATGAGATCGCTTCAGCACTGGCTTCAGACTCGAGTCCCATGACGAGCATGGCGCCACGGCACGCACCGTGTGTTTATGACCCCTGCCAGCTACCAAACTTTCAAACCCTGGACAGACTTCTGTTTTTACGAGCAGGTGTCCCTTAAAGTAGGTGTCCCGACGCGTCCTGATCACCACAGATGCTTCCAAACAGGGTTGGGGCACCGTGTGCAATGGGCACGCAGCCGTGGGCCGTTGGAAAGGGCCCCCATTGCGCTGGCACATCAATTACCTAGAGTTGTTGGCTGTACTTCTTGCCCTGTGGAGGTTTCTCCCGCTAAGCGCTGCTCCGGGAGGAGGCAGAACCAGTCCCTTTGTTGCTGAGTCCGGTGCGTGCTTTGCATATCTATTTGGACTGCACACAGAGCTTTAGACGTTCTGAGCAGCTCTTTGTCTGTTTTGATGGACAGCGGAAAGGGAATGCTGTCTCCAAACAGAGACTTTCCCACTGGGTGGTTGAAGCCATAGCATTGGACTATCACACCCAGGTCATGCCCGCCCCCTTGTGGGTTCGAGCACACTCGACGAGATGTGTGACATCCTCATGGGCACTGGCCAAAGGCGCCTCCCTAGCAGACATATGCATAGCAGCGGGTTGGGCAACACCCAATACCTTTACGAGATTTTACAATCTCAGGGTTGAGTCGGTTTCATCCCGTGTTTTGCCGGCAGAACTCGGTAACGCGGTAACAACTGACCGGGTGTACCGCTTGCACCTAGCGCCCTTTCCCTCCGCTGAGGCAATACCATGCGTTCTTATCCCAGGAGATCCCACTAACTCGGCTCCCTGGATGACTCCTCCCTCTGGTCTGCAAAGTCAGCGGAGGAATTCGCCGACCAAACCCAATGCGGGTACTCAATTTACCCTGTACTGGAATAGGTGCTCCACAGGTCGGGCCTCCATGTGGACTTATCCCCCTGTGTGAATTTTCCCCTTGCGAGTGGACCCGTGTCTCCCTTGGGCAGTCCTCACTGCCCCCCCCCCCCCCCGGTTGCCGTGTTTGTAGCAACTCCTCCTTCCCAATGAGGTAGGATCTACCACTGCTCCATTCTCCACATGTGACCTAAAAGCCCATGTGATGTATTTCACCACTCTTTACCTCCCCCAGTCTAGGCAGGTGTGGTCTCTGCAGGGTATTTCCCCCCTGAAAGAATAGGAACTGGGAAAGAACACCTTCCCCGATGCATGTGATAGCGTTAAGATGGCCCCAGCCGCTTTAACTCTATGTGAGAAACACAGAGAGAAGGCACGGCTGGCGCGGCTTGCTCCCATGCTTGGCACGTTGCCTTGTTCCCCCCATATCGGGATGTAAGGAACCAGAAGGTTTAGATGATTTTTTGGGGCATTGGGGAATTGTACGTGCAGTCTTGCACAGCCTGTCGTTTTGCCACGCAAACTACCTGTCCGCACCTGTGTCAGCAGCGCACGTACATGGTTCAGCGCATGGCTTGATTAAAATTGGTCCCATAGTGTCGCTTCTTCGACACTACATCGAAGTGAGCGACAGACGGGGAACGTCTTCTGTCTGCTAATTTCTCATTGGCCTTTTCTCAAAGTTTAGAGATGCATAAGGCTCTCAAGAGAGACCCCTAGTGTCGCTTCTTTGACACAACGTCTCGTTCCCTCCATAAGGGAACGGAGGTTACAACAGTAACCTAGACATTTTCCCCTGTGGACTGCTGCCAGTGGTAGTGATCAGCCCTTGAACACACATATTCACAGGCTAGCTGTACCCTTAAAGCCTTTTGCCAGGGAAAATAACAGCATCTGTGGGAAATGTTCTGGCTTGAAGAGGATGGAGGCGGGGGCTGTCGAGCTTTATGATTGAAGGGCAGTAAAATGAGAGAGCAGGGATTTGATAGGTGATAAAATTGTTCTGCCACTCAGAACACATACTCATATGTTCCTCATGAGCGTTGAGGGTTACTGACAGATACAGACTGCGTACGGTTGATAATACACTGGCCTGACTGATCCAGTCAAACACTGACTAGGAGGTTTTGAGGTTTTTACGTTTTTGTTTGATATTTATATAGTGTCATTGTTTACAGAGTTAGATAGAATATCAAATTTCACAATGGGTGATATGGCATATACATATTAAGCCGGTACCACACTAGCAGAATCAGAAAAACTTAATTTGTGGGGGTGACACACTTAGTGACTGTTGTTGCTGATCTTGCTGATTTACAGGTAATACAGCATAAACCAGCATAAACACTGGTCAAATTTCAGCACTTTCAAAATCTGCTATTAATCGCAATTAACCATTTAAAATTATGCGATTAATAGAGATTGAAAATGATAATTGACTGACTGCACTACTTATTACATGTTTGATAAATTATAAATAAATTAGAAACGGTTAAGTAAGGATTAATGTACAGTCACCTAATGTACAGTGTCTACGTATGAAATAGTTAGACATAAAACATATATGCAAATATTGATTACAGATAAAATAAAATATTATACGAAAATATTTTACCGTAGAATGCCGCAATTGACCAATCACAATCACTTATTATCTTTAAGTACACAATAACTACAATTATTATTATTATTAAGTATATTCTCAGCAATGCTATATCTATAATATTATTAATAATATATAAAATAATTGTAATATACTGTATAATATAATTTGTTATACAAACAGATATGTTTGCTCCAAAGAGCAATGAGACTTTCCTCTGTATGCACCGTTCACATATACTTTCTTTTTGACGCCATTCTTTTTCTGCATAGAAATATTTCACTTTCGTCCTCTGAAAAACTTCTGGAAAACAGAAACTTCACTTTTATCTATTAACTGGACTTTGGCCTGGAGCTCATTGGTCACTGCAAAGTCACGTGCACCCGTCCCACCGACTGCCAGCGATGATTTAAAAAAAGCTGGATGTTGTTTAGGGGTTTGTGAAGTGATTATCCCAGCATGAAAATGAACTCACACCTGAAAATCAGTGCCGGCTTTACAGTACATGCAGTATATATTTATTTAAGTCATACTTTTTTCCAAAGTAACTTGCAGTGCATTCAAGGTCTGCATTTGATCATTATGTTTGTTTCCTGGCAATCAAACCCATGATTTTGGCAATAACCTATTGAAAAAACCCTTACTATGCTAGTCTAGGTTGGTTTATGCTGGTTAATGCTGGTTTGGTGCATGTCCAGCTGGTAGACCAGCATAGGTTGCCAGCTATACTTAGCAAGAACCACTAATAGTGGTTGTTCTAAAAGTTTCAATAAAAGTGTCTGCTAAATAGCTACTTACAAAGCGCTTCATATAGATTGTGAAACTTGACTTTAATAACTCTGTCCTCTTAAAACAGCAAAGTGTTCTTAAAGTGCAATTCTGGACTGCTTTTTTCTGCTTCTCACAGGCTTTGTCTTTCTTCCCCTGCGTTCACCACTCTAGCTTTGTAGGTGGCCTTGTATATCTTGCCCTTAGTTTTGACCCAGATTAACCCACCCACATGGGTCTGAACAGGGTGGTGTGCTGAGTAAGCATAACAAAAATCTCCTATTCAGTGTAAAGCTAAAAAACCTCCAAAAGGAAGCTTTAGGACAGCAACCACCTGTGTCTAATATATCCATTATAAAAGTAGCTTTAGAGCTGAATTTAGTTTTTAAGAATGATGGTGAGACACAAGAGTGTATTTATCCCTCTCATTTTTCATGCATATTATTCCTCTCTGCCCAGCTGTTGACATATTGACGTATGGTGTATTAAATTAGCCTTGCGGATGCATGATATGTGCTGAATATTTCCTTTCTTCCTTGCAGCTGTATTTTGGCAACTCTAAAGCTCAGAGTTAGTAGTAAAATCAGCAATATCTTGAACATAATTATCTTTAAAGATTAAAGCTGTTAGTATATGTGTTGATGAGGGCAAAGAAAAGGCTGCTTTTAGTCTGGTTTTAAAAACGTTCCCTTTGGTTTAATTTTGTCTGAGTGATTATGGACCCTTTTCACAGACTGTGATGATGTTTTTTTGCCTTACTTAGCAGTGTAAATCTTGTAAACTTTTTATACTTTTAGTTTTTTTAATTGTTTTTTATTTTATTTTTTTTGTAAATTTATAACCCCTGCCCAGAAAAGGCAGAATATAATTCCTAAACGCCAGTAGAACAAATGATAATATAGTTAATTTAGTTGCCACTCACCTGCCACTCTGCATGCCATTCTGATGGAATCAAGTGAATGAAGTTTATTTTTTAACAGATCCCTGATCATTGTAGTCTGATCATAACTGTTACTGTGGCAGATTTCAGCACGGCCACAATGTAACGCAAGCTTTTCAAAGAGGCTGTTATTGAAGGATGGGGCATTTGTGAGCACCAGCAGTGTGAGCACCAGAGCACAGCGATCAGTGTATTTGCTCATTTCATATGCAAAGTGTTTGTTTCTTAAAGGTGCAGCAGCCAAAAAATGGCTAGCTTAATTCTTAGGGAACTAAAGACTCCTTGCACTGTGAAATGCCACGGGTGAAATACAGTCATCTCAATGGGAATACACGCTATTAGGAAATTCACCTGATGGACTTCCTGATGCAAAGAAATTTCCCAATGCAAATTTCACGTGGGGTTCAATTTTGGTTAACTTTGACAAATTTGCAGCATTTACTACCTGTGTGGGTTTACACTGAATATTCACATTGGACGAGGAAATAATTTTAGCGACGAGTTGCTTGATAACTTCAATCTCCCAGAGTATAAAGTGCTGCATAAAAAACATATAGCTAGACATGTAGGCTAGTTTTTGAAGGTTTTATACTTGCTTAACATTTGCCTACTTGCCTACTTGCCTTCTTGCCTGCAGAATTTTTCTGTGCATGTTTAAAGCAAGAGTCCCCCTGCCTAGCCTGTGCCCATGTTTTCTAACATGATATGTGTCACCACAGGAATTTCCTTTGGATAAAAAAACTTTATGTCAAGGGGTTTGCTCTTTGAACATACTGAGAGTCCTTTCAGTTCAGCTGATGGGTATGGTTAGTCTTCCCTAAAAGGCCATCACGCCATGTGCCCATCTTTTTATGTGACAGAATGTTTTCCAGGAGAGGAGGGAACAGCTGTGTGGCAGGACTCAGGTGGGCGGCCCTCAACACAACTCCACCAGTGTAAATGATGGCTTTTGGTACAGAAGGGGGGAAAGGTTTAAACAAACAGCAAAGCAGAAAGTTGTGTAAATGAGGGGCACTGACACTGACTGATCACCATCACCCACTGCCTATAAATTACCTGTGTGTCTATCAGTGGTGACTGGTGCTTTTCAAGTCTGGGAAAGTACAAGTGTGCAATCTCACATATTTAAGGCAAAATGTTAATTTTTGTGTAAACCTATTTGTATTAGAACCATATATGTTTATTTGTGTATGTGCATGCATACTGTATGTGTACATTATATAACTTGGTACTTGGAAAGATTTCAGCTTTGCTTAGTTTCTGTTTTACACGGTTAACAATGACTTGAAAATAGTAGGGCTGTCAGTACATTAAAGTAACTAATCATGATTAATGTCATGATTTTTTTTAAGTATCTTTCAAGGAAATAAAAATAATGTGCATAATCTGTACAAGTTTTATACATTTGTTTATGACACTTGTAGCAGCCTATATTTGGCAAGATATGTTTCCCCACAGATTTGATTTGTTTTTTACTTTTATAATATTAATAATAATCCTTAATGATTATCTAGTATTATATTTTGATAGGAACACATTTCTGGTTTGATTTCATTGAAGGAGTACTTGAGCATTATTTATGGTGTTGTGGAGGTACATAAGACAAAAAACGTTGGGAAAAAGTGTTATAGCAGACAAATGTTACAGTTGATGGTCTCTATATACTTTGTAAGTTATTCTACCCCAAGGTTCTTCTGATTGGTACATATGTTTAAAACTGACATTGATGAGATGTACTTGGTCACAATGTTTTTAATTTTAGTTTTTAATCAGGCAAAAGTTTTTGCTATTTTGAACTTGACACATTTTCTTGAAAAATGTAATGCACTGGCTAAAAACATCAGTTTGACTCATGTGTGCTTGAAATGCACATCTAGACTGGCGAAGTGCTGATCACACATATCCATCTTTAAATTCACAGCAACAATGAGACGGATGTGTTAGAACATCATTTAAAGGCTGTTCATGCACAATGTGTCTTTTGTGAACAGCCCCTTAGCCACATTTATGCATCGCAAGATGCAATGCTTTGGCCAAAGTCATCCATCTAAAGCATTTGTACTTACACCAATTATTTAAAAATAGAAAGGACTCTGCGTACATACATCCCCATAATCGTGAAAATTACTCTAATAGCATAAATATGTACAGCATGTAGTTATAGACCGTGCTGTCGAACAAAGGTTTATTTTATCTTTTCACAAGCAGAGAGAAGATGAGACACTGAAGTATTACCTTTTCTTAGTAAAGAATATGGAGAACAGCTCATAAAAATAGAGCCCAGAACTCCTCCAATACCTGAACACTGCTCTTACCATCACATGGGTGAGCGGAGTGTTGCATGCTGGGAAGTAAGGTGCAGCACGGGGTTAAGAAGCACTTTGAAGAGCTCTGAGCTACAATAGAATTATCCACAAAAGCAGGTGCACCCCACAGCTGCCTCTCGATACCAGAGGAGAGCAGGGAAGAAAGGGAAGGAGCTTTTAAAATGACATACAATGCAATTTGTCATTCCTGCTTTTTTTCTGCCTTCCTGCTCACTACCTTTGATGAAATGCTGGGAGGATTGTTAGTTAATTAATCGGGATTAGGTGTAACCTGGGGATCAGGCTGTTCATTTATCCTCTTACAATCTCACACTCTCTCTCCCACTCATTCTCTTTGTAGGAATGGTTAGCTCATAAGTAGAAATAATGTCTCCGCTCTATTTCACCTTAAAGCACAGACGTACTGCTCTGGATAGCAGAAAGCACATAAAGCACACGCACAAAGTTCCGTTTGTTGATGCTAATTGTGCAGAAATGTCTAGGTTACGGTTCCCTGATGGAGGGAAAGACTTTCTTGAAGGCCTCAGTTACCTCTGAACTTAAGAAATGGCCAATGACAATTTGGCAGACAGAATTTGCATGTCCCTCCTTTGCCCCTTTGCATGACATACGGGTATAAAAGGAGGGAATCGCGCATCTGTTCATTCAGGTTTTGCACAGAGGGGCCGAGAATAAGTTTCGGCCATTACAGTGTTGTGGCCGGGGGACACAATGTCTCGTTCCCTCCATCAGGGAACAGAGGTTACAACAATATCCTAGATGTTCCCCGTCTGTCGCTCACTCAACGTTGTGTCGAATGAAGTGACACTAAGGGTCCCTTTTCAATCACGCCCCTCCCATGCACGATTCCCTCCTTTTATACCTGTATGTGCATGCAAATTCTGTCTGCCAAATTCTCATTGGCCTCTTCTCAAGTTCAGAGGTAACCGAGCCTTCAAGAAAGCCCCCTAGTGTCGCTTCACTCGACACAACGTTGAGTGAGCAACAGACGGGGAATGACATATTTCAGCTTTAGCTTCAATTAAGTTACTTACACAATTATCCTGAATTTACTTTCCTGTGCGGGGCAGTTTATTAAAAGTTCCTTTTTAGACAGACGATAGTAGACCTGAAAAATCTGCGATTTATGTCAAAAATCTCTTCACATTTTCTGAAAACAGTGTCTTTAGTAAGGGTATATTAAGTTATTTCATTCTGGTTTGTGTATAAATTGTTTATGTTAAAAATACTCTTCTTTCCCAAATTAATGAGGATAGACAAGTAAATAAGTAAGCCATTAGTAGGTTGATTTCCCTAAATGTGTAAACACTTTCGTTCTTTGACACTTTCAAAACAATGAACTGCTTCCGCACACCTACAGGCAGAAGTGTATTCATGAGAATGCAGGTTATGTCTACTTATTTTTATAGGCCTGTCAGTTAATTAAAACAATAAATAAGGTTTTTGGCATTAATGTGATGATCTCAATTTATAATTGGCTGAAATTGGCCTCTTAATATATTTTTTCTTTTCCAAATGTATACTACACTCAGTTTCTTAATAAATCAAACATATATAATCTGCAGCAGACTGGCCATCTAATTAATGCATATTTCCTGCAAGACACTGTACACAGTATTGTTCAAGACATTTCTTCTCCTCTCTCTGAAAATATCCATACTTAAAAATATTTTTCTAGATACTCATTTTAAGTGGAATTTCGGGAACTTGGCAACTACGGTAAATTGTAAACATATAACCGGAAACTAGCAAGCCGCTTTATTTCAAAGCAGAAGTACATCATGCCCAGTCCAATGGCTGACACGGAAATATTAGCTTAAACAATTATTTAAGTTTGGGAAGGACTATCTGTTTGTCCAACAAATGGGAGGCGGCCTGAGATTTGGGAAACCTGTTCAAAAATATTCATGATTAATGCAGTTCCATTTGGTGATTCCCATGGCAAAGAATTTACACACTTATAATTTGAAACCATGTTATTTTCTATATTCTATAGAGCTGCAGGTCAGTTATGCAGTAGAAATGCTGTCAGTGTAATAGTACACGTGAGAGCCTGCTGTTGTAGTTATGCTGTAGTGCCACGTGCATGCCATTGATGCCGGATGTGTGAAGCAGGCCTTAAACTCTGACTGAAATATCCATGACGGATCCAAGATCAGTATCTGAATCAATTATTACAGTTCCTGAGTTTGTGTGTTCTTTGTGATTACCTAGAGGGGCTTCTGAAATGATCAAATGAAATTAATGTGGATATGTGTGTGGGTGTGTGTGTGTGTGTGTATGTGTGTGAGAGAGAGAGAGAGAGAGAGAGAGAGAGAGAGAGAGAGAGAGAGAGAGAGAGAGAGAGACAGTCAAAGAGAATGCAGAAAGAAGGTCAGAAATAACCGGGGGTCAAGAAGTCCTTGTTGGGCAGCTGCAACGGCAAGCAAACACTCTTTCCATGCCATTCCTCCCCAATCAAGCCCCTACTCTCCCTATAAATAGCACCTGCTCTCTCCCTTTAAGTACCATGTAGAGGAAAATACACATAGTCCTCCTTCTAATCACTTCAGACACCTGTGTATACACAGCTCAGTGCCACTTCACATCCATCCATTCATCCATCCACATATACATACATACATACATACACACATACCACTTCTATGCCAATCCACTCCTGCACCTGTCAATCCATTCACCCACCTGCCTGTCTGTCAGTCCAGGAGTGCTTATTTTTTGCCATTGCTCCTTTGTAATTGTACACTCTCAGCCTCTCTATAGAATGGAGTGGGCGACAACAGTGCAGGGAGGAAGTGACTTCTAATATCAGGCATTAGCAAACGCATCCTCCTTTAATGGAACAGGCCAGACATTGCTCTTGCATTTGTAAAGCATTCCCAAATGTTTTCATACACCGTCTGGTAGCTGTAAATCAGCTGGTTTGTTTTAAGGCTTTGACATTTATTATCACATAAAATAATAACTGTGGCTTCTAAAATTCAGATTTGACAGCACAGGAATGAAAATTCAGATGGCAAATGTTACTGTTTCACAGATTCACAACACCCTGTTTGCCTTCAAATTGGGCTAGTGGGTTCATTTTAGATTTTACAGCATTTTGGAAGTATACTTTTGTTACTTAGTCCATGTTACTGTGGTAAAATTAAGCAATCCAAGTGTGTCACAATTAGGGATGGGTCATTATAGTCGGCTAGTCATCAAAAAACAACCAACTAGTTGCTTAGTAAGGTAAATATTTTTAATTAGATTTAATTAGTTTGCTGAATGCATCATGTTCTTTAGCTTTTAGACAGTTTGCATGATAAAACTCTCACGGAATAATTAAATTCATCACCTTTAAAGCACCACTATTATTTCTTTACACATTCGGATGCCATCTTTGGCAGTTGTGTTGCGTCTCACACTGTTTTAAGTTTTTAAGAATAGTCCAAAAAATGTTGTCTTGAGCCTCTTTAAGTTACATCCTACTGCACTACATCAAAGTCTTTCTAGCAAGTCAGTCCACTGGGGGCCATCTTTGGAAAGCTCTCAGGTAGCAATTTCCAGGCATGCGAGTACAGCTCCTATCTGCTTGAATGGAGAATGACCAAAATCTCCAAAACGGTTGGTCAAGATTATGATCAAAGAACATATTTCAAATCAGCAGTAAAATCTGACAACACTGAGATCACAAATTGGGCTTCTTTACCTCAGATTATGTTAAAAAAAAATAACATTTTCCCATCTTGTATAGCTAATCCGAATGTGCATTCGCAAGTTGATAGACAGGCAATGTCTGAATCTATGGGCATACTCACACAAGGCCTAGGTTGTCCATATCCTGCTCCTCACTCGCTCTGCGCTCCTGGATTAGAGAAACCCCGCTCCATGTTCACTCCATGGCAAAATTAGTGCATAACTACGTCTCCACTGTAAAGTTATTTCAGTATGCTTTTTAATATCACAACCTTCCATGCAGAATATGTGTTTATATTTAAAATAAATACACAATACTAGCAGAAAAGCTACAATGTGCTTTATTAGAACACTAACACTAGCCCAAGATAGCCCATCACATTTTTCTGGTTATATCAGAAAATCAATCTTTCCTTCAAGCCAATAGTGTGTAACACTGCTTAGCACATAGTGATTTATTGCATTAAGATCCGTTAACAGGCATTTTCCCCGAGATTAGAGGAGCACCCTTGGAGCGAGAGAAAACAATGACTCTCGGATTTTTTAAAAACCCGCTCCTCGCTCCAGGCAAAATCATGCCGCTCCACTACTCGCTCCGGCTCCCACTCCGCTCCACTCACATACTCTGGTCTACATCTAGCTGTTGAAGACAAAAGCATTATTGAAGTAAACTCTCCTTAAGAATCGTATCCTAAAAACATAATGATCGCAGTACTTGTATTGGAACTCATTAACATCTGTATTATAAATACTGTATGGTGATTATTCTGTATTGTGAAGTTGTTCCCACCCCTTTTGGTCGCTAATTTTTGATAGAGTCAAAAATAAAAGACAGTTTTCCCTCCTTGCTGTAACAACTGACTGGTGTGCTTAGTGATGGATGAAGAAGTCTTATGTAATTTAGCTGAATGGAGGGGGTTGGTTACTCATTGGCTGCTTGAGCTGTCCATCAAGTCTCTTTTAGGCTCAACTGGCTGACTGCATGGTATGCAGTGTTTGTGTGTGTGTTACTTGTGGCATGAATTGTAGGCTATATTTATAAATGGGAATTGGGAAATTGAAGAGGATCTTCTGGAGAGGGCTTCCTGTGCTTGTCCTGGGAATAAAGAGAATATGAATTTGGAAATATTGACCTGACCTTGAGCCTTAGAAATTGTCTTGCATTAGCGAAGACAAATAAAATCAAAAAGGGCCCCTAAATGCTTATCGATTCATTTTGTTCTGGGGCCAGTGGATGCTGCACCTCTGCGCTTTGTAGTTATAATAATGTGCTTCGAATCAGTGCTGTGCTTCCATTAGAAGTGCTTTCCCACTACAATGTAACCAGTAATTTCTTTGCCATTTGACCAATTTGTTCACAAACACACACACAAACAAGCACGTTTGTCACGGTGGGAACTATCCATTTTTTTTTTTTGTTTCTTAAGAAAATGTTCTAACCTTACACCGACCCCTAAACATCCCTCTAAACTTATATATTTTTGCTTAGCTATCTAAAATGGGGACATACCTTAGACCTCTATTGTTTTTATACAAAGCCTATTATACTGTAATTATTATAGACTAATCCTATCCATACCTCTAAAATAAATATTTTTACATTTTTTAAATCATTTATCTATAAAATTATTTTCCCCAAAGGAGGGTTTTGTCAAATTTAGCTTGCATTTGGGGTCAGTTCGCTAAGGACACATACACATGCAGTCCTGACACACTTTAAGTAAGGAAACCTTACTTAAAGCCTTCTCATACCAAAATTATTTATAGGCTTGTGCAGGGGCACAATGTACCTACATGTGATTTATAGTAAATGGTGAAATTGTCATTTTCAGTGCTGAATGTTTCTGAGAGAGAGAATATGCTTTCAGAACATTTCTCAACAATCAAAAGGCAGATTCAGGCAGAACCTATCGTTCTGTGGATGGTAAGCCTCAAACTGGGTTACTGTGATGAGCACACTGCAGAACTCATCTCTGCCTGTGGAGGAAACTTGTTCTCCTTTCCATCCAGGATGCTTTGCCCAGTGTGCAGAAGTAGGTGTAGTTTGACTTTTTTGTATATTCTGTACGTTTGTACTCTTTTGGATAATTCGAACAGTGTACCAGTGTCACAAAAAAAATTTTTTTATTAAAGCTGTTGAACATTTTTTTTTAAGTTGGTCAGGCATGTCTTAAACCTGCAAACCAGCTAAGGCTGGTGTGGCAGGACGGAGGGCGGGCCGGGTCGTGATGATACACACCCGGTCCCGTATCAGGCTAATCAAGCCTCTGAGAGGGATAAAGGTCGATGGCAGACGGTGGTGCGAGGAGAGAGAGATCATTTATGGACATTTCCGTCATGTGTGTGTTTGTCCTTTGTTTTAAGTTTACTATTAAAATATTAGTTATATCGTCCAGCCGGTTCTCGCCTCCTCCTTGCCTGTCTAATCCCTTTACACCTGGTTCCTTATCAGTCACTCACTCAATGTTGTGTCGATGAAGTGACACTAGGGGTCAGTCTTGGGAGCCTGAGACACCTCTGATCTTTGATAAAAGGCCAATGAGAATTGTCGAGTGGTATTTGCATGCCACTGCCCCGAACATATGGGTATAAAGGAGCTGGCGTGCAAACCGCGCATTCAGGTTTTCTCTTCAGAGCGGTCGCTATTCATTGAGCTGAATTCCCACGGCTTCCCGTTCACATCTGCTGGATTCTGATGGTGCATTACAGTGGCTTCTCCCCCCTCTGCACTGGTGCACTGCAGAGATCTCCTCTGGGTGCTTTGACAGAACAAACTAAAAGTATTCTAAAAGAGCGGCCCACATGGAAACGTCTTTTTAAAGATGCCTTCCCATCTGTGTGTTATTCCTGGTTGTGGTTGTTATCTCTCACCTTCTGACGGCCATGATCGCTGTCTTTCATGCCTGGGCGCTGCCCATGTAGAGACATAATTTGTGGATGCATCATGTTCTCACTGCGAGAACATGAACATGGCAACGTTTGTGGTCGCGGCTTGCAATCGTAAGAAAGCAAGCCACCCCAGCGGCTCCCCGCCTCGGCCCTTCTACCTACGGGTTTGAGGCCAGCATGGCTAGCACTGGGGGCGATTTGGGGACCTCAATGGGACCACCTCCACTAAATCCCCACAGACCTCCCATTCCCCAGCACACACGTTTGCCCCAGTCAGGCTTCCGGATGAGTGCACCGGCTCATCTCAGGGCGAATTCGACCTCTTGTTCGAGGAAAGAGTACATTTTCACTCTTTTTGGGGAGAAAAAAATAGGGAAAGGGCACGACCTGTCTATCCTGCCCCTATTTTTGGGGCAGTCGCCGAAGGGATCATAACTGCATTGGGGCAGGTTATGTGTTTTGTCTTGTGTCAACCCATGCAAAATAAATTACGAGATGGAAATTGAAAAGACAACAATATAAAATTAAATATTGAATGTTAGATAATGTCTTAGATTACTTAACTGTAACCCCTGTTCCCTGATAAAAGCGGAACGAGATGCTGCACTGATTTAGCGCTTTGGGAACAACTTTAGGTGTGACCAGCTGTGAATATGTGCGCAACACGTCAATGAAATTGACCAGAATTTATAGCCTCTGCTGGTGACATCATTGGATGCACCTGCAGCAGGGCTATAAATAGATGCATCACAGGTGCATTGTCAGGTATTTTGTCTGAAGAGCAGTCCTTGGGCTTCCCAGTGTGGCAATGAAACGCAGCATCTTGTTCCACTTTTATCAGGGAACAGGTGTTACAGTTAAGTAACCTATCAAAAAGCTACACTTTGATGCTGCGCTGATTTAGCGCTTTTGGAATGAGAATACCCACGCCGCCGCACTGTGGATGTCCGGACCCCTTACAGTTGTGTAGTTGTGCTCACAAGAGCGCGAGAGGTCTCAGACATGAGCTTGTGATGTTGACTCAAGGACATAAGAGTCCGGAGTGGTATGAACATCCAAACTAAAAAATCTTATGAATGTGTGCAGAGAGGACCAGCCTGCTGCATTACAAACATGCTGCAGAGGGACACCTCTAGCCAAGGCTTTAGAGGAGGCAACCCCTCTGGTAGAGTGAGGCCTGATACCTACTGGCGAAGCTTGACCGCACGCCTCGTAGGCCAGGGCAATATCGTCCCTCACCCAATGCGACATAGTCTGCTTGGTTGCGGCCACCCCCCTGTTGTGGCCCCCATGGCAAACGAATAGTTGCCCTGACTTACGCCACTGGCTAGTGCGGTGGACATAAGTCTGAAGTGCACGGACTGGACAAAGTCTGTGAAGTCTTTCCTGCTCCGACGTTGTAAACGGAGGGGAGCAGAAGGCTTCGAGAGTGACCGGATGTACAGTCGAGAAAAGCAGGTAGTCAGGATGAGGGTGCAAAATTGCTTTAGCCATTCCTGGGGCAAAATTTAAGCAGGCTGGCAAGACAGACTCGAAGGGGGTCTCAACCAGACCCTCAAGGAATACTGCTAAGTCCCATAAAGGGATCCTGGTCCTAGCAGGAGGTCTCAGTCACATGGCTCCATGAACAAAGCGAGCGAGCAGAGGATGTCTCCCCAACGGCACCCCATCAATCAAGGCGTGGCAAGCCGATAGAGCAGCCACATAAACCCTGAGAGTGGCGGGGCATGTGCCTGCTGACAATTTTTCCTGCAGAAAGTCCAGAACTGAAGCAATCTGGCCGTGAACTGGATCTGCATTATGTGCACTGCACCATCTTTCAAAAATACCCCATTTATTGGTATACCTTCTTCTAGTAGAGGGAGCCCTAGCACTTGGTCTTGAATGGTCTCGACAACTTCAGGTAAAAGCCCAGTGTCCCTCAGTTGGTACCATTCAGGGGCCAAACATGAAGGTTCCACAGCTCGGATTGGGGGATGAAATATTGTCCCCTGCACCTGAAACAGAAGGTCCCTCCTGTCCGGAATTGCCCAAGGCAAGCCGTCGAGGAGAGACATTATCTCAGAGAACCATACCCTCTGAGTGGTACATAACATAGTATAGAACATAGTGCGGTGGCATTTGTGCCCCAAACCCTGGTTAATTTCTATCCCTGGGGTGTGCACATATGTTTACAGCTCTGTTTGAGCATGAAAATGCAGACATTTAAAAATACAAACATGTAACCACATAATTCTAAGGGGCGTTACCCTCAATCACCATACTGCAAACTAAAATCTGCTGAGCAGCTATAAACCCACTATAACTTTCTGTACAGTGTTTACCAGTCTGTTGAGTACTAGTCACAACCCTGAGGTTGGGGGTTAAGATAAGGTAAGCAAAGAGTGGGAATTATCCAGTAAACCCTGCCTGATCTCTATTTGTGAAGAGCTTAAGCTGTTGGCAGTGAAATCAGTGGCTTGATCGGATGAGACTGATGTGTATTTTGACTGCATGTGTGTGTGTGTGTGTGTGTGTGTGTGTGTGTGTGTGTGTGTGTGTGTGTGTGTGTGTGTGTGTGTGTGTGTGTGTGTGTGTGTGTGTGTGTGATGGCTCAACTGATAAGCTGGGCTCTCCCTTATCAACCAGACAGCCCCGGCGAGATGAGTGCGGCAGCGGTATTGGATTGATCGCAAAATTAAAGCACCATAGAGGGAGGGAGCATGTAATTGAAGAGCTGAGTAACAAGCTAGTCCATCTCTCTCCCTTTTCTGTCTTGGTTTTTCTCTTTCTATCTCGCATTTTCCTTGTCATCTTTGCAAGACGGTCAGAGATGTTTTGGAAATATTTTTGCTTCGATTTGTGTTGCTTGGTGAGGTTGCAGTGTTAGTCTTGATTATTAGGAAGATATCTCACCTAATCTTGTCCATTACCATGGTGATGTCTTTTAGTTTGTGTTTGAGTGTATGTAGGTCAGGTTTTGGCAAAATTCAGAGTTGTAGAATTGGTTTTCTATCAATTCATGAGATGGATTTTGAATTAAATTGGCCATGCCCCAAATGTTTTTGAATTGGAGTGACAGCAAGAGCAATTTACTGAATTGACTTTGAATTGAATTGACGAAATTTTTAGTTTTGAAGAATTATTCATATTTATTCACTGATGTAGAAAATTATTTTCTAAACTGATTAGACATACTTCTCTAATCTAAATGTAATACAGTACATATCAAGACAGTGAACATTAAAACAAACTTTGATTTAGCCATAAAGCACCACAAAATGTCCATCACATACTTTTTAGATAACTTTATAAAAATAAATGTTAACAAAAATAAATGTTGTCTGTTGATTATATAATAATATAGTTTAATTCTGAGAAATTAAGTATTACTTCCACCATGGTCCATAAAAAGTATTTTTCATAATTAATTGATCCCTCTAGTTCTTATTATATATAAATATATATATATAAAAAAAATTCAGTATGTACGATATACGGTATGTATAATTTTTATTCAAAAGAGGGGGCAACTGCTCAGTGGTGGAATTGCACACACAGATATTATATTAGCCACCAGACATTATTACATTTAAGATGGAGTGGAAATCCACACATCAATGCAGAACCAATTATGCGGTAAAGTGTAGTTTAGTTACGCTACTTACTTTTGAGTTTTAGCAATGCCAGAATTTCCAGAGTTAGAATATTTTAAGTGCCTTTTATTTTTTCACTCATAAATAGACAAATATTGAGTAAAACACACAAATACAAAATCATATCACTTTTCATAATTTGATCCATTAAGTAAGTATCTTTACTTTACATTTAAACAACATTGTCTAAATGATACAAGCTCACCCTAATCATATGCATGTGACATCAAATAACAAGAATTAGGTCAGAAGTAATCCAAAATGAATCTAAAAGCAATATATTTTGATTACTTTAAAATGTAATGTAATCCTAGAATTATGTTACTGAATACATGTTTGGTCTTGTAATTTGTAATCAGTACCAGATTACAATTCAGAAGTATTCACAAAAGGTAATTGATTCTGAAAATTAAATGTATAATTAAAAACTACATTTCCAGCAGTTACATGAATTTCTTTAATTTTTATGCCATTTGAATTCTGCTTCCATAAATTATATTTCAATTCAATTCGAAATTATTCATACAGTTTCCTACCTCAATTCTAGTTCAATTAAAATTTAGGAATTGGATTGGAATTTAAAATGCATTCTCAAATCAATTCTAAATGGCACACAACTGTAATTTTGGGTTAAACTTTACTTAATCACCTCTTTACGCAATTAAAATAGTCAGAGCTGAGCTGCTACAGTTTTGTGTATGTCTAAAGCAGATTGTGGCATCTCTCCTGCACTTGTAGGTGGATATATGTATCAGACCATGTTTGAAGAAGATTATCTCTTATATAATTAAATTTAGCTGCTGTTTGCAGTGTGTGATTTGATTCCCTGTGCTAACGGGCCCGCTGCAGCCGCACATGACTCAGGCACGTCTGCTCGTTCCTCTCTCAAGCCGGTGGGTGGACCATAATTGAGCCCAGTTGAAAAGGCCACAATTGACACTGACAAGCCACTAATGAAGTGATCCAGACAGTCAGTGCATCTTTAGGCGCTCAATCTGACTGGCTGAAACTTAAGAATAGGAAATAAAACTCAGAAAGATCAAATCAGGACTAGAAGCACAATTAGGCTACAGCCCCACATAAACACCTGCCACAAGTACACTATGTTCAAAAAAGAAACAAGGGTTTCTGAGAAGTCGACACAGCTAGATTCAACATATGCATCACTTAGAATGGACTATGTTGTGCTCCAGGAAGTCACTGGAAAGCTTCTATTTTACATTAAGGCTATAGACATGCTATTGTCCACTATTACCCATGTAGATATTCTTGAAAACTACAAAGCAAGTAGCTTGGCTTCTTTCAGAGAGTCTGACTGCGTAATTATGTTTTTCTTCTGTCTTAGCTTGTTTCTTTATTCCTTTGCTTATATATTTTATTTTCAAAGGTATTATTTAATCGTAGTTTGCTCCAATCTTACCAGAGACTGAACAACAGAATGTGTCAGCTCTTTTTGGCACCTTCCAGAAAGTGATGTTTGTTATTCAGTCTGGAATTGTAGTTAGTTGGACACATGCATTACTACTCTATATTCAAGAGTTCAAACATCAGTGGTAAACCAGCCAGCACAGATGGTGCCTTCTCATTTATGCTATGTATATTGTAACATCTGAGGTCTTGCGGCTAGACGTGGTCTGATATTAGTTTACCTTCATCATTTTAAATAAGATAGATCATGACAAAATCTCAGACATGGAAGATATGGGATTTTGATTTGGTTGCTGACTGTTTGTTGTGTAACCCATTTAATCCCACATTTGTGACCAATATGTCATTTGCAATTTGAAGGATCTAAAAACAGTTGTTTGTTCACAGAGTTGTGAACTATAAATGACAACTCAGACAGAGCACACTGTCTTGGTTTAATGGGTGGTGAAAATTGTCACATGACCAAAGCCATCATTTCACCTCTGAAAGATGATATCTGTCAAGTAAAGATATCAAGTAAAACCTGTCATAATAAACATACAACTATCACATTTAATACTTACAATATCTGAAGGGTATATCATTGATTTATTAATTATATTGCTCTGGCTCACACAAATCATGCTCACAGGACAAGTTAATATGTAAGTGGCCACAATTGAGTCCTGTTATAAAATTACAGATTTACAATTATTGTTATTGTAAAAATTAAATACAATTTGCAATCTTTATTGGTTTATCACTTCCATTTCCCTCAAATTTGCATGCAAGTAAAAAAAAAAAAAGAAAATATAGCTGCAAGCAGTGATGACGGGCCCAAGCACAATGGGGCCTTTGAAAACAATGCATGATGGACACACGCATTTATACAAGTAATACAAGTAAACAAGTAAGACACCATGTCTTACCTTCTGCTCAGACATAATGGCTAACTACTTTGATGTATGTGGCAAATGGAATAAATGTGCAATTATGGCAAGTTCTGGAATACCCTTGAACATCAATTGTTGCCAGCTCGAGGCCTTATGACCGTAACCCACTATAGCCACATTCATGTCATAAGCATTATTAAACATATGGCTGAGTTTGTCAAATACACCCGAATATAATACAACATCATAGAATTTGATCTGTTGCCATGACAATGCTTTTCAAGATATCATAATCCCTTAACAATTTCATATCTGTGGTGTCTGAGTGATTTGGGTAAATGTAAGAGGACTATTTTAAAGTCTGTTTAAGTGCCACACTTCCTGTTTCCAGTTGGTGGTGCTATGTCAATGACCCACAGTAGCCATATCCATGTGATCAGCCCCCATTACTAATCATGCAGCTCAGTTTTTAACTAAATCATGCAATCCACAAAGAAGATATAAGGCACTCCCTGTTTCCCATTTTTCACCACAAATATATTGCTTTGCCATATTGACACTGCTCAAAATATATATATATTTTTTCCCTGCAATTTACAATCTACAATGTCTTGTCATGATGTTGCACAAATTTTGTGCCAGTCACATGAATTCCCTAGGAGGAATATTTAAAAGTACAAAGCCAGCGAATTTCAGAAAATCCAAAATGGTCAACTTCCTGTTGGGCAGAGCTAATGACTGGTAGTATGAAAGTTGTTTGGCTTGATGAGAACTATATATATATATATATATATATATATATATATATATATATATATATATATATACACAAATTTTGGTGACTGTCGATGACATTGAAAATGTTTGTTGCATAAATGGACATTCATGTGACCATATAATTTGTGGGAACTGATGAATTCAGAAAAGCATTAGAATTTTATTCTAGTCTATCTGGAGATAGTCGCAAAAATTTGAATTAGCTAATTATAGCGTCATCATGTGGCCAATTGTCACAAAATGTTATATACCACTTGGTGTAGACACCCTGCTTATGTACAGTAAGTTTCATGACCGTCAGCCATTCCTAGTTATTAGGTGCTGAAATTTGAGTGGCCACTGGCGGCCATATTTGTTGAATACATTTTTAAAGAATATGTTAGCACTTGATCCAAAGAAGATGCATATTTAATTTGAACTTTGTTACTGAAATGGTCACGAAGTTACAACAGTGTTTTAGTTGTAGCACCCCCTAGTGGTGCAATTGTACGAAATGCATAACATATGATCATGCATTTGTCATCAGGAATTCGTCAATAGTGAAATGTTTTGCAATGTGTTCACCCCTGTCGCCGATTCGTTGTGTAATTTGAAAATGTCATGACTTCCATAATAAGACAGACAGTTGTGTAATTTGAACAGTATAGCGATCCGACGTCTTTGAAAGTCATGTAGTGTGTTGGAGGCATAAGCTACACCTAAGTATTTTCTAATTTCAGTAGTACACCCTAATGACAATAGTCATATCATACTGTTCATGTGTTACACTTGCTATAGTTTACTTCGATTTTGTTTCCTCATCAAATAGCAATATCAGATGTAAATCAAGTTAATCAGTGAAACAACAAATAGCATGTATATTATGAATGTGTACACGCATATACAGATAATTCACCATTGTTGCACAGAAAATCAACTTGATATGGTAGTCTTTTGTATTAATATATTACTAACTGATCTTGCAATAAATATAGAAATAGATATCCTATGATAGTAAATTATATACATATGAAATAAAAAAAATCTATAAATAATGGTAGTCCAAAAAAACATAAAAACTCACTATTACATACCTAGGGTCTCTAATGACCCTTGTAAAAATGTTCAATTGAAAGGGAACAATGGACAGGAGGAGGTGAGAACCAGCTTGACAATATAATTAATATTTTAATGTAAAATGCAAACCAAAAGACACAACACACACATAGGACTGACAGCCATTCTCTCTGTGTCGCACCACCGTCTGCAGTGGGCCTTTATCCCTCTCGGTGGCTTGATTAGCCTGATAAGGGACTGGGTGTGTAAAATCATGACCCGGCCCCGCCCTCCACCCTGTCACATTCCTCCCTCTTTCTCTCAGGCCGGGGAGCGGTCTCAGACCCCGCTCCGTTTCAGTGGCTGGTAGGGGTCTCCTCTGCCCCTGGCAGAGGCCCTGACCACTCCAGGTGGTCGGTTAGGAGCCCTTTCTTCCCTCGCAGTCGGCGGCTGCTCCGTTGGGGTGGATGGTAGCAGTGTGAACTGCTCTACGGCGTATCCCTCCTCCTTCCTGGGTTTTTGGCACCAGTGTAAATGGATTAAGGTAAAGGAGCAGGCGATAACCGGCTTGACAATATAAATAATATTTTAATGTAAAACGGAAACCAAAAGACACAAACACACACATAGGATGGACAGCTGCTCGAAAACATTCTCTCTCCGTCGCGCCACCGTCTGCAGTCGGCCTTTATTTAGTCTTGATTAGCCCGATAAGGGACCGGGTATGTAAAATCACGACCCGGCCCCGCCCTCTGCCCTGTCACAACCCTATACACTTTTGGTACCTAAACCATTATATAAAAAGTAATAATTTTGCGCAAATGTTTGATTTTTTTTTTGTGATACACTTAAAAGTCAGACTGACTTGTGTGGCTACAACTCCAAAAAATGGATGAGAAACAGGGTGAGAAATGAGGACCCAGGGCTCTACAGACAGAGATATGTTTTTACGGGTTAAATGGGTTAACTTGAAATAACTCGATTTTTTAGTTTTAGTTAGATTTTTTTATTTATTTTTTTACACTGCTTTCTGTAATACTTGATTCTGATTGGTCAATTATGGCATTTTGCAACCAAAATATTTTGGTATAATGACTGAGCCAAAAATTGTGTAACTGATCCTTGCCCGTTGTCCTGCGTAAGATGTGCTAATTCCATGACTCGTTATGGTTCACTTTCCAATAATGAACCATTTAACCTGAAAGGTAAAAAGAAAAATCACAATTCAGTATGCAATAATTATTATTCGATTTTTTTCCATTGGTGTCTTTGGTGTCATGTTGTGTTACTCTGTGTGTGTTTGGTGTGTGAGCTTAACCTTCAGAGGAAAGACGCAGGTGGCAGAGGTAATTTTATGGGCAGGTGACCATTGAACAGAAAACGCAGCCTGTGGCAATGTAAATCCAGACCACAGGCAACACTTTTTCTCTATCTCTCTCCTGACACACACACAAAATAAACACAAACTCCAAAAAGGGTGTAATGTTGAAAGGTGCACTGTGAAGAGGAGACCAGGGCTAGTAACAAAGCATTTGAGTCAAAAGTTCCATTACACAATTTGTAATCTATAGCAGAAGTTTTCTACATATTTCAAAGTTTCAAACACCAAGTTTAAAATAGTATATTTTTTGTGAATTAAATGGCTATTATTACCTTTTTTTTTTTTTTTACAAAAAACAAAACACAAAACAAAAAATAAACTCCAGTTCTATTTAATACAAGTATTCAAGTTTTTACTTAACTAGTACTTGGCATCTAATCATGAATAAAATAAGTGGTGTCAGCAATCACTGCTACAAATGGCTTACCTATCTGCACATTAAATTATTGGACAATGTATTTTCACATAAAAAAACCCTACACACATCAGCTTTTAAGCACAAATGCTGGGAGTCTCAGAACCAAGGGGTGTGTCAGTGAACGATTTAATCAGTTGATTAGGGCTGAAGATTTATGCAGATTACAATAACATTCACACAGAGCAAAATCCATCAGTCTTTCTAGTGCAATTTTTTTTTATTTCATCCACATAATACAACACAGACAGGCTATAATGTGCATTTTAAAACAGTTTTTTGCTCCTCTAAGAGGTGTTTTGACCCTCGAGAAGCTAATTTTTAACTTGCAGCATGCATTGGGCTTCCCAAGGTAGAGTTCCCGCGATGATAAACACTAAGCGTGATTCATGCTATTGCTTTTGATTTAAGTGTTATCAAAATCAGTGCTGTTCTCCTCTTCTAATCTACTCCCCATCTTATTAGGAGAAAGAGTGATTAACTGTACTTTTTGTGTTATAAAGAAAGAGTTCCCTACCTCTCTGTTCCCACTCCAAAACCGGTAGAAGAGATGGATGGTTTTGAGCCCAGGGTCAACAGCTCTTCCCAGCTAGCCATTCACACACTCAGTGGCAGTTTGGTCCCAGGGTCACTCTCTATCTTCCAGAGCACAAATAATGAACTCTAGTAACCTGCAGTGATGTCTGGGGAACAGGGTGGTGAACTGAACTGTGGAAAATTGTCATGACTGTTGCAAACTGAAAGAAGAATTTTGAGCCATGCTCTCATGAGATTATCTAGCGTAGCATTGTAATAATACAAGAAAAGTAGTCTTAAAGGAATATTCCATGACCAATACAAGTTAAGCTCAATCAACTGCATTTGTGGCATAATGTTGATAAGCACAAAACGTCTAGGTTATGTATGTAACCTCCGTTCCCTGATGGAGGTATGAAAAAAGGCCAATGAGAAGTTGGCAGACAGTATTTGCATACCCCGCCCCTGGACATACGGGTATAAAAGCGGGGAAATACGTCAAGTTCATTCAGGATTTTTCTGAGGAGCCGGAAATGGTCCGTCCACAAAAGTGGCTCGGCTCAGCGACGTGGCCGGGAGGACACAACGTCTCGTTCCCTCCATCAGGGAACGGAGGTTACATACGTAACCTAGACGTTCCCCGTCTTTCGCTCACTTCGACGTTGTGTTGAAGAAGCGACAATAGGGGTCCAATTTAAATCACGCTATGACCAACAAAATGCAATGCAAAATGACCAACTGTGTCAGACTGCACGTACCCTTCCCCAATGCCCCAAAAAAGTTGTCGGAATCCTTCTGGTTACCCTAGGCTGGGGAACAAGGCGACGCTTGCCAACCTGGGAACGGGCCAAGCCTGGCTGGGCCTCTTTTCTCTCTATGTTTCTCCGCATAGAGCAAGAATGGCTGGGGCCCTTACACGCATTGAGAGAAGGGGGTCTTACCCAGTTTCCTATTCTTTCAGGGGGAAAAGACCCTGCGGAGGCCACACCTGCCCAAAAGGGGGAGGTAAAGGTGGCGAATACATCACATGGGTTTTTAGGCGACATGTGGAAAGTGGCGCATTGGTAGATCCAGCCTCAAGGAGGGGGCTGCTACAACATGGCGACCGACAGCTAGGACTGCCTAAGGGAGACACGGGTCCACTTCATAAGGGGACCGTACCCCGGACGATACAAACAGGGGGAGTCCACGTAGGAGTCCTGACCTGTGGAGCACCTATTCCAGTACAGGGTAGATTAGTACCCGCAGTGGATTTGGTCGGCGGGTTCCTCCACTGAACTGCGGACCCACAGGGCTAGGGAGGAGTAATCCAGGGATCCGAATGAGTGGGGTCTCCTAGGAGAAAAAGCGCACAATTTTACCTCGGCCGAGGGAAAGGGCGCTAGGTGCAAGCGGTCCACCCGATCAATCCATTAGCGTGTTACAGAGTTCTACCAGCTCGGACCTGAGAAAACACGGGACGAAACTCTACCGACTCTACCCTGAGATTGTAAGATCTCACAAGGGTGTTAGGTGTTGCCCAACCCGCTGCTCTGCATATGTCTGCCAGGGAGATGCCTCTGGCCAGTGCCCGTGAGGACGCAACACTCCTTGTTGAGTTATATATATATATATATATATATATTGTAAAAAAAGAAATTAAATATTTGTCTGTATCTCACCCACGCCTATCATATTCCTTCTGAAGATATGGATTTAACCATTGGAGTCTTGTAGATTACTTTTATGGTGCCTTAATGTGCTTTTGGAACTTCACAGAGCTGATATATTTTTCTAAAAATCTTTGCTTGTATTTAGCAGAAGAAATTTCTTCTGCTAAATACAAGCAAAGATTTTTAGAAAAACATACATATTTGAGCAAAGATTTTAAGAAAGACATACATATTTGAGATGAGGCATGAAGGTGAGTGGACCATGAGAGAATTATCATATTTGGGTGATCTATCCCTTTAATGTGAATACATTCTATTTTAAGTGCTTTTACTTTTTGTATTAAGGTTTTATAGAGATCATGTGCCTTAATGCAGTGTGTCTGTGTATTTTTAGTGCGTTGGTTTGTGTGTCTGAGGTCCCTGTAAGTCATAGAACATATTACCTTTAGTGTGACGGCACTGCTGGTGCCTGGATGAAGTTGATAACAAGAGACACTGCAGCAATGACGCAAAACACAGAATGTCTACTTCACCTAAACCACTAGAACTGCTACATTCCACTAAACTGTTTCGGCACCATAAACACTGTGCATTGGGGATTATTTCCATCTTGTGGTCTGACCAGAGGACAGCTTACTATGATTTCACAAGTTCTATCAACCAATTTATGCCCTCTGATTTCATCAACCTGGAATCATGGAAATACATTACTAATTATGCCTACATTTTTGCAAAATGATTTTTATGTGGCTTGTTGAATATGCTGTTTTCGTTTTTCTGGTGAAAGGAACACTAGAGGCACTTAAAAAAAACAATTACTTTTATTTTATTTCACACAAATTCTGTCCCTCACACAATTCCGTCTTATATTATATAAACGTTTTAACTATAGCACATGACTTGTAAGGCTATACTGTACATTTTCATGTTTGCATTACATGAACAACAAAATGTACAAGCTTGATCGAATGCACTCAAATTGCATTTTACATTTTTAAATCTTGACTTCTACTACACATAAATAACTAATACTATAAATACAATCAAGTTTTTTTATTATACTGCACTACAATTACTCGAAGACATTACTATATTCAGTGGTCGATTTGTAAAAAAAAAAAATCAAGGGGGATGGTGTAGTCAAAGATTTTGTTTTGTGGGGGGAGGAGGGTCTAATACATAGTGGTCATTGTCAAATGTACAAGTTGTTGTAATGAGAAATATTTTTAAAAATCTAGTTTTAAACACGTGTCATGTTCTCAGAAATTAAATTTTTGTGTCCAGTTTGGTTTCATACATTTTTGAAAAACCTTTATAGCATTTCTTACACAAAAAATTTAATAAAAAAAATCTAACTTTAAAATTGTAAAAAGTAAAAAGTATTATAATACTGTCTTTGCACCTTGAATATATGAGAGCAAAAACAACTTAATCATTAATTTACAAAAAGTTAATTTCTCAATATAAAACTTTTTTTTACATATATAAATATTATGAATTTTTGAGTCAAACATATCAAGAAGTTTTCTCAAGGTTACACCATATGAACAAAATGTGCCTTTTCTTTTTAATCATTATCCTTTGTGTATTTAAGCCCTGTTGTTTGATCATTTGCTGTCAGTTGTATGTATTCAGACCTCCCGTGATCTGACCCTGACCCTGTTCTCGTTTATGTTTTCCCATCGTGGTTGTTTTATTTGTTCCTGTGTTTTTGTTTTTTCATAAAAAGCTGCATTTAGATCCCCATTCCTCGTCTGCCTCGTTACAGAACAACTGACCATGAAATGGATCTAGCGGCATACTTCACTCAATTAAGCCAGGCGGATCTAACAATTCGGGAGTTCTCCCATTTCTTCTCCGCTGTTGCCATCCACACCAGTTTCGATGACAAAGCCCTGAAAACCACCTATCTAATCAGACTACCAACAAATAAAACAACCACAATGGGAAAACGTAAACGAGAACAGGGTCAGGGTCAGGGTCAGGGTCAGGGTCAGGGTCAGGGTCAAATCACTGGAGGTCTGAATACATACAACAACTGACAACGAATGATCAAACAACAGGGCTTAAATACACAAAGGATAATGATTAAATTAAACACAGGTGAGGACAATGAAAGATGGTACGTTAACTCAATACTCTTGAAAGCTTCTCTTTATTTAGTTGACCAGCTACTGGAAAGCTTGCTTCTAAAACAACCAGGCCAATTTAACTGTTACACTTGTGTAAAATCACCATGCAACAACTGCTTTTTGCAGCACAATGAGCTAGTAGCTAACAGCTAGTGGTCATATTATTGTTTATGGTCAGTAATTTTTGTGTCGGATTTAAGATGATATCACAGCAGTAGAGGTGGAGCAACTAGTTCGAATAACTAGTGGAATAGTGCGCTGAAGGAGCGGATGCCTCTGCGAATGCCTCGGCAGGTCCTCACTGGACGCTGTGCAACTTCGTGGAGGTGGCGTTGAAACTTTATGGCTCACCATTCACTGTGGGTTTGGAGGATGAGTACTTTGAATCTCCTCCCACAGTGGACATCTTCCAGGCTTCCACGGCTCCTGTCTCCAAGCCTTCCATGTCCCCTGTCCCCAAGGTAACTCCACCCCATTCAACTCCCCTAAATAATTTTTTTCGGGGGGGGCTCATCCTATCCTAATTCCGGTGGTTGAATCCCTGCCGCAGCCAGCAGTAGCAACCATGGTTAAAGAGCCAGTGCCCACGTCTGCCACGGTTAAAGAGCCAGAGCCTGTAGCCTCGACTGTCCCAGAGCCAGCGCCTATAGCCTCAACCGTCCCAGAGCCAGCGCCTATAACCTCGACCGTCCCAGAGCCAGCGCCTGTTGCCTCGACCATCCCAGAGCCAGCGCCTGTAGCCTCGACCGTCCCAGAGCCAGCGTCTGCAGCCTCGACTGTCACAAAGCCAGCGTCTGCAGCCTTGGCCATCTCCGTAACCACGCTCCCTGCTGGGCAAAGGAGAAAGAGAAGGAATATGGCACCTTCTCCCCAGTCTCTGCCAGTGCTCACGACCATGGAGGTCATTCCCCAGAGTATGCTCCACCCACTTCCCCAGAGTCTCCTCCAGCAGTTGCATTTCCTGACCTAGTCCTTGCCCTGTGGCTGCCTCCCAGGCCTCCAGACCCAGTCCCTGCCCTGTGGCCATCTCCCAAGCCCACGGATCATCCTCCTGGGATCCTTCTTCTGCATTTCTCTTCCATAATCTTGGGGTGCCAGTCCCCCTTTAAAAGAAGGGCGTGGGGGGGTAATGTCACAGTTTGTCTCCACTGTGTTCAAGGACTCTTATTTTGAAGTTTTCCCCAGCACTACATTTCCCAGAGTCCACTGCCCTAATCACTTCATCTGTTCATTGTCATCCTCACCTGTATTCCATTTTCTCATTAGTTTCCAAGTGTGTGTATATATATATATATATATATATATATATATATATATATATATATATATATATATATATATATATATATATACACTTTCTCATAGGATTTATTATTTTTGTATATGCCTACTCTACTGAGGACTTTAATTTTGAAAAGTAGTCACAGACAACCTGTTAGTTCAGGAAACAGGACGTTTCAGAAGTACTGCAGTGAGTCAGCAAAATGTGGTACCTCTCTATATGTGACTCATTCTTATTCTTTCTTTGCATCTGTTAAACGCAATGTTTTTTCACAGTTGAATCATAAACTTCAACTTGATGTCTCCAGCAAGGTTTTTTGAGTCACTGTTTAACTTACTGGATAGTTAGATGCCAGAGAATTCTAATAAGGCCAGTACAATATTCCTACTTGATATCTCCGACCATAAATGCATTCCATTCCCCGATATTCAGCACTGCAATGCTCCTGTTAGCTTAGCAGGGGTTTGAATCTCATTAGAGATGTCTCCTAGCAACCCAACTGATAAACAAGGCTGCAAATCTAGCATTTGTGCTTCAGGTGTACGATTATCCAAAGAGATTATAATGTTTTATACACCTGTTTCTGCAGGCCTTTGTTAAACAAGCTTTATTATTATGTAATGTGGAAACATGTATCGATATTACTTAATAAAGTGAATGTTTATCATTTACTTTGTATATCTCCCTGAGTGTCGACATTTTGTGTGACATCATGCCCCTGCATCTTGGCGAAATCAGAGTTGAGAATTTCTGCACGATCATACATGTTGTCATTTTGACTTCAAGATGCATTTCATTGCACTTTCCTAGTAGGAAGTTGTACAATTCGACTTTCCAAGTTGAATGGAACGCAGCACTACTTTTCAAAACTTGATCTGACACTGAATGCTCCAGCAGCCTAATTTACACTTAGGAAACTCCTGATGTTGCTATAACAATTCAAAAAGCACTTACCAAATTTCTTGAAGTGAAAATCAGTCCTCCTTTCCTGTTTAATAAATTAAGCAATCACACAGTCATGCAGGACATCTCGTGTTTATAAATCCATAAGGATCTCTTTCTCATTTCTCATAAAAGGCCTTTACCAGGACATTTCCTAAAGATCACACACATCAAGAACAAATAAATCAATCAATCTGATTGGCTGATGAATCTGACAAATAGACATTAGATGCTCTTTAATTTGCACTGTTGAGGGATTCTGAAGAAATTTTGAAGGCCTGAGGGGGTGGAGCTCAAACTCACAAACTGCTTCGGGTATGCGATTTGTGAAACAATTGTCACACTTTGCTTGTAAGCATCAAGGAATAAATTCTGACTTGATAAACTTTTTGTTTTTCTCTATTTGTTTGTAGATTAATTAAGTATGGAAAGCAGTTAAAAATACATGATTGAGAATGAAAGGATGACAAATATTTATTTATTTGGCATGTTAGGCCAGCAGAGAAGGTTTTGCTGGCCCTGAGAATTCGCCACAGCTTTTAGCTGATTGTCCTTACAAACAAAGTAGACTGTGACCAGTGGATGTCAAGCTCTAAAAAGGACAAAAAAGCAACATAAGTCTTCTGAAGCTATACGATTGCTTTGTCTGAGGAAAAGCCTGAAATTTAAGTCATTATTCACAGAGAACCTTTCCTTCCACCACAGCTCTCAAATCTTATTCAAACTTGCACACATTCAAATCTGACACCTTAAGATGCATCTAGCCAAGTATAGTTTTGGGGTCATAAATGTAAAAGCATGAATTCTGTTCTGTTTTTATTTTGTTTGTTTGTTTGTGCTTCGATGTGCTTAATATTTGTATACGTTTGAGAGTTTGATTCAGGCCATTTTTGCTCATTTGTGGAGAACATTATATGATATTGTTGTTTGTTGGTTCTACATTTGTGTGGCTCACCATAAGTTGTCTGTTATTGTTGTTTACAAAACCTCTCAAAGCATCTTGTCATGTTTCAGTCAAAGATTGAAAAATCCCCCTTAATCCGCCCCCTGATTCAAGCACAAAATCTGCCCTTAAGTCAAGCTCACTTCCTCCCTTTTTACTTTTCCATCTCTCTTGTCATCCACCGTAGTGGCGACTTCTGCTTAGTAACTCATAAATAAGAATGAGAGATGAGACAAGAAGTTGGAAACCAGAGAGAAGTGATAGATGGAAAGAGGGATTCGTTGAGAGAGGAGGAACGGTTTGCTGTAGCAACTCACTGTAGTCTGATCGATCCCTGATGCATAACATGCCTCAGCTCTGGACAGGAATATTGAAGGATGTCAGTGCTGTCCAAAGCTGTCAAACTATGTCATAATTCACTGTCAAAAATACTTGTCATTCTTCAACTGACATGTTTACATAGTTTGGCATTTTACTTCTTAATTGTAAGCATTATTTAGTGATGTACTGTTGAAAACGTTGAGCTTTGTTTTTGTTTTTTTGTTCAGAGTTTAAGGGACAGAAAGAGAGATTGTCTTGTTATTTTGTTGGGAGCAGACATTTTGCTTATGCACTAATGCCTCAAGGGAGTGCAGGACTCAGTAATGGGCAGTCACAGGCAGATGGTCTGTATGGAAGCAAAAATAGAGAGACCGGAGTCAGACACTTCTACAACTTTTTACACTGAACTGACCAATTAGTGCTATGCATCTGCTTATATTCCTTTCACCTGGGAAAAGTAATTCAAAAATAAGATCTCTTTATGGTGCTGTAAAGGATTTAGACGGGCAAGGAGGTGGCGAGAACCAGCTTGATAATATAAATAATAGTTTAATGTGAAACTTAAACAAAAGACACAAACACACACACACACACACACACATGAAGGACATGTCCGTAAACAATCTCTCTCTCTCGCACCATCCGCCGCAGTCGGCCTTTATCCCTCTCGGAGGCTTGATTAGCCTGATAAGGGACCGGGTGTGTAGAATCACGACCCGGCCCCGCCCTCCGCCCTGCCACAGGGGCCTTCACACTATAGTTTATGCAATGTCACAGAATTTTGTGAATCCATTCATTTCAAAGGGACTGGTGTATTGCAAAGATGTAGAGGGAAAATGAAAGTGACGCTCCTAAAATGAATGTTTGGGTTCAGTACAATTTAAGATCAATCAACAACATTTGGTGTAATGTTAATTACCTCAAAAACTTATTTAGAGTCAAAAAATTATTGTGACTCATCCCACATTTATAAAAAAAAAAAAAGAATATCAGATAAAGCAAGGCACTTGCTATAAAGTAGTCACATGACATAAACATTTTACATGTGTAACGACGATCAAATTCAAGGGCAAGGAAGAGGCGAGAAACCGGCTTGACAAATAAATAATAATTGAATGAACAACTTAAAACAAACACATAGGACAGCAGACATGTCTGCTGATTAAGCTCTCTCTCCCGATCGCCGTCTGCGAGTGGCCTTTATCCCTCTTGACGGCTCAATTAGCCTGATACGGGACCGGGCGTGCGCAATCACGTACCGGTCCCGCCCTCCACCGTGCCACATTCCTCCCCCGTTCTCTCAGGCTGGGGACTCCCGGCCTGATGTACATCCCCTGGGGGGGGGCGCCTCCCGCGCGGTCTGCCAGCGGGTCATCCCCATCAGTCTGGACGAGGGAGGGGGCAAGGGGAGGGAAACAAGAATTAAAAATAGGGGGGGGGGGGAGGGTTCCTGCACTGGGCAGTACCTCCCCTCCCACAAACACCATAATTTAAAAAAGAGGGAAAAGGCCAACGCAGAGCGGTATCGAGAGAGAGAGGAGAGAGAGATTAAAGGAAAGAAAGAAAAAAAAACGTACTCGCCGGTTCTCTGATACGCCGTAGCTCGTTCCTCAGCCACTTCTCCACCCTCTACAGGACAACAGCCGCGCCTCTCCAGGCAGATCGGAGGCAGTCCTCAGCCCCTGGCGGACGGAACGCCCCGCCGCGTTCCCGGGGTGTCGAAGGGGCCTCCCCCCGCCCCTGGCAGCGGTTCTCCCGCTCCAGGCGGTCGGCGGCGAGCCCCTCCCCGCACGCGGTCGGCAGTCTCCAACCCCGCAGCGTTCCAGCGGCTACTAGGGGACTCCCCCGCCCCTGGCAGCGGCCCCAACTGCTCCAGGCGGTCGGCCAGGAGCCCCTCCTCCCCTCGCGGTCGGCGGCCGTTCCTCCGCGTCCAGGTGGCTGGGCTCCTCCGTCTCCCGGCAGATGGCCGCGGCTGCTCCATTGAGAAGTGGCGAGAACTCCGCTACGGCATATCCCTCTTCCTTCCCGGGTTTCGGCACCAATGTAACGATGATCAAATTCAAGGACAAGGAAGAGGCGAGAAACCGGCTTGACAAATAAATAATAATTTAATGAACAACTTAAAACAAACACATAGGACAGCAGACATGTCTGCTGATTAAGCTCTCTCTCCCGATCGCCGTCTGCGAGTGGCCTTTATCCCTCTTGACGGCTCAATTAGCCTGATACGGGACCGGGCATGCGCAATCACGCGCCGGTCCCGCCCTCCACCGTGCCACAACATGTTAACTTTATCTTGATATGGATATAATATTGATATATAAAAAATATGGGATTTATTGCCAATACAGCGTTTACCAGATTAAAAGGTTTACCATGTTATGTCATCATGATGACAACAAAGTTGTAATATTGGATATACAGATGAGGATAGTAAGTGATTTTATCGAGCCAAAATCACGTTATCATATTAAATGTTTTCATTGCATTGCTAGCCAGGTAAGTTTTTGTTAAATCTCCGTCAACCCTGGGTTTTAGGTACCATGAAAGTTGTTCAGTCACCAGTGTTTATCACCATAGTAGCTTACTTGTTTTGTTTATGGTTGGTTGTCTATTGCTAAACAAGTTGCTTTAAAGTTGCATCATGGCATTGTTTCACACTATTCCATTGGCACTGCCCAAGTCAGGGGTTTCGAATAACCCAGGATTATAAAAGGGATTATAAATAATTATAAAGTAATCCCCTTTCTAAATTTTAAGGTTAAAAATGGCCTGAACGTGGGGCTTAAAAAACATTAATATGCCTTAATGACATTAAATGAATAGCAAATAGACTTTTGCTTAACTCTTTGCTTCTCAGATTTAAGAATCCTGTTTAGAAATAGACTATAGGAATCTTAACAATAAATCTCTACAATGTCACAAACAATGATCAGATTTAAAAAGTCAGCAATAAAATTCTGAGATTTTATGATATATAAAGAATTTGATTAGAAGTTTTTATCTAATCAAATTCTTCCCAGACCAAATTATCTGAGCTATGCAATCCACATTGATTTAATAACTCCATACAGTTGGAGTACTCCATACTCCAACTGTATGTCAACAATTTTGTTTCCTCATTGTGAGACAATGTTGATGCTTCAGTGAAACAATGCTGTAAAATTCCATTAAGCCTCATGAGCAATGAGCAACTTTTGAGCAATACAATTCTCCACTGGGTATATATACAGAATACTATTCCTTAAATATGAACACCTGCACCACATACTAGTTTCTCCAAGAATTCACAAAAATGGACATGCCACATTTCACTGGGCTATCTAAAACACAAAAAAGATGCACATAGTCAAATGCACAGATGTATTTATACCACAAGAACTGACTGATCTCTGGTTCATCTGACTGTACCAAATTGATTCTTAAAGATTTTAGAGACATTGTCATCTTGGTCTCCATCCAAAACCATTCAATCACATGCAAATTGCTTCAGCAGTATTCCCGCTCGTCTTCGTAATCACATTCTGAACCCACACAAGACCCAATTACCCTTTGTGGTCATTTAATTGGCCCCTTTTTGTTATGCTAATTCAAAGCAATGATCACAGATTGTCTGTTTATGTATGCATGTGGCACTTTTCTTTGGCAGCTGGTCAGTACACACTCGGAGTCACACCCTCAAACATTTACGACTTGATTTTTCATTCTGCTCTCAGATGCTTTATCAGTCCAGTTGGAAACAACAATAAATAAAGAGAATGCGCAGCTTTGAGTAAATGTGTGTTCCTGCTGAGAAAAGCATGAATTTCCATTCTGGCCCAGCCTGGGATAAGCTGGTTTGCAAAGGAAGTCTTGCTGTATAACCTACTGTTGTTAAGAAGCCTGGTGGGCACACCAGCATCCCATACAAGTGGAGTGACATCCAAAACACAACATATTCTGGTGACCATGCTGGTCTTTTCGGTAGGGTGTGCTGGTGTTAATGTAAATTGGCAACTATACTTTAACTACATTTTAGCAGACTGAGTGCTACTTTCTATGTTTCGCTACAGTTTCCTGTGAAATTAACACTAGAGGCACTACAACAACTTTGCTTTTGATTCACTTTCACACAAATCACAGGTACTATAGCTGTTTGTGACTGTTAATCTCACCTTGCTATGTTAAGGCCGCAATATACTTCAAGAGAATTTCTTTTTCGTTCTTCATTCAGGGGTAAAAAGAAGTTCTAAACAGCCGAGCAATGGTATACTGTTTGTGAACATTGAGACACATGTCACACCGCTGCAGGAGGCGTTCAAAGGAGCATTTAAATATGAGGACGCTACCTGTAAAACCTAAACTGACATGACATTAAAATGTGTTATCACTAACTTTATGCCTCACTCTATGAGTAGATTTCACAAAAGATTAGAAAAAGAAGCTGTTTTAACCTCTCAATTATGATTTAAAAGTAAAATATGCATTAGAAAATGTTTAATTGTCATGTTTAGATTCTAACTTCATGATGCTAATGCTCTAACACGCTATACGCGGCCATAATATGCACCAAATACACAATTATTGTAATTTATGATGACACTGATACTACGGCAAAAAGAGTGTTAATATTCAGAATACAGACAAAAGAATGACGAAAGAGGCATTTCTTAATTTTGGGCAGATGTGTGAATGGCTTTAGATGTAGATGCCACATGAGTGAATGGGCACTTGAGAGTATTTGAGTAGATTTGAGTCCTTTTGTAGACTAATAAAAAAAAAAACATGATTACATGGTCTTGGAAAATGTCTCTATTGAACGATCATACAGATTTTGGTCAATTTGCACCAACTCGCTAATAATTGCACGCAGGTGCGTTCATATTGAATACTGACTAAAAATGTAAACAAAGTAGAAGGTGGAGCTTTAGGTCACACCTACCAATGACGCGGAAAGGTGTTTAGCAGCTGGTTAGAAGTTTTCCTAAAAGTTTGCCCAGGCGAGCTGTTACAAACCACAGAAACTAACACAAAAACACAGTCTTTTTGTCCAGATTTGGCTCTAAATTACCTCACACTGGTTCGTACCTTCGATTTCATATGAAGTATATCTGGGCCTTTTTGATATCTACATTTTTTTTACTCTAACCATCATTTGAAAAACTACATTTTAATGCTTGTATGACAGACCCAGCTACATTTACATACTTATTCCATTGTGATTATCTTGTGCTGTAGCTCACCTGATAGACTATTGATCAGCCCAACCAAGGATGCTCTAAACGAAAGTGAAAGTCAAGTGAAAGCCCCATAGAAGTGACACGAAATTACATAGTTGCTTCAGTAAATGTGCCTTTCATGTTGAATTTGCTTTTAAAACACTATGGCCTAGATTTAGGTCTTGGTTATCTTTTAGGACACTATAAGTAAGGTTTAAGTTAAAGTTTTTGGTTAGGGAGGTACGTTTTACTCATTAAAACATCAATCTAATATTTACCCCAACCTCATCTGATTACAACATAATTTCACTCACTTTTTGCACCCCCGCAGGACATTTCACTTGGAAACTGCAGCTTAACATGTAATGACAAACATCATTTTGGGTTGCAAAAATGTTGCCATTGTCACGTAAATCATAAGAGATAAGGCTGGAATGGGTAGAACCATCAGACTCAGATTTGAAATTACCAGGAGCAATTTGTTTTAAGTGTCAGTTGCCTTTAAAGTCAAGATTAAATAAAAAATGGACCTACTGTATTCACTGTAGTAATGTACTTTTCTGGTTTAATTGCTCACAATTCACCAGTACATGTAATTTCAAATATACACGGTTTGGCTTTGTAATCTTTCATCAAAATGTAATAACTTCCTCTGCTTCTGAAACAACTTTCCTTTTTAGCTAGGCAAGAGCCAAAAAGCAATTTATGCATTGTTTTAGCAAATTCAAATTTGGCCTCAACCGCAGATCACCAACTTTTAACAATCCAATCAAATCCTGGTAAATATATAATTAAGTCCCACTTCATTACATTTTTTAAATATACTGTAAATTAAGTCTTAAAAAATCTTGATTTCTTTCTCCCGTTGAATCACTTGGAATTACGTCACATTATGGAAGAAAATCAGTTGCGAATGCCATGTCATGTTGACTGTGTTCAAGATAGATTATCCAGCATTTCTCACATCTCTTGGCAGTATGAAACTTTAATTTCATTCCATTCCATTCTTTTGCTCTTACTTGTTATTCCTTAACGCATTTTTTTTACATTGTGTTATGTTTTTCTAAGGTGACACTGTAGCATGCACTTATTCTGAATGTCTTTTTCTTTTCTTTACTTTTCTTTTTGAATGTCTGGACTTTATTTCTTTCTTTCGTTCATTCTCTTTCTTTCTCTCTCTCCTCCACAGTATTACATATCCCACTCATTTGTTGACACACTCCATCAGGCAGTGTCACTGTCAGCACTTTAAAGCAGTGATGGTGCATTAAGATCCTCACTGCTAGGCAATCTCTTATTTGTTAGTATTCACAGCAGGAACCAAGCTGTTTTTACCTTCTCTTCTCATCTCTTAAACTTCCACTCTCCCACTCTTTCATCCTCTCCCACTCTCATATTTTTCATTTTCTGGTCATTCCAATCTGTTCGCATTTTATTCGTTTTTGCTCTAAATTCCTCTATCCCAAAGAACAACTTGTCACTTACTTAAACAATGCAAGCAAATCCCAGCCCAGGCAAGAGACAAAACCAAATGCTTACGGACCAGATTAACGGTGGAATAAATCCAAACTTTGAGCTTTGAAGCATTTTTCGGGATTAACGATAAAGAGCCTTAGTTGTGTTTCTTGCTGGCAGATTTCTTTTTTGGTGGATGACTCACGAATAAGCAGTTTTATTTTGTTACACTCAATAAACATTCAGCAGAACTTGGTCAGAGACACCAAACAGAAAGAACTTCAGAGGACTGAATCTACCAAACTGTTTCTGAAATGCACTAGGGGGGAATTACAGTATGAGCTGCATGGAAAGTGATACTGTGAAGCCACTCTGAGAACAGGAAGTTCAGTGAGCTGAGCCCAGTTGCATTAGTGCTGTGGTTGCAGTAGCATACCGCTAATCTTATGGAGGGCCCGCAAACCATGAGTGTAAGTCTCATCCACAAGTGGGGACGTCATGTGCAAGCATTTGTATCGGGGGTGAAATGAAATGATCACTTGGAAATAATTGACTTGTGAACAAAAAACAAATGAAATTGATTTGCTTTTTTTTATTTTTTTATTTTTTTTTTATAAAACTAACATCCACACACAATGCTGAAAAAAATTTATAAAGTTAGACAAAGATGTCTTCTAGCACATTTACATAGAAAAACTATTGAAAAACAGTGCTGATGGACACAAAAAAACATTTGAGTGCATGATGCTTTGTTTCACACAATTTTGACTTATGTGTAACAACATTTTTGCAGACTGTGGCATTAAAAAGTCTGGTGGTGCTGCTTTGATGGTGGTGCCAGATTTAACCATTTATAAAATTGGTTCATAGGACAGTGAGGGGGTCCTGCACAGGGTCTACAGGGGCTGCTGGGGTTTCCTGTACTCCAGTGAGTGAATGGATTGGGATATGCAAGTTAAATGCCAGTATAGTGTACCTGTGTGTGTGTGTGTGTGTGTGTGTGTGTGTGTGTGTGTGTGTGTGTGTGTGTGTGTGTGTGCTTTAGAAGTAAGAAAAATTTCATTTCACACTCAGTTGAATTCGTGGCGTCCCGTTGTGCAAGTGCTACTACACTTGATCTGCGAAGTGATAGCAAGCATAGCAGGCCATCGGAGGCCAATGAAGCGAACACAACAGGGGCTTTTAGTTCATCGCCCCATTCCTCTGTCAGTTTCGTAGTGTCAGTTGAGATCCGCCTGTGTGTGTGTTTATTTGTTTTCTTTTAGCGTGTGGCATGTGCGCATGGTTGATGGAGCGTTTATCATATGGAGTGGAAAAGTTAACATTTTCACATGAGTACCTTGACATTCCCATAACTGTCTCAATGTCCAATCACTAAGCAGACACAGTAGACTGAGGTTATGTTCAGAATTGCATATTTCATTACCATACTATTCTTACTTTTGTGCAGTGTATAAAAAATAACTTTTTTTAAAGTTTATTTGCCACAATGCAATGAATCAAGTCATTCCACTCTGTCAAGCACATTAAAGGACAAAAAACACCATAAATCCACAATAAATGTAATTGATATGACTCATTTACCATATTCCAAGTCATCTGAAGCAATACAATTACTTTGTGTGATGAACAAAATTTACGTTGTGATTGTGTAAAGCGCTTACATATGCCAGCTATTTTAATAAAATAAAATCTCTTTGTTTCTCATCATGTCTCATGACCAAATGTGTGACATAATGTTGATGTTTGGTCACAAGACGTGATTACAAAGAATGAGGTTATTTTAAGAGATTCGCCATCATGCCATTCAATACTTTCTTTCTTCTGCTGAACACAAACAAAGATTTTAAGAAGAATATTTCAGCTCTGTAGGTCTGATCAATATTTAGGTACTTGTTTTACTATACATATCCACTTTTACATTCACATTCTGAAAGTGAAAGTAGAGATTTATAGGAAAAAAGGATTTAAATATTTATCTGTTTCTCACCCAAAGTTATTCCATCAGTTCAGAAACTCAGGGAACCTGCATTGAAAGGACATACAGAGCTTAAATATTCTTCTAAAAATCTTTAGTTTGTGTTCAGCAGAAGAAGCAAAGTAATACATGGCATAAATGATGAGAGAATTGAAATTTTGGGGTGCACTTTCTTTAAAAAGGTAAAATGAAAAAAATTCCCCTCTAAACATAGTATAATAAGCACATGTATAGTATAACATATTACTGTTGAAAATGTTTATTGCTGAATAATACACTGTTTTTTGTTTTTTTAAAGTATACATTATACACTGCTCAGTGTGACGTATAGCCTGATTGTACCTCTCTTTTTCTCTCTTGTAGGTGCTGAAGGGCAGTAAAAAGCTCTCCATGTCAGTGCGGTCTGTGGGCCGGATCCCGGGCGGTTATGTCACAAATCACGTCTACACCTGGGTGGATCCGCAGGGCCGCAGTGTGTCCCCGCCCCCTGACCTTCTGGCAGAGCATTGCAGTGCCACCCTGCGCAGATCCAACAGTCAGGGCCGCAGTCACATGCAGCTTCTGCAAGATGGCGATGAGAAGAAGGTGAGAAGAAGACATTTGAGTTTTTCAGGTCATATTTGCTGTAAATGTGTGCTATATAACTTCAGTGAAATTATTTTTATGAGATTAAAATGGAAGTTATTTATCTAAAGGAATATTCTGGCTAATTTTCAATTAAATAAACAGCATCAATTACCACATGCAAAAATGTTGACACATTGCTCATGCAAAAATGTTGACACATTGCTCAGTTCATAACAATTTACTACAGATGCATTTACAGTAATATACTTGCAACGGAAGGCAAAAATATTGGTTATTTGAACAGTACAGTTGTCTAAATCATCCTTTTTAGGTGAGACTATAAGATACATAGTAAGTGTAATGACTGTAAATATGCTTCAGACACAGAACTTTGACAAAGTAAAAAACAAAAAACAACTGAATATTCCTGTAAGTCTGAAATGGGAAGTATAGTTAATATACTTTCCATTTCAGCTAAATATGCAGAGACAACTAGAAGTAAATCATTAGAAGGTTACTTTAGATTTAAGATGGATAAAGTCACGGTAAGGAGTGATCGATTTCATATTCACAAACCAAATTTGTCACAATCTATGAGGAAAGACCAAACAAACTTGTATAAATGCTCTTAAATACTCTTCTCCGGGACTCTGTGTGGGAGAGATTGTTCAAAAACAGTATAGATGGAGTACTTTTATAATTAGCATATATATTTCCCCCCTGGGCCATGATGAGTAGTTTAGCGCTTAAAGAAAATGCTAAAGAGAGTTTAAACACTCAACATAAAAGTTTGCATTGTTTACAGCTCATCAGCTTTAATTAAGGGATGTTGATTTACAACTCTTGTGAATTTTAAGAGCTCTTCTTCAGTATAGGTTGAGTGTATCATTATTATGGAGATGAGATTTTACTGCCGCATAAGAGCCGTGCGGGTGAAGAATTAGCCTAGTCTTTCATTATACACATTATATGGCGTTATTTCCGTAAACTGAGGCTCTTTGTCTTATCTGTGCCAGTTGATTATAATCTCTTTGACAGAGTGCCATTGGAGCGCTGCCCTTTTCTATAAGTCATAATTTATCTACTGTCAAGCTCACACGTCTCTGGGCTAAACCATCTCAGATCACCTCTGTTAGCTAATGGGTAGCAGCGATTTTTAAGACAATGATTTATAAACTACAGGCTGTTCCCAGATTAGTTCTATGAGTTCTTTGGGGCATTTTTTTCAGTTAACTGGTAAGCATTTTCTGCCATTTTGATTTGATTAGTTGTCAAAATTGGAGTTGGTATGGTTGTTGTGGTCATTGTGTTTTCTGCAAGAGAAGTAAGCTATGACCCAGAATCAACCTTTTTTGATGAATAATAATATTTTTACACATGTCTTTGCTAAACAACTTACATTAGCATGTAATATAGGAACTATGTTTCATTTGCAGCTATGTTTATTTCCTGATATGTTCATGTGTCATCATACACCCGTTGTGATTTTCCGAGTTGTTTCCAAGTTGGAAGCACCCCTTCAAGTTGCATTCTTTGCACTTTTTCTAGTAGGAAGTTGAAAATTCTGACTTTCAGAATTAAATTGAACGCACAAAGTTAAACTTAAACCTATCACTTACCCTATCTCTAAAATCTGACTGGTTGATAAAAATGTACCAGCACCAACTACAATGTTGATCCAGCAGCATGTTCTACTTGGCAAAATCACAGTCACAGGTTTGAGGTATTTGCATTATAATTTGGTATGGTAACCATTAGGTTGTTGGTTCGAATCCCACAGGGACAACAAACCATCATCTGTAGATACTCTACTGCAAGTTACTTTGGATAAAATGTGAATGTTGCATGTCCTTTCCCTGGAGCACGCAAGTACGGGCGAGTCCAGCAGACTTTTACAGAAAAGAAATTTACAGGAAAGCCAGAGCAGGATCACTCGCGCTACTTAATCACTTTTGACAAAGGGAAAAACCTGAAGAGAAAAAACATTTCCATAGAAAGGGACAACTCCCAAACAAGTCAAGAAAATGAAGAGGACCTATTAAAACAGGAACCACATCTGGTGTGGGTTCAATCTATTTTACCTCTTCAAGATGGAGCACGCAAAAGAATATTATAACGGCAAAAGATGCACTCTGCATTTTTTGGTCATTTATGTTTTCGAAAGAAAGGTTTATAATTATTTGATATTTATTTTCTAAAAGAAGTGTTTACATAATTTTGGTTATTTTCTATACGAAGTGTTTATTTTAGTTTTTTTTATACTTATAGGTTTATAGGTCTATATTCAGTGCTGGACTGGCAGTCTGGCTTTACGGGCATTTTCCTGGAGGGCCGATGCACTTTTGGGCCGATCAGGGGTGGACTGACCAGCGGGAGAACCGAGCGAGCCAGTGGGTCGGCCGCGAAACATGACAAATGGGCCGCGATAAGCAAAAATGAGCCGCCGCATTATGCAGAACGGACCACAAAACGCCGCTGCGATATGCAGAAAAGGACAGCGAATCAATACAACCACCAACATTTTTTACCTTGATTATGTCCAATTCTAAATAAAGAGAATATTATATAAGAGGAAGTATTTAATTCTCTGACTGGATTATCTATTAAAAAAATAGACATTACAATATGATTATTTAATATATAAACCAATTTTAATTGGTTTAAAAAATGAATGATATCGTTATCGTGATTTTGTTCAAATCATCCACCCCTAGATTTGTCATAAATTCTCACCTAGGCTAATTTTCTTGACTCTTTATTTTTTTTACTTTTATTAATCATTGGGATGGTGTCATGCTGTGCATTTGTGTCTGTAGTAGATGATGCATCATGTTAATATTTTTTACCGGACATTGTGTCCAACCATGTTTAAATTCAGATATTAATAGGACATTTTAACGTTCAAAAAAACGGTATTTACCGGCTAAAGGAAACCCTGGTGTGTGTATGGGTTTATGTTGTATGTCTTCTATTTGCATTTTAGAACAATCTCTTTGACAAACGTGCACACATTGTATACGTGCCAGATAAGCCCTTGTCGGAGATGCATTTCTATTTTGAACAATAGCATCTATTAGAGGTGAATCCAAACCAGAGGATTAGTGTTTTGAACTTCTTTTAATGAATATGTATGAAAAAATTAAGTGGCACGTAATACATCAGTCTGTTCAGTCTCCATCAGACCTGAACGATGTCTGGAGTTGAACGCAAGTGCTCCGTTATGAATATTAAACAATATAAATTAAATAAATGGTACCAGCAGCTCCAGCTGATAGGTGCCCTATCTATGCCATCTGGTCCCAAAAACAATTATTCAACATTGATATCCATTCAAAAGTATTTGTGTAAAATGTTGTGCAGGCAGCGAAGAAATCACAAATACTTGGCTACATTTCGCAATAGTATAGTGTTTAGTTAGGAGCCGCTTAGAGGGGGTTGGGGGGGGGGGGGGTGGGGGCATTTTTTTTTTTGTATGAATAATTTATGGTACTTATACCACAAATGAACCATACTGTATTAACCATGTTTTTGGAAGATTTGTTTTTATTATTTCCATAGTTTTGGTTTTCCTGTACTTTTACTATGGTATTACTACAAATATTTGGTTGAAACAATGGTAAATTTTGTGGTAATACAAATACTATAATATTCTAGTAAAACCATGGTTAATTTTCATAAGGAATGGACAAAACTATTGCGAGGCAACGCAAAACTTTTTGCGAGCGAACACAAACTATTGCAATGGAGTGCAAAACTTTTTGTAAGAGGTCACAAAACTTTTGCGAAAGAAAGGAAAACTATTTAAGAAAATATATTGTTTCTTTAGGGCCATTTTATTTTATTTTTAGTTTTTTAAATGGACTTTTCATATTACTTCATAATTAAGGAAAGTCTTAAGTGAAAGGTTTTGGACTGTGTGTTTTCAATTTTCCTGCAGCTCCAGAGTGATTAGTCACATGGTATTTCTAGCTCTGATGAAGGGCTCAGAAACGTATTTTGTTCCCATTGGAAAAGTTGGCAGATTTTGTATCAATAACTTCTGCGTCAGCCAAACAACTTCCATTGACATGAATGGGAATGCTAACAGTTAGCTCATTCAAAGTACACTGTAAAAATGCTACAGAAAAAAAACGTTAATTGATTAACGAGTATTAACTGTAAAATATACAGTAAAAATGTTTAATATATTTTAAGACAGTACAGTAGTTTTTACAATAGAATGTTGCATAAATAAAAAAATTTAGATATAAAAAGTATGATTTTCCTGTATAATTAATGGTAAAAAATTTAATTTTTTTAACAGGAGAGTCAATGTACTTTTTACAAATAATGAAATAATATTTCATTTTATTTTATGGGAATAGTTATGTTTCTTCTTCTTTTTAATATCAGTTGTGTACATTGGGGTGTTCTGTTTTATATTTAATGTAGTTTGGTTAATGTTTTCTACATTATTTAAATTTCACCTGTGTAACCCTGATGGTGTTTAGTGTTTGTGTGAGTGACACTGAGCACTGTCTCTATATGTTTATTGGTCATTGCTCCTGAAAGAGCCACTATTGGAGAACTTAATGTGCTCTTCTGTCATTGTTACGTTGATTAAAAACAACTTATTAAGTAAAAAGCAGATTTTTACAGTTTCAGAAGGCTAATATCAAGTTTATAATGTTTTTTTGTTTAATGCAAATTTAACAATATTTTTTTTCAGTGCCAGCATGGTCATGTAAAGTACAACAGTTTTAAACTGTAAAAGGTTGTTCTGTAAAATTGTTTACATTTTTATTGTAATTATGTATTTTTTACATAACTATTCTGACAACCACAGCTGCCAGATTGTTTTTTTTTTTTTTTTACAGTGTATTATATACACCTCCTTGGTCCTAAGCACCTCCTCTAAATTTGTTCAAGCATTATAACTCATCCCCACTATTTTGTCCTGTTTTCTCATTTGTGTGCCAAATTTAGTTAATGTAAATATGATGATAAGGAGAGTTTTATGAGCCGTTCATCCAGGTGTAAATCTGCCTTTTAGGCTATTTTGTGGCCCAGCAGACGGTGGATGCGTTACAGAGGAAATGAGGGCACTAGTGTAGCATGACAACTTCGTTAGTACTGCACAGCACAGCAGAAATCTCTGTCCTGATTTACAGCCCTGTTTTCTCACTCTCACATCTCGGCAAAGATATTTGCAGGGTAATTCTGATAAATTCCGAGGTACAGAACAAAAGTTCGTGTAAGATTGGAAAGTTATGTTGGAAGCCGAAATACAAAAGCGACCAGGGTGCTTCCTACGAAGAAGAAACATTCACACGGTGTTTATAAATGTGCACCATTAAAAACAATGACACACAAAAACACTGTATTGCCCTAAGCCTACCTGACCTTTCAGGCATGGCTAGTGCTAACCTTTAAGCAGCATTTTGGATGGCAGGCACTTTTGGTGCTGATGTTTGGATGAGATGCTGCACTGCATTGATCTTCTAGAGTGCACTGGCGCTCCAGTGACCCTGGGGGTAGAGCAGCCTGATTGGCTCTGTGGGGATTCTATGATGCATTCTAATCATGGCACTATTGTTACATTTCTGTGGTGTGTATTGAAGAGGTCTGGGTAGAGTCACATTATTTCTTTTGCTGGTTCAGCAGAATCAGTCTTCTGTATGGGTGTCGGGTGTTAGAGGTGCATTAGGTGTTAGAGTCAGGAATTATAGTTGTAATGCACAATAATAGCTGCTCTTTGTTTGAGAGGTGAATTTTAAAAACATGTTTTGTGTGCATGTTGTGGTTGGGAAATATTTTAATTTCCATGTTGTTGTAATGTCTCAGCGGATAAGGGACTACATGTGTGTTTGAGCATGTGTTTGTATATTGGCACTTTTTCACTGCACGTTACGATTCGACTCGCCTCAACTCTACTCGCTTTATTTTTCTGAGCTTGCATTTCCATTGCAGTTTAGTGCCATCTCAACGTGGGTAGGATTATAAGCTGATCGTCATAGTTGCGCTGCCTCTACTGCCATGACATCATCTTAAACATGACACAAACTGACCAAAACAATAAGACGACCACTAGCTGTTAGCTGCTAGCTCATTGTGAAGCAAGCAGGATTTTGACGTCACATTTAGCATCGGCTCGGCTCACTTGGAACCTCGACCGAGGTGGTACTACGCCAGTACAGTCCACGCTCCTGGGCGTTTCAACAGTTGTCCTCTAAAAGAGCAAAACTCCTCTAAAAGAGTATTATTTTCAAAAAAAATAAAAGAGTTAATGCTTGGCGTCGAACGTCTTTTTCAAGATGCCCTTCCGCCTTTGCGTTGTTCCTGGATGCGGCAGATATCTCTACACTTCTGACGGCCAAAGGTGCTGCCTTGTGTGTCTGGGTCGTGATCACACTTAGGCAGTGTTTGTGGATGGTTCATGTACTCATTGCGAGAACCTGAACCCCCCACGTTGCTCCTCTTGAGGACAACCCGGCTGGCGATGGAGGTGATTTGGGGAGTTCAGCAGGCGCGGTTTCACCGGGTAAATCCCCATGAACCACCTGCCTCTCAGCGCGCTCGATTGCTTCCGTCCGGGCTCGACGTGAGACTGGCTCACTTCTCGGCCAGTCTGATGTCTCCGTCGGTGCCATGGAGCAGGATGATGATTTCGCCACTGCATCGGAGAGCGTCTCGGCGTCTGACGCGGAGGACTCAGCTGGGCTGCCGCCTTCGGGCTTTCCTGCCCAGTTCAAGGCTGATGCTCAGATGTCTGATATACTTGCCCAGGCTGCCGTGAGTGTGGGGCTGGACTGGAACCCTCTGTCCTCCCCTCAACCCTCACGGCTAGACGACTGGTTCCTCAGGTCAGGTCAGCGCTCAAAGCCACGCCCAACACCCAAGTTCACCAGGCCAAGGCACTAAAAGATCTACACATGGGTAGTCCTGATCCTTATGTGCTGGAGGAACTGCGCTAAGCTTCTGACCTTGCCCTCCGGGCCACGAAGGTCACAGCGTGGGCACTCGGACAGGCGATGGCCACCCTTGTGGTCCAGGAGTGTCACCTATGGCTAAACTTGGTCGAGATGCAGGAAACTGGTATGTCAAAAGATCAAGGGAATTTTGATTGCTCAGTTCATGACCCCTTTAAGTTCAAATCAACAGAAGTGGTTGAGTTTTCTGCTAATTAACATGCAACAGAGACATGGTCATTTGACACTGTGTTGATCATTACAGCAAAATATTATTAATTGTAATAGGAAATTATATAATCTGTTGATAAAGTTCATTTAAGCACTGCAATGACTGTTTAAATCATACATAGGCAATGGGTGTGTAGTTATATTGTGTAGATGAGATGTATTTTGAGTTGTTAAATGCGTTTGCTCCTACATTTTCACGGAGAGTTGAACAAGCAGCCACAAATACTATTTGGGACAGATCTGAAACCTCATATCTGTTATATTTTATCTAAACTGATAATTGAGTGTACTGAGTGTTAATGAGTACTCTGCATATATGCAGGTTTTTTTTTTTTTATGAGTGTGCTTCCACTGGATGAAGGTTGATTCTGGATCAGGCGAGCCAGCTAGATTCCTGTGACATCACAACACACAACCTAGTAAAGTGGAGCTTTTCATCCAGATTTCAAGGAGTGCTCTGTGAACCGATAAGAGATCCAAGAGATTCAAACACTCAGAACACTTTGAATCATTTCAGTGATCTCAAGATTTAAAACTACCCGGGTAATACAGTCATTTTCACTCATTGGAACGTAAATTAAAAGAAAAAGAGCTCTTTAGACTTTGGTGGGGTTGTTTTTTTTTTTCTTTTCCATATACAGGCCTGATTATGTTTTGTATTTTTCCATTCTGCAGATACTTGAAAAAAAATTGAATACAAAGTTATCAATTCTATCAGTCTGGCTTCTTGTGTGACAGGGTCATGACATCATTGTTCTGTGCCTGCCTTGTGTGAGCGCACAGCTTTGGTTGTGGCTTCCCCTCGGTTTTCTGTTTCATGTCATGGTGTCTGGATCCTGACTTTCCTGTCTGTTTTGGTTTAGATGTCGGGGTCCAGACACTCATGCTCCATGTCTTGTCTTTTATTGGCATGAGTGCATTGCGCTTATGTCATCTTGGCAGCATGCACTTACGTCAATCGTTCGTGTCTGTGTCTCACAGATGTGCTTTTCGTTGTGCTCGCCTTGAGCTGCGTGCCCGAGTCGCGATCTGCTTTCATGTTGTGCTGAGGTTCGGTCAATTCGGTCTGAGCTGTCGGGTTTATTTTTGGCTGAACTTTTGGCACAGGTGTCTGGTCTTGTGTTGTCGCCTGTTGCGTGCATCGTGTGGTGTTTGCCTCGCGATGTACACTCAGGCTTTGTCTAGTGTGAGAATGCATAACTTAGCTTTGTTGCCGTTGCCATGCATTCTCTCGTCTTATCTGTCAGTTGGCATGAGCGCATATTGCCTTATTGTATGAGCGTTGTGCGCTCGTGCCATTCAGGTGTCTGTGTCTTGTGAGAGCATGTGGCTTTGTTTTGTTTCTGTTTTGCCTCGTGTCTCTCTGTCTTGCATCATACCCCGTCTCCTTGTTTTCCTATTATTGGTTAATTTGCCTCAACTGTCCCACCTGATAACCTGTTTATTTCTCTCCCTATTTTAGTCTCCATGTGAGTGCTGTCCAGTTCCAGTTCGTCTCGTTCGTTGGCTGCCTTGTTCCTTGACCTTTTTCATTGGTGGCCTTGTTCCTTGACCTTTTTCCTTGGTGGCCTTGTTCCTTGGCCTTGTTTGTTGGTCTTGTTTGTTGGTCCTGTTCTTTGGTACTGTTCTTTGGTCTTGTTTCCTGTCCGGTCAGTCCTGTGTTTTGCCCCATTATCCATCCCAGCCCATTTTGTTATTGCCCAGTACCTGGTTTTTACTTTTGGTAGTTTGTTATCTTGTATTTCTTATTAAATAAACCTTTTGTTTTTACTCTGCATTTGGGTCCTGCATCTGATTTGTGACAGTTACACTTGTGTGGTTTGCTGTCTAATGGAGCTTTTCCACTCGATTCAACTCAACATACTATTGGGGGGTTTTCCACTGTGGATAGTACCTGGTACCTGGTACTTTTTTTAGTACCACCTCGGTCGAGGTTCCAAGCGAGTCGAGCCGATACTAAATGTGACGTCAAAACCTTGCAGATCACTGATTGGTCAGAGAGAATCGTCACTACCTGCGTTACTGGATTTGCGACACGGGACATCAACGCACTAGTTTTAAAGTTAGCATCATGCGATAGCAGTAACATTTGTTCACGCGACTTTTGAATTGTAAAAAGAAATGGCAGTGCGCAAAACCGTGGCATGGTCAATAAACGAGGTGCAGACGTTCCTCTCATTAGCGACGAACGAAACAACATTGAAACGAAAAAGTCTTTCAGGAAGTGTTGGCTGCACACGGCTACCACCAGACCTACAAACAGTGTAGGGAAAAGTTAAAATAACTTATAAGTGACTACAGAACCATCAAGGACCACAATAGCCAGAGTGGTTCAAACAGAAGAAAGTGGATCTGGTTCGGCCAAATGGACGCTATCTATGGCAATAGACCAGCGAGCAATGGTAGGGAGAGTGCCTGGGTCTCGGCCAAAGTGTTATTGGAATCCTCAATGTAGGATGGTATGTTTTCTTGCGTTAACTCTATATTCTGCTTGAAAGCTTCACTTTATTTAGTTGACCAGCTACTAGAAAGCTTGCTTCTAAAACAACCAGGTCAATTTTATTGTTACACTTGTGTAAAATCACCATGCAACAACTGCTTTATGCAGCACAATGAGCTAGTGGCTAACAGCTAGCAGTTGTGTTATTGTTTATGGTCAGTAATGTTTGTGTCGCATTTAAGATGATGTCATGGCAGTAGAGGCTGTACAACTATGACGATCAGCCTATAATCCCACCCATGTTGAGGCAGCAGCTACTGCAGTGGAAAAGCAAGCTCATAAAAGTAAAGCGAGCAGAGTCGAGTCGAACTGTAATGTGCAGTGGAAAAGTGCTATAAAATCCTCCTTTGAATCTAGAAGGTAGTGTGGTATTTATATCACTGTGCCCATCTGAATTAATTTAGATACGTAGATTATTATTCTGAATACACCACGCTGTGTAGCGGTTACACTACTCTAGTGTATTAATTTGATAAATTACATGTTACCTTTTCAGGTGAATTTGGTGCTAGATGAGGGACATTCTCTGGGCCTCATGATCCGCGGGGGAGCTGAATACTCTCTGGGCATCTATATCACGGGTGTGGACCGGGGGTCTGCAGCGGATTGTGGGGGACTGAAGGTAAAGTATATCATCCTTATATTTTCTCTTTTATCACCAATTCTTTCTCTCTTTATCACTCTTTACACAACTTTTTAACTCTTTTAATCTGCCTTTTTGCTTCAAGATCTCACTGTTGTGAATATTTCCAGGGTGTCCTTAAAAAGTATTAATGTTTAAATTAACATTTAAAAATATAAGGCTATAAAAAAACTTTACAAAAAAGTCATAAATAGCATTATTTAAAATTGTTCATGGATGTCTTACATTTGAGGAACATAAATGTTTTAGGATACTATGTAGATAAACATATATCAATGTGTATTGAAATATTGGCACATGTAAATAAATCTGATTAAATATTATTCTTCAATGAATTCATTAATAGCAACATTGTTCGTGGAAACATACCCTTATATTTTTACTAGATTTTTCTAGTGTTTCGCTTTTTCTTTTTGCATTAAAAATGTATAATATGTTTATCTGGTTTCTCTGAGAGAAAAATCGCAGAAAACAATCCAAAAAAACATAGGATTTTATTTCTTTATTATTTTGATTGTTATTATAATTGTATACTTTTTTAACCTTTATCGTATTGTGTGTGTGTGTTAAGTGAGAGTGAATAAGGGAGAGTACATTAGCACTCAGTGGACAGGCCTGTCTTTCCTTTCCCTCTGCCTGACAGCACCCCATGAATCAGAACCTGTGTTGATTGATAAAACATGTTTGTAGACCCTGTCCAAAGTGTCCAGCTGGTCTAGCTGCCCCTCCTTTCATTTGAGCACTTATTTCGAGTGTCAAGTCAAGTCATTTTTATTTGTATAGCGCTTTTCACAACACACATTGTTTCAAAGCAGCTTTACAGGAAATCATGCATTAACAAAAAAATAAATAAAATGAAACATATTTGAAATATATTAAATATATTTATAATGTTTTTGTGTAGTTTGATTTAATACGATTGTAAAATGTGTATAGAAATTAAATAATTAAATAAGAGTTGTATTTAGAAACCCTGTGAGCAAGCCGAAGGCAAAGTTGTTAAGTGCAACATTGCACACTATACATTGTTTGGTGTATTCTCAAGCACTTTGTAGGATTTTTTGGGAAAAAAATGGGAAAAGTCAGTTTTTACAATGTCAAGTTTGTTGATGATTGGCCAATGGCTGCCATGTTTCTCAATATATGCAACTGTCCTCATGATCAATGATGGCAGCTCCCACAAAGACACTGAATGCAAAGACCTGCATGCAAATTTTAAAATTAATTTGACCAATGTTTCTATATTTAGAGCCACTTCCATATTTTTCCCTGTTATAGCACCACCAAATGGCTAAACCCCACAACTTTTTCTGTGTGGTCTCAGGTTGAGCCCTTATGTAAGTGTGTCAAGTTTGGTGAAAATGTCTAATTTCACTTAAGATTTATATCAATTTACATAAAAGCAGAGATGTCTTTTAAAATTAATTGGCCTTTTTTTGACATTTATGAGCACAATTTTGCCATGTTCTCTCTTGTTTTAAGAAATGTACTAATGGCACTTCTTATTTTGGTGGTTTCCTTCTGATCGGACGAATGGCTTTGAAGAAATTCACTAATGTAATTTTGGAACTATTTTTAAAGTGGCAACAGGCCATAAGGCAAACCATAGCAAATATGGTATCATTGCACTCGGCAATTCCCCCCGAACATAGCGAGACCAGTCTTGTGAAAATAGACAAACACTACTAAAGTTATAAGCTCACAAAAAAATAATTGTTCCACCACTAGGTGGCGCCAGACCCAAACTTCTCAGACACATTCAGGGCATGGTCCTGATGATACATACAAAGTTTCGTAACGATATGCCAATGCACCCCAAAATGACTGACATGGAAAAATTGGGTATCGTTTGACTCTGAATGTTTCACTGAATCTAAAGAGACCAGTTTTATAATTTTTGGCCAAAGCGTTCATTAGTTATAAGCCAAAAGAGCCATGACCAGTAGGGGGCACCCTGCAGGTGACCTCAAGGCATGATGGCGATGACACTTACCAAGATTTGTCACAATCCATTAAAGTGTTGTGGAGATAAAGCATGAAGTCCATTTTGGCGTGCTCACCATTAAAATTTGTGAAGTAATTTCTCAGGAATGGCGTGTAGCTCTATCGCACGATCGCTTTAAAACAATATTTGTGAAAATCGGACAAACATTGTAGGAGGAGTAGCAAAAAAAACATAAAATTTTTTAAAGTATCCTTAAAATTCAAAATGGTGGAAAATCTAGTTGGGCAGAAATCGAAACCAAGGCATGCATTCGACTCGCGTGAGCTCAGAATCAGGAGGAAAACAAATGTGTCTCAAGGACTTACAGTTCAAAAGTTATCTTGCTGTGGTATCAGTTCAGACTGTCCTCTAGCTGTGTGCAAAATTTCATAACTTTACTGCGAACGGTTCTATGGGCTGCCATAGACTCCCATGGCAGAGAAAAAAAAAGAATAATAAGAGCACTAACGATTACAACAGGGGACTTTGCCCTTTTAGGGCTTGACCTCTAATAATATTATCGTAGATGCCATTAAATTTTATGCAGAGTTATAGATTATGATAGATGTTTCTGGTTCTGACAGACCTACCTAAAGCAGCTTAACTTTGAGTAGAAGGATAAATTGGGTGTATGCCTGGCTTAATAGATGAGTCTTTATTCTAGACTTGAATTGAGTGAGTGTCCGCATCCCGAACAGTGTTAGGGAGACTATTCCATAGTTTAGGAGCCAAGTATGAAAAGGATCTACCTCCTTTTGTGGATTTTGATATTCTTGGAATTGCTAACCAGCCAGAATTTTGTGATCGTAATGAACATGATGGAATATAGTGTGTCAGAAGGTCACGTAAGTACTGTGGAGCTAGACCATTCAAAGCTTTGTACGTAGTTAACAAAATTAGTAGTAGTAGTAGTAGTAGTAACCCTTTATTGTCACATAGTCACAAGTGAAAGTAACCAGTGAAATTGGCCATCATCCTGCCCATACAAACATACAATATGACAACGGGGTAGACAGGGCAGGAAGACAGGGAATTGAGAAGATATACAGCAATACATGGGGAAAGGTGAGATAAAAAAGCACCCCCCAGACTATGCTCCTGTTAGGATTACAGTGTGGGAACAGGAAAAAACACCTCAGCAACACTTAGCACATAATCAGTACATCTACAACATAACAAAAACTTGCAACAGGGTAGGGGAGTGGGGGATGGAGTTAACCCAGCACTGGCAAACAGCCATCCGGACCTGCAGCCATTCTCGGCGCTGGTCACAGACCCGCCTGTCAGACTTTTGTAAAATTGTAAAATTTATACGAAATTTAACAGGTAGCCAATGTAACGATGATAAAATTTAGCAATATGATCATATTTGTAGTATATGTGGGTGTACTAGTGAATGTCATGTGATTTGGGGGCATGTTCTACACCTGAGGAAAGTGAATGTGAACACATGCATGGTGGAAATAAAACCTGTTATGTTGTAGATCAACACAGCTCTCTTGTGTGTTTATTAATCTCACCAAACGAACCCAAAGTACAACATGGTGTCAGAAGTGGCGAACTCCCCAGTCATTCCTGAATGGAGTGAAGAATATGCCCTATGTGAGTTATAACGGCAGCAAGTGTGCAAAGCAGCATAGAGCATTCAACGTTAGAGAGACTCTTCAACGTGGTGAGTGCTAAAAATAGAACAGGGCGATAGCGCTGAAATCGCTGGAATACAACAGCAAATAGACAGTGAAAATAAAATAAAAATTACAGAGGTGCACCATGTTAATGAGAGCACAAAGAAGATAAACATGGAGCAGTTCAAACCCCCATCGCCCCTCCTGCTAACGGATAATATCAGTGAGAGCTTGCGCCAATGGGAACAGCGGTTTGTGCCGAACAAGACGCAATGGGATCGAATGACAAAGAGGAGAATATAAAGATCGCAATTCTGCTTCACACAATAGGAGAAGAAGCCTTGGAGGTATATAACACACTACACATTGAGTATGCGATCGTGATCATCCTGAAATGAACTAAATCATCAAGTCATTAGAGAGAAAATTAGAAATATTAGATTTTCTTGCAGCCCCAAGAAAAATTTAGTTTTTGAGCGCCACCAGTTCTGGTCACTGACAATGACAGAATCAATGGGAATTGACAAGTTTGTCACAGAAATGCGCCAGAAGTGTAAACATTGTGAATTTGGGGCAGCTGAAAATTATATGATCAGGGACAAATTTGTTTTCAGTATACCAGACACAAGGATGAAAGAGCGTCTACTTAGAGAAGCTGACTTAAATCTAGACAGAGCTATGGAGATATGCAGAGCAGCTGAGGTTGCAAAAACTCAGATACAGGCCATGGGAATACAGAATGATGCCACTGTTCATGCCATTAAGCATATAAAGAAAGTAGAGGCTAAAAAGGGTAAACAGCTGAGTGCAAAACATGTGAAACAACAGATGGACAAAGGCTGGTACACAATGGTCAATATAAGGAATGTTGCAGTAAAGTTCAAACTTGACACGCTGAAGCCAATGTACTCCCATTGTCAGTGTTCCATGACATTCCTGGCCCAGTGCTTTTGCAGCCTACCAGTTCCATTTTAGTGACATACGGCGGGGCAAGACTCAAACCTGAAGGGGTTGTTATATTGTCATGTGAAACTGCCAGCTCGAAGGCCAATTTAAAAATTTTCATCACCATCCAATCACCTACACAATCCTCGGCCGAGAGGCCTGTGAGGAGCTGCAGCTGGTGAGGAGGGTGGAGACATTGAATACAACAGCCCCATCCACCAAAGAGGAACTTGTGGAGAAATACCACTTGGTGTTCAATGGTCTGGGTGAGTTTCGAGGACAGCACCATATCCACATTGACCCTATGGTATTTCCAGTTGTACATGGCTGTAGAAAGATTCCACTATCAGTCATAAGCAGAATGCAAACCACGCTACAACAGCTAGTGGACAGGAAGGTAATTGCACCTGTGTCCGAGCCAACGGACTGGGTGAACAGCCTAGTCATAACAGAGAAAAAGGATGGATCACTGAGGGTGTGTTTGGATCCTCGTGACCTCAACAAAGCGATTCGTCGACAATATTATAGCATCCTGACGCCAGAAGAAGTCCAGTGCAAGCTTGCTGGAAAGTCAATTTTCACTATACTAGATGAGAAAGATGACTACTGGCAAATAAAGCTTGATGAAGCATCCTCAAATCTCTGTACATTCAACTCACCTTGGGGCCACTTCAAATTTCTGAGGTTGCCGTTTGGAATTAAGTCAGCCAGCGAGGTGTTCCAACAGAAAAACTGCGAAACCTTCGGAGATATTGAAGAGGTGCACATCATAGCAGATGACATGATCATCTCAGCCTCTTCAGATGAAGAACATACAGCCATCCTGCACAAGGTAATGGAGAGAGCTAAAAAATCAAATGTAAAGTTCAATAAAGACAAAATTCAGTACAAGGTGGACTCTGTGAAATATATGGGACATGTAATAACTTCTGAAGGAGTGAAGCCAGATGATGCTAAGGTTCATACCATTGTGGAAATGCCAGCACCCGAGGACAAGCATAGCCTCCAAAGGTTGCTTGGCATGATAAGTTATCTTGCACAATACATACCTGATGAAGACACATTGACTGCACGGTTGCACCAGCTCCTCAGAAAAGATGTGATGTGGCAGTGGCACCTGGAACAGGATGTAGCACTTCAAAAGCTGAAAGTTGCTATCACTCGAGCAGTTTATGATCACGCCAAGCGTCTCACAATACAGGCTGATGCTTCAAAAGATTGCCTGGGTGCCTGTCTGCTGCAGGAAGGAAGTCCACTTTTCTATGCATCCAGAGAATTATCAGACACAGAGCATAATTATGCCCAAATTGAGATAGGATTGCTGGCAGTTGTTTTCGCTACATCGAAATTCCATCACTACATCTATGGAAGGGCTGTCACAGTCCAATCTGACCACAAACCTCTATAGTCCATACTCTATAGTCCATATTCACCAAGCCTCTTTGCAAAGCACCTGCGAGGCTAAAGAGGATATTGTTGCAACTGCAGCGATATGATATACACATTACTTACACACCAGGTAAGAACATGTTCATAGCAGACACAGTGTCCCGAGCAGTTGTAAAGGACCAGACAGATGAGGAAAAATCTGACTTGAGCAGTGATAGAGTTGTTTACGGCATCCAGGCAACAGACACACTGAGTGCAGACATACTACAGAGCTTGAAAGATGCCACTCAGTGCAATGAAATTCTACGGGCTGTACTCAGAGTGCATAATCAGGACTGGCCAGTAAGAAGATGTCACCTTGAAAGCAAGCTTCATCACTACTGGCCACTGCGGCATACAATCAGCATCAGAGGGGGTGTGCTGATGACAAATGACAGAAATATTATCCCTAGCAGTGTCAAGCCTCTGATGTTGGAGAGGTTACATTTGGCTCACCAAGGGATGCAAAGAACAAAAGCACAGGCAAGGCAGCTTATGTACTGGCCAGGCATGACAAGTGACCTTGAACAGCTGATTGGAGCATGCGAGGCCTGTCAAAGATTACAGCCCAAGAATAAAAAAAACCCACTGTGGTCACATAACATACCAGAGCTACCGTGGATCAGAATAGGTGCTGACATCTTTGAGCTCAATGGTCACTCATACTTGGTGTTGGTGGACTATTTATCAAAGTTTCCTGAAGTGTTGCCCTTGTCTGACAAAACAGCACACACTGTGATCCGAAAGATGAAATGTGTGTTTGCAAGGAATGGTATTCCAAAAGAAATAGTGAGTGATCATGTGCCCTTCGCCAGCCATGAAATAAGGATGTTTGCAGCAGAGTGGGGCATAACACTCATCCACTCTAGTCCTGGTTATCCACAATCAAATGGTTTGGCTGAGAGGACTGTACAAACAGTAAAGCAAGTATTAAAAAGGCAGCTTCAACTGGTGTAGATCCTTACCTAGCACTACTTTCACTCAGAAACACCCCTGTAACAGGAATGAGCTACTCACCTGCACAAATGCTCATGAGGAGAGTATTAAGGAGCACACTTCCTGGTACTGCTGCAGTGCTGAAACCAGCTACTCCTAAAGGAGTCCACAGCAGACTTATGCATCTTCAAGGCAAGCAGCACTGTTATTACAATGCCACAGCAAAGCCTTTGCCCAACCTGTCCGCAGGTAGTATGGTGCGCATGGAGATAAAGGGTGGATGCCAGCGGTAGTTGTGGAGAAGAGAGAGGAGCCACACTCATACAATGTCATGGCTCAAACTGGGCAGCTCTACAGAAGGAACAGACATCACCTGAGGTCAGCTATAAAAACATCAACAGACACCTCACGAGAGCCTGAGTCACCAGAAAGTGCAGGAAGCCGGCTGGATCAGAACCTAGCGAGTGAAGAATGCAAAGAGTTTACAGAAACACCTGTGGCTACTACACATTATTACACCAGAAGTGGTAGAGAGATTTGTTCACCAGTTAAGCTGAAGGACTATGTAGTTAGCAAATGCTGAAGAGATCATATGAGTATCCTTTTGAACAAGATAAAGTGTTGAGGATACATAAAACTGACTGTGTATAGTTTGAAGCTGAGAGAAAATAACAAGGTTTCTGGTTATGTAGTTTATTTATATATAGACATATAATTTCACTTCTAGTCTAAAATAGTGATTTTAATCTGGAAGAGAGGGATGTAGTATCAACAATATTCCTTAGTTCTAGTCAGCACTCTGGCTGCTGCATTTTGAACCAATTGAAGTTTATTTATTGAACTTGCTGGACATCCTCCCAGTAAAACATTGCAATAATCTAGTCTTGAGGTCTTGAACAATTGAATAAATTTTTCGGCATCAGCAACAGAGAGCATGTGTCATAATTTAGCAATATTTCTCTGGTGGATGAATGCTGTTCTGTAGATATTGGAAATTACATTTTCAAAGGACAGATTGGTATCAAATATAACACCCAAATTCTTTACTGTAGAAGACAAATTAAAAGTACATCCATCGAGAGTCAAATTATATTTTAGCGGCATATTTTTAGAGGTTTTTGTCCAATAATTAGTACCCCTTGTTTTGTCGGAATTGAGTAGAAGGAAATTTGAAGGAAAAGTGTGTGTTTATGTTTGTATGAAAGAAAGCATGAAGTGTGTGTGTGATTTTTGTACAGCTATTTCTCAGTGCACCATTGTAGAATTTGCCCAGACATCCTGTACTTTCACACTCCATTTCCTCTCTAAAAAAATATGCAATACTTTCAGATAAATATCATTATTATGAGATGTCAGTGGAAGTTTTAGGCATTTTCAGGTTTTGTGCCCTGCCTTTTGAATCACAGTGGGATTTAGAGGAGATGACAGTTTAAATGGAGAGTAATCCAGAAGATGGATATTTTAGTGTCCACGAACATGAAAGCAGCTCCATCTGCATTTATCGTGCCACATACTGTATGTGATAAAAAAAACCTCTAACATGCATGCTATGGAACAATTTAATCAAATACAACTTAATGCCCTGCAGCTCATAACATGCACTGCATTCATGCACTGAATGCATTCATAATCCATTTTAGCAGCAATACTGATTTGTATGCATAGAAAATGTTTGCATATAATACTGTTAATTAATAAATTATTTTTAAAGATTTTTAAAGAAAAAACTACAATGAGAAATATTAACTACATTTTTTGTAACAGATTCTTTATAGAACAATAGGAGATCAAAAATGTGTTGTAATATGAAACTTCATTCAAGTCCTAATAAGAACATTTTTAATTAAATTGTACTACTTTATGCCAGCAATATTTAGGGCCAATTAGAATAGATCACAACCTAGAAGCCCTTGCTGAAGTCTCATGTGTATCAGCCAACAGTAAGACATATTTTAATAGCTTTCATCTCCCTTACTAAAAAAAATATTATATTACAAGGATAAATTAAAAAATCATGGATAATGTTGTATATCAGTTGACTTGATGATGATGCCGATGATTCCACACTGCCACAGAGGAATGTACTTATTATACACACAGGACATTTATGATGGGTGAATTTAATCTTATTTCCCAAATGATTATGATCAGGGTGACATTCTCTCTCACAAACAACACCGGGACATCTAGTGTCCTTTCTCAATTATTCACTTTTTCTTTGGAAGTTTTAAGCATTTTGCTAAAATACTAGAGGTCTTAAAGGCAGATGCAGTTTGTAGAGTTTTAATTGGATGGAATAATTAAATTTGTTCATTGAGATGTCTCTTGGCTCACTCATGTCTTGATGCAAGAGCCACATCCTCAGTGTTGTGTACAGAAACCCCCATTGACCTCAGAAGAGCCGGAGTTAATCAGCGTGCATTCATTGAAGTCCCTGCTTCTGTTTTTGTTTCTTTTGTAATAGTCTTATGTGGGTATTTGTATATATTACTTTGTGCTTGTTTAAGTGTAGTACTACATTTGGGTATGTGCTGGGCTTGAATAACTTTACTAAATGGAGAATGAACAATACAATTAGTGCACTTATTGGCTGCAGGATGGTACAAAACTTTAATGTGAGCACTGTTGTAGTTTGTAATGGTCAAATTACTTAAAGCCATAAAAGGATAAAGGCTTTTTAGAACATTCATTTTTATGGCGAGGCATTACTGAAACTCAGCATTTTGAAGAACTGCTTGTGCATTAGCTGATATTGTGGACATGAGCCCTGAAACACAATCTTTGTAAAGTATTTTTCAAAAAATATATCTTATAGATTTTTTAATAAATGCCTTTATAACGGGGTTATAAGGCAAAGGAGGAGGCGAGAACCGGCTTGACAATATAAATAAAGTTTAATGATAAACTTAAACAAGAACACACAAACATAAACACAAACAGGGCAGCTGCCATAGTTCGTTCGTTCGTTCGTTCGTTCTCTCTCTCTCTCTCTCTCTCTCTCTCTCTCTCTCTCTCTCTCGAACTGCCATGTCCTGTCACCTTTATCCCTTGCTTGCCTCATCAGGCTGATTGGGGTCTGGCCGTGAGTCATTCCAGCCCAGCCCCGCCCTCCTCTGCACTACAGCATTCTTATTAAGTCACATTTCTAGAATTGTTTTTAAACTCACAGTGATTTTAATGGCAAGTTATTTATTGTAGAAATTATTATTTTAAAGACACTATTAATGAAAACAATCTATATTGTTCCTTAAAACAGAAGTTCACCCAAAAATGACAATTGTCATTTTTTTACCCACCCTAATGAGCACATTTTCCAAATAAATATTAGTATGGTTATAGGCCAAAGGAGAAAGAAGAATGTAAATTCTGATCTTTTCTATACATCAAAACAGTGAACAGAATTTGTAAAGATCGTTCTGGTTTTGTTTTTTGTTTTGGGTTTTATTTTTGCTTTTCTTTGTTGCTTTTTACATTTTCATTTTCTTTTCTTTTTTTTTTTTTTGTCTTGGTTTAATTTTTTTTTTTTTTTTTGGTTTGGTTTAAATTGGTTTTGTTATTTTGGTTTGGTCTTGTCTAGTCTTATCTTGGTTTTGGTTTGTTTTGTTAATCTACCAAGCAAAATTGCAACTGAGCTTGAAGACAATACATGTATTTTCATTGAATAGAAAAAGAGCAGCTTTTACATGTATTCTATTCAATGAAAATACACGTATTGGCTGTCAAGCTGCAGTTTTGCTTGGTTTATTAACAAAATGAATCAAAGACAAGACCAAACCAAACCAAACCAAACCAAAGAGAATACATTGGTTTGGTTTGGTTTGGTTTGGTCTTGTCTTTGATTCATTTTGTTTATAAACCAAGCAAAACTGCAGCTTGACAGCCAATACGTGTATTTTCATTGAATAGAATAGAGCAGCTTTGACATTTTTGTTTTGATTTGGTTTGTTAATAAACCAAGCAAAACTGCAACTGAGCATGACAACCAATAAATGTATTTTCATTGAATGGAATAGAGCAGCTTTGACATTTTTGTTTTGGTTTGGTTTGGGTTTGGTTTGGTTTGTTAATAAACCAAGCAAAATTACAACTAAGCTTGACAGCCAGTTTTTGTATTTCCGTTGTATGTAAGAGCAGCTTTGACATTGACTGACAACATTTAGACATGTTAATGGGTGATTTCTGCCACAACATTTTAGAAAAACCTTTTTATTATTATTATTTACAATAGCCATGGAACTTAATTATCAAATATACATATAATTATTTTGGAAGCTGCATTCAAAATCCGATCAAAAATCTGAGTGGGGTCCTGGATTTGGGAAGGATGTTTCTTCAATTCTTCTTGGGTCTTACAATGTGCCATTCCATCATTTCTTTAACCCCCATTTAAGTCATTGTCTCTTCCCCTATCTCTCTCCATCATTCTTTCTCTCATTCCATTTTATGAACGGTCGTGCTCTGAATATGGACACAGTAGTGCTTAGCTCTTACATTCATTCATTCATCATTGTACTTAATGAGTGTTTAAGACTTATGGCTACACCAGGAGTACTTAAAGTTTGAGTAATACTTGCAATGACAAGAACAGCCATAGTACAAGCATATACTAAAGTACAGACCCTTTCTCTGGTGCCTCTCTAAAAGTACCATATTTGTCAGTCAGACAGAGGCGTGACCATCTCAAAATGGATTACAAACTTGCAAAAGTGGTCATGTCCACAGTCTAAAAGGCTTTTATTAGTCCAGAGGGATTTTTCTTATGTTGAACAGCTTCCTTGAAAAGACTGTCCATGGGTTTTAGGATAGTGGGAGTTGGATATGTTCTTCATTGTATAGGAAGAGCAGGATCAACATACAAGACTATTCTCTCCCTGAAAAAAGTAAGCAAATATCACAGTTATGAAATGAAAGTGTACTGTATGACTCCCCTGGTCAAAAGTTTGCATGGAAAATTACTTTATTTTAAAACTCCTCAAGGACCAAGTGAATTGGCATTATTTGACACTGGGTAGACAGCTGAAAAGAGAAGAGCGCGGCACTCAATATGACTGATAGGAATCTTGACAGCTCTAAATTCTCAAAATAAAATTAATAGGTTGAAAAGGAAGTTCCATAGAGTCATGCAAAGGTGAGGAGAGATCTAACTGCAGATCATGCAAGCAATTTTGTATGTAATTTGTAAGTTAAAAAAAACACTATACGATTGAGCCTCTGAGGTCTGGCAATTATAGACAAAAAATCTGGTGTTGTTACTGTATACTAAAATAAAGATGGAAACTATTGATTTGAAAAAGAAAAAAAAAACGAATGAGATTTTAAGTAAATTATACAAACGTACCAAAATAAAACAAATAGGAAAAAGCATAATTATTACAACATTGCAAGTGACATAGAATATCTGTAAACATGGATATTTATAGTCTTGTATTTGGCTTTGAGCAGTAACCTCTAAACTACTTTGCTAAATGAGGAATGAGTGATGCACAGCTTTCTGGCATCTTGACGGAACTTCAGAGCTGATTTTTTTCCTCTCACAAACCTGGATTTTTAACAATGCAGAATTGCCACGTGCATTTAGCCACCATTCCTGATTGCTATCCGGAAATTGGAGCCAAACAGGGGGAAACAAGCAGCAAAGTCGATTTCTCATCTCTCTTCACTTCCATCATCATCATCCTTCACCATGGCTATGTAGAAAGAAGGGAGGAGGAAATTTCAGGGATGCCGTGTTTTATGTGGAACTCCTTCAAAATGCCAAGGACCTCTTTTTGTGCTCCCCACTCACTCTTACAGAAATAAAGTCCTAAATGCAATAAAAGGAAATGCGATAGAAGGATTGAAAAAGACTCAATGTAATGTGAAGATGAGGAGACTTGACCTTCATTCTCTCATGATAATACTGTCTTAATACAACAGGTCCACGTGCCTTCTGATCTATCAGAATTTACGCCCACCAGGACCGTTAAGGGCTAAGGAAGCAGAGGAGTTCAGAGAAGATTAAATGGCAGATGGTAGCATGGATGCTGTGGGTTATCATTATCATGGCTTTGGATTTGTGTTGTGGTCTTTGTGGCTTTGGAATTGAGAAGAGGAGGAGGGCAGGTTCCTCGGGCTAATCAGCCGAGAAGAGGGATAAGTGAGAATACGGTACTTTGGGAGAGAGAGAGCCACACACACAGCTGCAGTGTGTGCATTTGTGTTCTGTCTTTTTAATTAAATTAAATATTATTTTGATGGTTCAGCCGGTCCCCGCCTCGTCCTTTCCCATCCTTAACCTTGTTACAGGTATGTAACCCAAATGTTATGACAAAAGTGCTGAAATGGGGAGGTTAAGCAAATGAAAGCCACCTTGCCACATAACTCTCTCTCTTGGCTCTCACACACACATGTCTCTCAACCTCAATCGGGTATCTCACACAATATTGGAATACTCTGGAGTGATATGCAGATGAGAAAAACAGGGAGATAAACAAATGAGCTAGTAATGGGGGTTTCGCTAGGGAAAGCAAGTGCTGCTGTGCATGCCAAATCGATTTCAAATATCTCTTGTGTTCTATGGTAAAACAAAGCCGTATTATGTCCAAAATGATCAATACTGTAATTTATTAATATCATGATTACTGCAGAGCCTCCTTAATTATCCTCGAGCATTTCAGAATGCGCAGGTATTGATCCAGGGGTGGCTTGGTTGGGGTGGGGGGAAGAAACTGAGGTTCTGTTACATAACCTAGTGAGCTACCTACCAAAGCAGCATTTTAAAGCATCAAAGGTTTGCCCCTGAAAGTAAGGCAGTTCCAAAAGGTACAGTATACAGCATGATTATGCTAAAATAGCAAAAATGTCTACTTTTAATTGTTAAAAATTCATGGCTCTGATCTCTTTAGATTTCTTGCGTCATACACATTTTGGTCAGATAATCTTGAGACCCGGTTGGCGAAAAGTTCTCAAAAGATTTTTGTTTTCCTGTAACATACCAACAAACCTGATTGCTATGTCCTTGAGAAGTATTTTAAAGTTATATGGGTTGACGTGTTGTTGTTGTAATGCTGTTATATGCCTGCTGGGGGCATGTGTTCTCTGTGTTTTGTTTCTCTCTTTAATGAAGGAGCTGAAGCATTAGCTGCAAGCAATCATGCCCTGATTGGAGATGCAGATCTAAGCTATATAAGGGAGATTTCCTTTAGAGACTTGTCGGTTATTCTCCATGCGTGTGTCATCAGGGAACTTTGAGTCTCCTGTCCCAGAAACTGTCATGTTTGAACGTCTTTGTGAGCATTTTGTGTGTTTTTCCAGCCGTCTTGTGCTGTGTGTTAAGACTGAAGAAAGTACTAAATTGTTTGACTTTATTTATAATTTTTGAACACTTTGTTATATAGAAAATTGTAGGGAGGAGGATGCCATTTTGTGTGTATTGACCACCTTTTCTGCTGTTTTGGGCTATTTGGGGAGTTAGGGTAGATTTGTTTTTTTTTGTTTTATCAAAGATAATGCAGTTCCACTAACAACTAGATAGAATACCTTTTTGTTTTTTGTCCTGGTCCCCCTCCTGAAGCCATCTTAGATTGTGTTTTAAACCATTAAAATATATGTTTGTTTTGAGAACTGGTATTCATTCTAGGACAGTGGACAAAGCCTCTTGAATGTTTTTCGTGTTCTTTTGTTACCCTTTCCCTCAAACCCTAGACAAATGGGGAACAGGATGTAACACTGACCATTCATTTGTCAATCAGAAGTGAATGCTTCCTTTGGCTCAAATGATTGTCAAAACATGCCAGACAAAATGTATCTGAAGTTGAATATCAAAGTTTGCAACAGCTGTATCTTAGCAATGCTTTTGTGTGCTGACTCACATATTGGTATGCCTGTTTCACCATGAAGCATCATTAGGTCTATTGTGGAGAAGAATGTTTGTGTCCTGACTTGTTATCAGAACGTTTGAGAAAATGACTGAGACGAGTTTGAATCCAGTCTTGTACAAGATCATAACTTCTGTTGTTCTTGACTTTGTATCTTGCTGTGCACAATATAGACTGATCTCATTTGCTAAAGATCTAAAGTAATCAAATGGATGCTTTAAATCAGTAGTTCTCAATTCTGGCACTGGGGACCAAGTGCATCCTTGTTTCCTCGCTTCTCTGTCCTCAAGCCCCATTTAATGAAGTTTCAACAACATAACGGAAAGCACTCCGATGTAATGCAGGTGCACAAAGGCGGAGCTTTGTATTGACGCTTGTGAACAAGGTCTTCTCCTTTTACAAAAACATCTTGCTTTGCTCTCATCTTTTCCTTTCCTTATTTCCTTACAGGGTTAAGCTAGGATGCAAGAAATGAAAGCAAGGAAAGGAAAACGAGGATGTACAATTTCAGAAATTGTCCTCCATGTTCCATCGCCAGACAGCAATTCTAAGGAAACTTCCCATTGCCCAAGTGAATATCAGGCACAACAACACCACTACAACATGGCATTATCTTGATAGTTTTGGGTTGAATGGATCACATGACTTCGTCACATCACAAAAAAATATGCCATCATTCTAAGATATCTCCATTTTCCCTATCCACACTACATGGCAAAACCAGCATTTTCAAATGTATCCACTTGGGACAGCGTTTTTTAAAAGCTCAGTTTTCGCTGTCAAAAATACCATCTCAGTGTGGACTGGTGGCCAAAACGTATAGAAAAAGGTGCATTTTCAAATAAAAATGTATTAGTGTAGATGTGGCCTTAGTTCAGTTTATGGATCTCTCTGTAAATGAGGTGATGATCTGAATAATGTGTGTTAAATAGGGGAGGCATCCAAAAGGACCAGAATTGAGAACCACTGCTATAAACTAATGGCAGATGGCAACTGCAGTATCATTTATTTTGTGTGCCGAGTCTTATATTGCTTATCTAAGGTTGCCAACCATTCCGACGTCGTGTCGAAGAAGCGACACTAGGGGTCTCTCTTGAGTGCCGAAAGATGCCTCTGATCTATGAAAAAAGGCCAATGAGAGTTGGCGAACAGTATTTGCATACCCCCCCTCCGGATATAAAGGCGAGGGAAATACGCTCGTTCATTCAGTAATTTTCTTCGGAGCCGATGGTCGTGTGTGTGCAGTCAGCTGCGAATGACACAACTGATCCTGCTTCTGATCCTCTGACGCTCTGCTTTGCTGTTGGATTTACGGCGCACTTCAGCAGCTTTTCTCTTCACTGCCGGCATGCATTTTGCCCCTGGGCGCTTCGACAGCGCAGAGTTAAAAGAGTTGAAAGAGTGATTTTCTCTGTAAAAGAGTTTATTTCTCTGAAAGAGCATTACACAACGGTGTTGAACGTCCTTTTCAGGACGTGTCTTTATAAAGATGTCATTTCCGTCCCCGTGTAGTTTCTGGATGCGGTGATTTCTCTCCACCTCTCTCGGTCATAAAAAGCTGTCTTGCATGCCTGGGCTGCGATCACACGCAGGCAGCGTTTTATGAATTGTTCATGTTCTCAGTGCGAGAACATAGCCATGGCAACATTGTGGTCGTGTGGCTTTCTTTTGTAATGAGAGAAAGCCACTTCAGCCACCCCCGCGCTCCGCCTTCTTTCTACGGGATCGGCGCAGGTGCCGCGGGCGATGAAGGCGATTTGGGGACTATGACGGGCTCTGTTCGCCGGGTAAACCCCCTCGAACCGCCCGCCTCCCCGGCACGCTTGCTTGCTTCAGAATTGGATGACATTACCGCTGCATCGGAGAGCGTTACAGCGGCATCGGATGCTGATCTCTCGCCTGGGCCGCCACCTTCGGGTCTGCCGCCCAGCCTGAGCCTGACGCACAGAGATCCGCTATGCTTTCCTGGGCTACTTGATGAGTCTTCTCGGACGTGCATGACGAGTTGAGCAAAGCCAAGGCTTCTTCGCTCCTCCGCTCTCACTACCCTCGCTGTGGAACTTCCTGCAACCAACTTGCACCTTGGGTAGTCCTGTTCTTGATGTGCTGCAGGAACTGCGCTGGATGACCAACCGCGTCCCTGGGCCACGGTGGTCAGAAAAGCCGGCACTCGAACAGGTGATGGCCACCCCTTGTGGTCCAGAAACGCATCTGTGGACTGGACCTGGTCGAAATGCGGGAGGTAGACAAGGCACACCTTCTCCCACACCCCCGTCTCCCAGCTCCGTCCATTCGGCGCCACCGTTGACGACTCTGCCCAGCAGTCCTCAGTGGTGAAGCAGACGGAGGCCACTGCACATCCTGCCCCGCCGCAAGCCTGCCGCCATGGGCCATGCCCCGTCTGCTCGCCGAGGGCGTCCTCCTGCGGCTATGAAACACCCTGCTCCGCCTCAACCCTGGCCCAGCTCTCAGCCCCAGCATCGAGCACTCCGCAGGAAGCAGACGCCCCCGTCTCACGGACCCCCTCGAGGACCCGGAAGGCTCCCAGGCTGTCCGTAGACGCTCAACCCAGGGACCAAGATGTTAGCTCCGGAGGTGGTAAGACCGCTCCGTCCCCGGTGGAGGGCCGGGAGGAGAATTTTTTGTCTAATTAGTTTTCACATTCTCATATTCTCTGTAACGAGCTATTTCCTTTTGTCTCTGGGTCACCTGGCCTGCAAATGCCGTTCTCACGGCACTCTGCCACCAGATCTCAGCAGTCCTGGCTTCCTGGACACGGACCACCCGTCTCCAGCCCCACGACTGCCCCCCCGGCCGGCCGGTTCCGACGAGTCTAGAGGACGCCTACCCGGGACCTCCTCCTCAGTCGCTAACCTGCCGGGTGTGCGGAGCAAGGTAAGTGCTTTGAGTCTTTTCTCAGCACCCCAGGTGCGGGTCGCCCTGTCGCCGCCCAACGCTGCCCTACCTGCTCCGCCCCGCTGCAAAGCCCTGCCGGGTACGTCAAAATTAATCTTCCCCTTGGTGCCCCTAGCGCAGAGGTTGGACGTGTGGCTTTCACTTCCCAACCCGTCTCGCTGGCTGGCCCGGACCATCCGACTCGGTTACGCAATTCAGTTTGCCAGGCCCCCGCCCCCCTTCATGGGCGTCCGCTTTTCCGCAGTATACGGCGAACATGCCCAGTCCCTGTGCGCGGAAATCACGACTCTTCTGGCCAAAGACGCAATAGGGCCTGTCCCTCCAACCGAGATGAAGGAGGGTTTCTACAGCCCTTACCTCATCGTACCCAAGAAAGGCGCCGTTCAAAATGCTCACGCTTAACCTGCGTCCGGCATCTAGATTGGTTTGCAGCGGTAGACCTGAAGGACGCGTACTTCCACGTCTCCAGCCTGCCTCGACACCGCCCCTTCCTGCAGTTTGCGTTCGATGGCCAGGCGTGTCAGTACAAAGTCCTCCCCTTCGGCATGTCTCTGTCCCCTCACGTCTTCACGAAAGTCGCAGAGGCAGCTCTTGCTCCGCTCCGAGAAGCCGGCATCCGCATACTCAATTACCTCGATGACTGGATTGTTCTGGTCCACTCGTGAGTGACTATGCACCCACAGAGACCAGGTGCTCAGGCACCTCAGCCGTTGGGACTTCAGGTCAACCGGGAAAAGAGCAAGCTTACTCCAGTCCAGAGCATCTCTTTTCTCGGTATGGAGTTAGACTCGGTCTCAATGTCGGCACGCCACACCTACGGGCATGCCCAGTCAGTGTTGAAGTGCCTCACCGCCTTCAGGCCGGGCACGGCGGTCCCTTTAAAAACCTTTCCAGAGGCTCCTGGGGCATATGGCATCCTCCGCGGTGGTCGCACTGCTGGGGTTGATGCGTATGAGACCCCTCCAACACTGGCTTCAGACCCGAGTCCCGAGACGAGCATGCCGCCACAGCACGCACCGGGTAACAATCACCCCCGCCTGCCACCAAACATTCAACCCCTGGACAGACCTCAGGAGTACCCCTACAGCAGGTGTCCAGACGCGTCCTGGTCAGGACCGACGCCTCCAGATCGGGTTGGGGCGCCATTTGCAACGGGCACGCAGCCTCAGGCCATTGGAAAGGGGCCCAGCTGCGTTGGCACATGAACTGCCTCGAGTTGTTGACCGTCCTTTTGCCCCTGCGGAAGTTTCTCCCGTTAATTCGGGACGAACATATCCTAGTCAGGTTGGACAGCACCACTGCGGCCGCGTACATAAATCGCCAAGGTGGCGTATGTTCCCGCCACATGTCACAACTCACCCGTCGTCTCCTCCTTTGGAGCCAGCACTGACTCAAGTCGCTGCATGCCACTCACATCCCCAGCAACTTCAATGTGATAGCGGACGCGCTGTCAAGACAACGCTTGCCTGGTGGAGAGTGGAGGCTTCACCCCCACTCGGTTCAGCTGATTTGGAAACGGTTCAGCAAGGCCCAGGTAGACCCCTCTGCCTCCCGAGAGACCTCCCACTGCCCGCTCTGGTATGCCCACTCAGAGGCTCCCCTCAGGGCAGATGCACTGGCACACAGCTGGCCGGTGGGGCTGCGCAAGTACGCATTCCCCCAGTGAGCCTTCTTGCACAGGTGCTGTGCAAGGTCAGGGAGGACGAGGAGCAAGTCACTCCCGTGGCTCCTTACTGGCCCACCCGGGCCTGGTTCTCGGACCTTGTACTCCTCACGACAGCCCCTCCCTGGCGAATTCCCCTGAGGAAGGACTTTCTTTCTCAGGGACAGGGCACGCTCTGGCATCCGCACCCAGACCTTTGGAACCTGCACGTCTGGCCCCTGAACGGGACGCGGAAGATCTAGCTGGTCTACCACCACGGTCGTAGCCACGATCAACCAAGCCAGAGCCCCTTCTACCAGGCAACTATACACCCTGAAATGGCGTCTGTTTGCGAATTGGAGTTCTTCCTGGGCAGAAGACCCACAGAGGTGTGCAGTTAGGTCGGTGCTCCTGTTCCTACAGGAGAGGTTGGAGGGGAGGCTGTCCCCGTCCACCTTGAAGGTGTATGTTGCCACTGTCGCAGCTCACCACGACCCAGTAGACGGCAAGTCTCTGGGTAAGCACGACTTAATCGTCAGGTTCCTAAGAGGTGCCCGGAGGTTAAACCCCTCCCAGCCAAACCTGTTCCCCTCCTGGGATCTCTCGGTGGTCCTCGCCGGTCTTCAGAGATCCCCCCCCCCGAGCCGCTAGAATCAGTTGGCTCAGGGCCCTCTCCTTAAAAAGACGGCCCTGCTGATCGTGCTCGCTTCCATCAAGAGGGTCGGGGACCTGCAAGCATTCTCTACTAATGACACTTGCCTGGATCTCGGTCCGGCAGATACTCATGTGATCCTAAGACCTCGACCGGGCTATGTGCCCAAGGTTCCTACCACGCCCTTCAGGATCAGGTAGTGAACCTACAAGTGCTGCCCCGGGAGGCAGCAGACCCAGCCCCCTCACTGCTGTGTCCGGTACGTGCCTTGCGTGCCTACCTGGAACGCACCCAGAGCTTCAGGTGCTCTGAACAGCTCTTTGTCTGCTTTGGAGGACAGCAGAAAGGGAACGATGTCTCCAAACAAAGGTTGTCCCACTGGGTGGTGGACGCCACTCTGCTGGCCTATCACACCCAGGCCGTGCCACCCCCTCTGCGGGTTCGAGCCCACTCTACTAGAAGCGTGGCATCCTCATGGGCACTGGCTAGGGGCACCTCCCTAGCAGACATTTGCAGAGCTGGGCAGCACCTAACACCTTTACGAGATATTACAATCTCAGGGTTGAGTCAGTCTCGTCCCGTGTTTTCTCAGGTCCGAGCCCATAGAACTCCGTACACGTCGACGGTCTGACCGGGTGAAACGCTTGTTCCAGTGCCGTTTCCCTCTGCCGAGGCAAAACAGTGCACTTCTTTCCCAGAAGACCTAGGTCCCTGGTTGATTCCTCCCTAGCCCTTTGGGCCAGCACAGCAGTTCAGCGGAGGAACTTGCTGGCCCAGTCCACTACGGGTACCCCAGGCTACCCCTACTGGAATAGGTGCTCCACAGATCAGGCCTCCTACGGGACTCCTCCTGTGTGTACTTCCACGGTACGGTCACCTTATGATCTGACCCGCGTCTCCCTTAGGCAGTCCTTTGTTGCCCTCCGGTCGCAGTGTTGTAGCAACTCCCCCCTCCTCGAGGTTGGATCTACCACCGCGCCATTCTTCCCACATGTGACCCAAGAGGCCATGTGATGTATTTTGCCACCTCTACCTCCCCTTTCGGGTGGGTGTGGCCTCCGCAGGGTCTTTTCCCCTAAAAGAATAGGAATTCGGGATAAGACCCCCTTCCCTCGATGCGGTAAGAGCCCCAGCTGCTCTTGCTCTATGCCGAGAAAACATAGAGAGAAAAGAGGCCCAGCCAGGCTTGGCCCGTTTCCTAGTTGGGAGCGTCACCTTGTTCCCCCCTAGGGTAACCAAAAGGATTCTGACGACTTTTTGGGGGCATTGGGGAAGAGTACGTGCAGCCTGAACACAGTTGGTCGCTTGTGCACGTAGAAATACCTGCCCGCTTCTGTGTAAGCAGTACACGTACACGGCTCAGCACATGGCGAGTTTTGAAGTGGACCCCTAGTGTCGCTTCTTCGACACGACGTCGAAGTGAGCGACAGACGGGGAACGTCTCGGTTACGTATGTAACCTCCGTTCCCTGATGGAGGGAACGAGACGTCGTGTCTTCCCGGCCACGTTGCTGAGCCGAGCCGCTGAGGTGCCCGGAACACTCCCGGCTCCTCAGAAAAATCCTGAATGAACGAGCGTATTTCCCTCGCCTTTATATCCGGAGGCGGGGTATGCAAATACTGTTCGCCAACTCTCATTGGCCTTTTTTCATAGATCAGAGGCATCTTTCGGCGCTCAAGAGAGACCCCTAGTGTCGCTTCTTCGACACAACGTCTCGTTCCCTCCATCAGGGAACGGAGGTTACATACGTAACCGAGACGTTTCTCACCATTATGATTTGAAAAACACCAGTAATTCATGACATTGCATATTTCAGTGCTCGTTGTGGAAGAGCGAATCAGCTAAATGACGGTGAGAAAAACTGCAGCACTTTTTAAAAGTACAATACAGTACAGATTTAGCCAAAAAAAAAAAAATGTTTACATTTCCTTTGTGAAACACACCATTTACTGCCAAAACAACTACACTGTAAAACATTATTTCATGTTAAGCATTTTCTCTCCCATAAAAATCCATTATAATGCATGGTTATTACTTGTATTGTAAGACTTGTACTTTTTTATCCTATATTTTATTTTACTAATTAAAAAATCATTTTTTATTTGACAGTCAAATAGCCTATTGCCTACTAACGCATGACCCAAATTTGTAACGGGAAGCTGGTTCTTTGAGCTTTAAAAATAGAAATGGCTTAAGTTAATTATAGGGAAGAAAATGCTTGACAGAAAAATATTGTCTTTCTCTATTGATTGCAGCTTAATTTATTTGGCACAGGTAATGTTTATTAAAAGTGAAGATTGATAGAAATTAGGTTTTCCTGGATGTTGTAAAGCAGTTTTCATTTTAAGGGTATTAGGGGCTGTTAACGCCGAACACGTTTTTGCATCTGTCTGCACTGTTTTCAATTGTTTTCTATGTAAACAAGCTTTGGGTGGACCTCTTTAACCACTGCATAGCATCTCATGCCCCGCTGGAAAAAATGTTCCTTATTTAAAGCAGGAATGTCCCGTATTTGGCTGGTACAAAGTTGGCAACCCTAGTAATAACGCTTCTGTTGTCCTTGACTTTGCATTTTGCAGAGCAGAATATACGTAGGTTCAGCGCATTGTCTAAATGTAACTGTTCAAATGGATGCTTTATGTGTGCGTAGTGCACATAAAGTGGCGTAGTGTGTAAAGTAGTGAGCTAACACTGCAAATACACCCCAGTCAGGTGTTCGAGTGCCGCATGAACTGGTGTAAAAGCTGGTTGCTTGCAGCATTTTTTTTTTATTCATATCACCATGTATCTTAGTAACATGGCAATGGAAAATGCTATTAAATAAATTGAGTCCGCTTTCAAGTAAGAGAGAGAGAGAGAGAGAGATTGCTCTTGTGATGGGTTAATACCCATTTTGCTCAGAGTTTGACTGCCAAAGAAGGAACAATGCTAAATGATTGACGAGCATAGAAAAAAGATAACGAGCACATTGAAAGAGTGGGAGGATGAAGTGGATGAAATTGACTGGGGAGCCTGTCATAACTCTGCTAAACAGATAAGGAAGACAATGCAAACAATTTTGCATGTGTGTGTTTGTCTATGGCAGTGCTTTTCAACTGGTGAGTTGCAGGTCTGATCTGATTTGGTCACGGACAGCAGAAAACATTTATTTGCAAATAATAAAATGCAAATATGGGTTCTGAAGCAAAACAAGGTAAAAACCATTGGTCGGTTGGTTTGTATGGCCTAGTTTTTCACAATCAGTAATCAAAATCACTTTCTTTGTGTTACATCTAATCAAAACCACCATCTTCTCTGTTTCTCAAATTTCACCTGAATACACCACTCTGTCATTCCACCAATATCTGTTCTCTGGATGTCCAGGCCAACCCACCCCCGACTCCACCCCCATTACACCCCCCTTCCGCCCGCTGTCCTGCTCTGCCTGCACTAGCCCATCCAACCTCTCCTCTCTCTGCCCCGTTCACTTCGCAGGTGGGGGATCAGATCATGGAAGTTAACGGGCGGAGTTTCATCAGCATTCCGCATGACGAGGCCGTACGAGTGCTGAAGTCTTCACACCACCTGATGATGACAGTAAAGGATGTTGGGCGACTGCCACACGCCCGTACCGTAGTTGGGGAGACCAAGTGGATTGCCAGCTCACAGATCACAGAGAGCTCTGCTAGCAGCAGTGTCACAGGGTGAGTAAAAGAGACTGCTTTATACAAAAAAGGCACAATACTATATACATCTAGCATTTATAGTGAAGAGAAGATAAAAAGTTACCTTATAAAGTGAATATTTTTAGAGATAATATTTTACAGATATTTTCATTTATTTTGGCCTTTGTATAATGACATCTTACATTTTGTCTTTATAATATTACACTTACTATTTTTCACACACTGTAAAAAAAAAAAAAGGTCTTTATCCATGAACATATAAAGTATATGCATTTCAGAAAGGAGGGTCCTTTGCAACAGTAGCATCATATTTGGGAATCCTTGGCATAAGAAAGTTTGTAAAACCCTGATTTAGTGAATAAAAGGGTGGAAAATATGAAAATAAGTTATTTGCTACGTGCTTTAAACATTTTTATTCTACTTGGCAATAATGACTGTTTGGTCAAAATAATTGCTCTGCTGATTTCAGAGCAAAAATATACAAATAGATATAGTATATAAATATTGTACACTTAAAAATAACAAGGTATAATTGTGTACAACACAACGGCTGAAAAATATCAAGATATAATTGTGTAGCTCTGTTGATTATAGTCGGACCTATATGCTTGGCTAAATCACATCATTTTTGGAATGGCAGGTTACTCAGACTGCACTGCTGGTCTCTCCATATGATATCTGTCTGCTAGTAACTCAGTGTTAATGAAGCAGTGAACAAAATGAAAAGTTTCTAAAGTCTCTAGCTAGATTCTCCAGCTCCTGGTGTGTCATTTATGTCAGGTTTTGCTGTCTTCAACATCCTGCAGGGAAAATGTAATATGCCACCAAAATGTCTGTACCTTTACTGAAAAGTAAAAGTTTTTATATTTTGTTCTTTAAATATTCAAGTAATAAATATTCATACACTGATTTTTCTGAAGGCTCCCAAAGGCCTTGTCTATAGAGCTGTTTAGTCATGTCATCAATTATAGGCCAATCCAGAAGGTTAATTAGCAATGGGTTCCCTCTAGGACTTCTAATGGGTTTTTAGAATTATGTGTAAAATAAGATTGTATGTTCTTGATGAACAATGTGTTGAAAGGACAACCATTGTTGCCCTTATGTAGCAACTTGTTAAAAAATCTTTCAATATTTAAAATTCCGCTCAAAAATCTAATTCTCATTCAGGTTTTAGGACCACAAACTGAACACCTTTGTTATACATGTCATGTTTAAATGTGTTTTTGTTCATGTTTTGATTTCATGTCTTGTTTTGATAAGTCTAGTCCCTGTTTCATGTCATGTGGTTTTCCTAGTCATGTGATGTTGTGTTTTCCCTCCATGTTCATGTGTCATGTTTTCATTGGTGTATTTTTTCATTTTGTTAATATCAGATCTAGTTTGTCATTGGTTTTAGTTTATTAGTTCTGTTGTGTAATTGGTCCATGGCCATTGTCTTGTTATCTTGTTTATAGTTCAGTCTGTTCATTGGTTGATGATTCCCATGTCCATGTATTTAAGCCCCTCATGTTGCCATTGTCCAGCGTCTAGCATTGATGTAGTTCGTGGAGTTTATTTCAAGGTAATGTCAAGTTTAAGCCTAGCAAAGTTCATGTTTCAAGTTTATAATATGTTGTATTCTTGTTTATAGTTTTCACGTTTATTAATAAATTTGCACTTGGGTTCTTCATTTCATCGCCTTAGTCATTGCCATTGCCAGCTACAGTACGTTACAATACACTTGCTAAACACAAACACTAATTTACATCCATGCAGTCAACGACACCACAGACAAACATGTTGCTTACTGCTTAAAAATCATTCTGTTTCATTTAAGAAATATGTTTCAATTAACTTAAACCCACCGATTCACTGTGTCCTCATCTAATTTGCCACGTCTTTGAGCCGGTCATGACAGGAGCTTCAGTTAATGTTTACATCAACCATCAGAAACTGAAAAAGTTTGACCATGGCATGATCGTTGGTGCCAGATGGGCTAGTTTGAGCATTTTTTAAACTGCTGATCTCCTGGGATTTTCACACACAACAGTCTCTAGAATTTACTCAGAGTGGTGCCAAAAAACATCCAGTGAGCGGCAGTTTTGCGGATGGAAATGCCTTGTTGATGAGAGAGGTCAACAGAGAATGGTCAGACTGGTTTGAACTGACTAGGTCTATTGTTACAGATAACCCCCTCTGTACAAATGTAGTGAGCAGAATCGCATCTCAGAATGCGCAACACGTTGAACCTTGAGGCAGATTTTACAACAACAGAAGACCACGTCAGGCACTTTATTAGGAACTTATCCTTATAAAGTGCTCAGTGTGTATATTTCCAGAAATATCTACATATCTGTCAAATATATATATATTATACTTTGAGCAATTTGTTAGCTAATCTTTTTTCTCACTAAGGTAAATAGTATGCTGTTTTTTTTTTTTTTTTTTTAACTTGCTCTTAAATACAGAACAAATCACTTCTGGGTGATGTGACTTTAGTGTTTTTGTTTAATAAGTTAAGAGAAATGTACAGTTCAGCCAAGCTAATTTAATTGGGATTGAGGTGATTGAGTGGGATTCACTGTTCTAAGATCATATCATATAATTGCTGGTCTTTTTGAATCAAACATCAGTGTCTTCACTAACCTCAGGGCCACTCACTTTCAGAGAACTGTAAATACTGAGGAGCTCATTGGATTATTTCAGTGTGTGTGTGTGTGTGGGTGTGTCAGTGTCAGACTAACAGGATCATAAAACAGCTCAGGTGTGTCTTTTGCTCTGTGGTGCTTCTTTTTAATAGAGGTTAGCTGATGAGGTGAGCTGGGGCGCTTGGCTCTGATGCCAGGGGAAAAATGCTAGTTGGCATTTTATTACAAAGCTTTTATCAAGCTCTTGGTGGACTGGGGTATGAGCCTAAGCCAAGGACAGAACTGCCAAAGGATGTGTTAGTACCTATAAATAATATTACTAATGTACTTTACAATTTGTTAACTGCTGTGCTTGATACTTCTCTAATAATTTATACTGGTTATTACAAGGTTGATCATAAATAAATGGACCTAAAATATTGATTTGAAATATTGAGTTCATATTACCTGTATTTTAGTATGCAAGAAGAATAAGACTGATTAGAGAAATATGAAACTAGCACAGTAGAAAGTCAGTTGGAACTTATTCAACATATTCACTGAAGAATGCCATGATTGACCAATCAGAATTAAAGTACACCATATATGATGAGTGGTGGTGGTGTAGTGGGCTAAAGCACATAACTGTTAATCAGACGGTCATTGGTTCAATCCCCACGGCCACCACCATTGTGTCCTTGAGCAAGACACTTAACTCCAGGTTGCTCCAGGGGGTTTGTCCCTGTAATATGTGCACTGTAAGTCGCTTTGGATAAAAAGCGTCTGCCAAATGTAAATGTTATATGATGTAAATGTTATAAATGTAAATGTAAATATGATACAATACAATATTATAAACAATTTGACACAATATGATATGATGATATGCAATATATGATACAATATGATACATGAGATGCTGAGTTATGTCAACCCAACTGTACTGTTCTTGAATATATATCCATATATCCATTTGTCATACTTGAGTAAAAGTAAAGTTATCCATACTACTACAGTGGTTAAATCCATGTCTTCATCAGTTGGTTTTGGGTGAACAAACCAAACTGTAACTAATTTTCACTGTGTATCGTGCCATTGCAATCTCTTGGCACAGTTATGATTTCAAGCTTGATTTCACTTTCAAAATTTATAGTAGGAAAAAGGAGTTATATTGTGGTCTATTATCACCCAAAACGAATTGGATCCACTCAGAATACATTGATGAAACCACAGGAGTCTTATTGATTACTCTTATGCTGATTTTATGTGCTTTTTGGAGCTTTAATGGCCTGGCCAGGATTCCCTTACATTGAATTGACCTACATAACAGCAATATTCTTCTGAAAATCTTTTTTGTTTGTGTTCTGCAGAAAAAAAAAAAAGTCATACACATCTTGGATTGAATGAGAGGGAGAATTGGTGAGATTTTTAAAGAACCATCCCTTTAATGGCACATTCGAGTCACATCAGAATGATATTATTAATGGGATTATGGGGCCAATAAGCAACAACCCAGCACACACCCAGAACACCCTGGCAACTGCAAAGCAATGTGCAAAAAACACAGAATACCACAGCAACAGCATAGTAACAATATGGCAACCACATACCACATAATGTGCCAAAACACACAGCCGAGATCAACATGATAACTGCAAAATATGCACTAGCAACCATCCAGAAAACCCTAGTTATCACATAATGTAGCATAAATGTGCTACAATGCAAATATAATGCTTTAGCAACCACCAGAAAACTATTTTTTTCTTCTGCAAAGTCCATTCACATCTTCTTAAAATATAAAAATAAATATTGTAAATATGAGTGCTGGTTATTATTCATACACTATGGCAAGAGACTGAAATAACTTCATTATTTCGCAACTTTCAGAATTTTTAAGCCTAAACATATACATTTATTTAGTCGAGAGAAAAAAATGAACTCACATGAGCAGTTTCTTGTCTTCCCCAGTGGAAGCAGACGACGGAACATGTAATCTAGCACGTGCTTTGCTTGTGATTTTGATTAAGATTCGTGATTCGCAAAGCGAATCATTCAGACCACTTTTTGAATCTTTTTTTTTTTTTTTTATCAGTTCAGAGGAATCAAATTTAAAAGATTAGACTCAAATGATTATTTCAACGAATCACACATAACTATCGCCGATCTGCATGCATTTTTGCACGTACTGCAGTTATTTTTTTTTATTTGTTTATTTTAGGTGTTCAGTCGCAAAAGTAGCGAAAGGGTCTGGAGATATTTATCAAGGTAAAAGCATCAATTTTCTCTTCAAAATGTAGTAAAATTAAAGTCCAAAGAATATTTATACTCAAGTAAAGTACAAAGATTAAAAAACAGTACTTAAGTACAGTCAAAAATCATGGAAAACACGAACCCCATTTTCTAGTCCTGTGCCTGTTTAAAAATTGTTTATTTATTTATTTAAGAACAATACAGTTGGGTTAACATAACTCAACATCTCATGTATTGTGTTGTATCACATATTGCATATCATCATATCATACTGTGCCAAATCATATATCATATTGTACTGAATCATATATTGTGTCATGTAATTTAATGTAATATTTTGTCTGGCTCTCTGAAATCCTCAATTCTGATATATTTTCTCATGTTCTCATATGTCAAATATGTATACATGCAGTATCATTACTGTATGTACAATGTGAAAACATTACTTTTCCTAGTGGTTTTTATAAAACTTGAGTTAAAATTACCATTTCAAAACGTGGACAACAAGAGATTAAGATATTTAATGTCATGAATTAAATTCTATTCATATATTTGTTGCATAAAACTGTTTTCCCAAAAGTTATAGACAGTCAAACTCTATACACAAATCAGCTGCAACATTAAAACCACCTGCCTAATAATGTGTAGGTCCCCTCGTGCCACTGGAACAGCGCCAACCCGCATCTCAGAATAGCATTCTATGCATGCTATTCTTCTCTCCACAATTGTACAGAGCTGTTATCACAAGAGTTACCGTAGACTTTGTCAGTTCGAACCAGTCTGAATATTCTCTGTTGACCTCTCTCATCAACAAGGCATTTCTGTCACAGAGCTGCCACTCGGCTGTGTTTTTTTGTTTTTGGCATCTTTCTGAGTAAATTCTAAAGACTGTTGTGTGTAAAAATCCCAGGAGATCAGCAGATCTCAGTAAAATACTCAAACAATCCCAACTGAGAATGGCCAGAATGGTTCAAACTGACAAAATATATGGTAACTCGGATAACCACTCTACAATTTTGTTGAGAAGAATATCAGCTCAGAATGATATTCTGAGATGTGGGTTGGTGCTGTTTTGTGTGACATACACAGTGGCTGAATGGTGCATGTTGTGTTAATCAATTGAAGCCAAAGATATAAAGTAATAATAATAATAAAAACAATCTGTTGCATAGCAATTCAGAACCTATTTGTGAAAAAGGTTGAAGACTGCATATGTACATATTAATCTCTCCATATTTACGTCTCTCCCACAGCCTCTCTCTGGAGCAGGGAGCATCAGCATCAGGAAAGGTGAGTGGATTTTTTTGTTATGTGAACACAATGTTCTCTCAGATTTGGCCTGGTTGACAGAGTTTTTGAAAGAGTTTTTTGATCTTTCAAAAATAACTAGATTTAGTTTCCTTTTATTTCATTTCTGTACGAGTACTGCTTTTAATCACACAGCATAACAAATTGTTCCATCCGTCTGTGAAAACACAGCACTTTATCAGAAAAGCAACAAGCAAACTGTGGTTTGTTGTTCTGCATGTCAATAAAGTGGATTCTTTTTGTCTTATTGGGTGGTTCTTTTTGACAGAATACACCAAGTCTGATGTCAATTTTAGGAGATTAGTAAAATTAGATCATAAAACATAAAAAAAAAAAAAAAATTTTTTTTTACTATAGTTCATGACTTGTGAGGAGATACATTTTAATGTCGGGATTACATAACCAACTACTTTTGCAAGCTTGGTAAAACATGACCAAATTGCACGAAAGAGCTCAACTGACGAAGTCCTGAAGATTGTATAATGTCAGAGTCCTATTTATAGTCAGGATAATCTCCTTTCTCCGTATACAGTACAGTATGCTCACGATATCACACAAAAATGCCTCCAGGACCTTTTGTCCAAGTCTATTTCTGTGCACAGAAATCCCTCCTTTTTTGTCCTCCACTGTGAAGTTATATTGTTTTTATGCAAATTGAGTGACATTCAGTCATCAAGCTGCATAATAGATCAGACTCTGTATATTTGCTTTGCTTTGATGACCTAATGAATGTCCTTTTGTATCCGTTCCTATCTTAGCCATACTAATCAAAAGAGAAATGGCGTACAAATCACAGATCATTGCATATTTGGACAGAAAAGAGACCTACTGTTATTGATGAGCCGTGAGGTTGAAATGGGAACAGGGTGAAATGCATGCCAGCATTGCTTAAATAAAATATTCAGGGATTCATTGTGGGCCTGACACTTGCTAGGCAATCACGCACCTGTTCCTGTATTGCTCTCTCTGTACTGAGGCCACAACGAGTTGACGGGAGAGATTGTGGATGTAATGAGGAGAACAGGTAGAGAGGAGGAACTACAATTGAAAGACACAGGAAGGGCAAAGGCGTAAAGAAAGGGATGAAAGTAGAAGGTGGTATCTCTGTAAATTACCATCTCGGTTTGAGAACCGTCACTTTGTATCTCATGGGTAAAAAGGATGTCAGGTAATCGCTGCCGGGAGGCTTTGATCCCCTTAGGCATACGGTATCCACGGTCATCTGTATTCAAACACCAGTTTCTGAAAAGGACACATGCACTTAACATTCTTACTTGTCCACAGTGTGACAGTGGGTGCGTGTGTGCGTGTGAGACTAGGAGTGGATATATATTGGACAGATTGAAAAGAAAGACCGTATTTGCATTTCCTGAAGGAAATACCGAAAAGACATTTTAGGTGAGTTTAGGTCTTAGAATTTGGTTCTATGTAAATGAGATTCTGCATCAGAGTCGTTTTTGCCATTGCCATGACACAGCACGTATTGTTTTGAGTTTGGTGTCTCTCATGAACATTATACATGATTGCGTCATTTTTGCTAAATTATATATCATGGTTCATTACACATATCGGGACAGTTCCGAGGTCAAATGTCCACTCTGAAATTGTCAAATGGTGCTAAACGTGCGTTACATTTTCTCCAAGCAGATGAGGTTTTTAAGGTTAATGCTTTAAGTTTAAAATCAACAAAACGACCTCCCTACCCTAAGCAATAACACAACCAATAGTGTCCTAAAAAGCAAATGTGAGATGAAAAGTGATATTCCTGAAGCAACCATGTCATTTTGTGGTGCTTCTATGAGTGTTTGGCTTATGTCAACTTGCAGCACTTTAGGACTATTGGTAAAAATAATTTGCAAAATATGTATATTAATTATAGTAATGTAATTCTCTGAGATCAGGTTGCAAAGAAATAGCAAAAAGGCTGAAATTATCTACGAAACAAAGTCTGAATGAAGTCTTTATTTTAACGGGATAGTTAAATCACCCTCATGCTATTACAAAACCATATGACTTTTTCTTCCAGGGAACACAGATAGAGATGTTAGGCAAAATAATAGCATTATTCACCATACATTTACAGTATAATCTTTTTCATACAAGGAAAATAAATGGTGACTGAGGCTGACAGTCTGCCTAATGTGGCTGAATAAATTGCAAAAGATGAATGCTTTTGTTTAGGGGTTTAGAACAATTGCCTAACCAGAATGTTTGAAAAATTTCAATGCATTGCTGCCTTGCAAGCACTATAAATATGGGAAACACAGTATAAATGTAGTGTATACATGAAAAAAAGAAATGGAGAATGTATAAAATATGTACAGTATATAAGAGAGGAGGACATGAGGTGAATAAATGAAACGGGGAAGGGGATAAAAATGAAAAAGGGCAAGGTGTCCCACCTGATGAACAGGGTTTTACAAGGCACTGTGTCATTAACTGAGGTTAATGCACAAAACAACAGCCTCCAGTAAAGCTGAAGCTGCACGTGAGCACTTACTTAATAAGACGGGCTGATTATTCAATACAGAGGGAATGACGTGCTAAAGGACACTGTTAGATATTGTCTGTGTTCATGTCTATGAGTTTTAAAAATAAGCTGCTCATTTTGCATTCCAAAGAGCCGTAACTTCACAGCTCTTCAGACAACATTGATAAGTAACCTGCATCAATGTTTGTGAGAAAAGCACAGTCAGCCATAAATCACCTCTGATATGTAGACATAAACGTCTCATTTGATCTGTAAACACATAAAATAGTAACTTCTTATGTATTAACATTGGAATTATTGTTAATAACAATATAATTACTACAGTTCATCAGATCAGTTGCAGTAAAAATGCATACATTGCAAAAAAAAAAGTAAAAGTAAAAGGTGCAATGTTTCAACATAAATTCATATTAATGATGTTAAGTGGCCATGTAACAAGTCTTTTTTTAGTCCTGCAATTCGACTGAGATGATTTTTCATAGTTTGACCGAGCATGCAATTGATAATCACATAAATGCCTCATAATGTTTTAATTTAAAGCACCCTGGCAATCACTTAATAATTGGAAAAGTAATTATACACAGCTAGGTAGAGGGAGTTTTGATTAATTGTAGATCAGTTAAGAGTGAGTTATGCATGCATAGGGGACACACGCAGACAGGGCCGTTGCAAGGTAATCTGGGCCCCCCACCCCCCCCCCCCCCCAAACCCCCTGACTGCACTGCACCATTCTTGGACACCCCCGCTACATTTTCTGTTTCTCTTGACAGGGACAAAAGCAAAGAATCCCTATGCGTTCTCATAAGAATGTATTTTTATTAAGTAGCAAACACACATTGTCAGTTAAATAAATACAAAACAAAATATATAGAATAAATACAGTAAAATTATACTGTATACTAATGTACAAATGAACTCAATCCGTTTGAGTATTTTAAAAACACAGTGATGATGTCAGGCAGTAGATGCAAGCTGATAACCAAATGTAACTGAGGCTGCTCAGCGGTTAAAAGTTTTAACTTGCAGATAACGGTTAAAAAGTTTTTTTTACCTACAGTGGCAAAGCTAACTGATTGCTTGGCACATGCAAGACAATTAAGCATGCACTTTACATTACATAAAGCACTCAAATTTTTATGGAGCTAAATTTATGACAAAAGTATTTGAAGCATAAAAGCGTGTCAAATTTCTCTAATTGAAAAAATAAATGCATTGTATTATCAGAGCTTTCATTTAAATGCCTTGAATTTACAGTGCTTGCATTTAAATGCATTGCACACATCCGCGAACTGCAGAAAAAGTAGCAGATTACTGATGCACAATCTCCACCTGATGCTATTCGTTCGATTGGGTGTTGTTTACCGAAGAATAAAGCTACAGGTAGAGAGAACAGCCATGTATGTTTTGATAGTTTGTTCTTAAAAAATTTTCATGGGTAGAAAATGGATACATATTTGATTTGCGCATGTGGGTGGGCATGAAACACACCTTTCCACTGATTGGTCAACCCAACCCACGGGTTCTTCAATGCCGTGCAACAGAATAATTATCCACCGCTACTCTACTTTTAATGCAACTACGTATTATCTCTTTCTCATTAAGCAGCCAGACTAAGGAATGCCTGTAACACAAACCGTACTAGTCAGGGAAGGGTCTATTGACAGGACATCTTTCTCACATTATCTAACATTAGAAAAATTGAAAACTAAGCTTTGACTTTTACAAATGAATTTAGGCAGATATGTCTCTGCTAGAAATGAATATACTGTTTGACTAGATAAGGTTATTTGAGTATTTATTAAATGTATTATGCCTGTCAATTGCATGTCTGATTTTAAAAATCCTGGACTGTGTCCTTGTTTTTTTGTAATTATTTACATTGGCACCGGACATTAATACACAGATATTGAAGTAATTCAGGAAAACGCAAAATAAATAAATAAATAAGGCATAGTTTTCACCATGGTGCAATGTGAAATAAAAAAATATATGTTCCAGCAAATCATATTAATAGAATAATTGAACCCAGAACTTATTTTTATTATTTAATGTGGCATGACATAACAATGTGGTAGCTCATTCAAATATTTGCTTTAACAATCTGTTTAAAGCAGTACTCTTAATGTTTATTTCTTTATTGCAAGCTTTGGCAAATCTAATCAAAAGTCAATTAGTTTTCGACTATTGCTCATTGTTGTAGCCTGGAAACTTCTATACAACAATCTGATAAAGTGTTAAAAACCTGTGCACCTCATGAGAGCTGCCAGACATTCATAATGGATTTTCTGACAGCTCTTGCAATTTGTGTAAACTAAACATTGATGAACGAAGCATTGATTCTGTACAAGAAATTCACAATCGTTCTGCACAAAGCTATTGCAAATCAAAATGTAATCATATAGTTAATTAGGATGAATATATCTTTAAACATTTCCAGGGAGGTAAATTACAAATATTTATAAAGTTATGCACAAATATAATGATCAGCACTGATCATTATCGATTGAATGCTGATCCACACAATCACATAATATATTAATAGTTTCCAAATAAAAATAAACTACATTTTGTCGCACACAAAATAGCTCTGTTGTCTAAATGTAGTAAGACAATATTTTTATTTCAAATTAGAAAATTGATGTGGTTTTGGTCAATTGAAATGGGTCGTGTAGCTCTTCTCACCAAATCGGTTTGTTCGGTTCAGCAGATAATTGATCACACTTTCTCTATCAAATTAGGCTATTTAACATCTAACACACAAACAACAGCCACTATGAGCAGTAATTGGCTGACCACATCCACTTTTACTTGAGCCTGTCCTTTTTTTACTTTTTTTTTTTTTTAATTGTCTGGCATAATCTATGTTGCTGTCTACTGCTTTTCTTGCAGTTCCCAGAAGTGGAAGGTTGAATTTCCATCTGAATTTGAACCACTGATTTTGAGGAAGCAAATTTTAATTAGCAAAATAGAACAGGCTTGTATTTTCAAATTAACTGAAAATTTTGTAAATGAACTTCGGAAGGTGAATATTTATTGTTTACATTTTTAATATGAAATTAGTTGTGAAATGTTTCCAAATGAAATATTCAATGCTTAAAAACCATGTTAAATTTCAGCCTCACAAAATGCAAGAACTGTAAATGCAATGCATTTAAACGCAAGCACTGATAATATAATGCATTTATTTTTTCAGTAAGAGCAATTCGACATGCTTTTATTTATCAAAGACTTTAGTCATGAATTTGGCTCCATATTCCAAAAAGTTACCAAAATGCAGTCATTGTTCACCCCTGTGTTGTTGTAGCCCATCATGACTTTCTTGTTTTTCTTAACACAAAGGGAGAAATTGTAAAAAAAATTATTGTTCTCAGTGATGCCATACAATGGCAGTTTATGGTGACCACCTCTTCAAGCTTCAAAAAGACACAGAAGTTGAATTTAGAAGTCTAATAAATTATTCCATGAGACTCATGATTGTTATGAAAGCATACAGTAAGGTTTGGTGAGAAACAAACCAAAATCAAATCAACCTTTTGAAGCTTGAAGAGGTGGTCACCATAAACCGCCATTTTATTACATCACAGAGCACAAAATCTTGTCAAAATTTCCCCCTTTGTGTTAAGAAAAACAAAGAAAGACATATAGGTTTATAACAACACAGGGTGAGTAAAAAAAGAATAAAAAATTACTGAACTAATCCTTTAATAAAAGAGTCACAGTTGCTGCAATTTCTCCAGAAGTGTTGATTTTTTTACTTTTTTAACACATGGGATAGAAACTAGTGTCATTATTTTAGTTCATTCATTTCTAATTCCAATATTTGATAGTGGGGTTATGTCTGCTTGTCTGCTTTTTGGCTAGTTTAGCACTCACACAGTTCATAAAATGGAGATGAGTCATACAGTGGTGTTGGGTCACAGATTTCTGTGTGTAAGGTCTTTCTGTCAGATAAGAGAACAAATGCACATTTTCTTTATCCTCTGCAAATGACAATTACTCTACATCAAAAGTTCTTTGCAGAAGTGTTTTGCCCATTTGCAGGCCCTAATTCCTTTCTGAGTGACCTTGAGAAATCTTTGCTGAGCCAAGCACTTATATTCATTGCCTAATGTTAAGTTTCTCTATATCTCAAGAGAGGCTTGCGTTGTTTCAGGCCAAACGCCTTGCCAACTCATTGTGGCTTAAACCCATTTCAGTCGTGCTCATTTTGGAGCTAATTGAATTCTGCAGATTGACTTTACCCTTTTGAGACAAGAACTATGGTGGCAGTGGGGGGCACAACACAACAGTATTAGCAAAGTAAATAAAAGTTGACATCACAATAAACTTAACTTGCAATGCAAGAACATTAAAGCTATAACATAAAGTTATAATGATTTTTAAAAGATAATTGTATTCTATTGTCAAATTATGTTAGGACAGGTTTATGCACTAAAAATGGCATAATTTCTCACCCTTATTATTAAAATTACATTTAGATTACTATGCAAATGCAATGTGTGACAATGCAATATAGTTTGAGCTGTTTCAATCTTTTGATAACAGCTAAATCTTATTTCCAAGCCCATCTCGTTTTGTGTTCAAAAGATGAAAGTTCATCAGTAGAGTTATAAATAAACCACTATTTACTAGCTCTATAATTATTAGAAAGTATACTCTTATTGATAGTTTTATTAACTAGAATAATAGTATCTTTTTTTCTAGTGTTTATAAGTATAATTTATGATTTATACTTTTTATAAATTTACAATTGAATATAACTTATGTGTATTGAATATGTGTGTGGTCATTATGTGTATCTATTTACCTGTGTGACATTAGAATTTCATTAGAATTTCTGACATTGAGAAGGAGATATTTTTGCACCTGTTACATTAGACTTTTTTTGGTCTGGGGAGGAAGTTTTTAGTTCTGAAACAATGTTTTTGTAAAGTACATTGAACTCTTTCCTTTCAAAGGATCACATACAATTTTATTATATGATGCCTTTCTGAAAATGTCAGAATTTTGGTGTCATAAAACCCTTAATGCCAAAAAAGCCCAGAAGAGCTTTTTTGACTGTAAAGTAAATTTTCCCTCCGGCCAAATCTTTTTCTTCTTCGTTATTATGGAACGCCGTGGCATTTATGTGAAGGTGACTTCAAATACTCACAGGCATTTTTAATGTTTGCCTTGGTCTGTAAACTTGCTTATCTCAGAGAGCTTATGTCTTTTTAGTCCTTAGCACATAATCTATTGACTGTTCTGCTCTGCCACTGTTCTGCAAAGAGGCATAAAAATCAGCACTTCCGAAGATACGTGCTCTTTCCAGGGCTTAATGTAGCACAAGACGTGGAAATGGAGCTCCAATTTCAGTGTGGGCTGCAGTTAAGATGAGATGACTCCGTCTGAGAAAAGCTTTTGGTGCTCTTTTGAAAATCTCCGTCACCCTTGCCAATGTCTCTGGTCAGCATATTTGTGCCTGATAATGAAGATAATGGAGCTGTAATACACGGCAGCTCCTGACTCAAACATTTGTCATTTAATAAAATGCTACCAAGGTGAAACTGATCTTGATCATCTTATTGCCTTTGGCCTTCTGTTGTAGTAGTTTCAGGTAATGTGACGGCATAAGTGAGATTAATTTGTTTTTACTGCATTTTGATGGAACAGAATGAGATTAAAACACAATGCTCTAGATTTAGTAATGAGACATTGTAAGTGTACATATATAATGGTTTTCTCAAAAAGATGCCTCAAGAAGAAGAGAGATGAAAAGAGTGTTTTATTATTACATTACACATACTGTATATATACGTATATATACATATATATACATACACACAGCCAACACACTCTCACATCGAAATCGTCAGGATTTGTGCAACTTTTCTAAATTTGTCTAATTCGTATGATATCGTGCGACTGCCCTCGTTTGAATTCCTACGACTTTCACTCCAGCCAATGATGTTGCTGGAAATCATTTCCATCTAATACGCGACAATTACTTGCTTCTGTCACAAACAACAGCTTCCTGTCATGTTTACACACTACCAGGGGTGTAACATAACGAATTACAAATACTCACGTTACTGTAATTGACTACTTTTCCCAAGAATTTTAAGTAGTTTAAAAATTGTATATTACTACTTTTACTTGAGTATATTTTAAGTGCTGTAACTATACTTTTACTGTGCTATATTCCCACCGTCTGTGTTCGCTACTTCCCTGTCCTGATTTTATTTTTATCTATCAACATGATTGTCTAGAGAGAGTCTCATGACTCCCTTCAAATCACTCGTATAAAACTGGAACGGCAGCTGCAGATCTGGTGCCAACTGTGGAGAATGCCTCAGTTTACAGCTGAACATCACAGCCACACCTGAAATCACTTGCCATTGTATCAAACACATTTGAAAGCTATTTGGTTCATTAAATAAAGATTAACTTTGTCTTTTGTGTTTTGTTTATGAGTTGACACAGTATGCAATAGACTGCCATGTCTTAAGGTCAATATTAGGTAACAAAAAGAAACCGCTTTCTCTAGAAACTCGTCAGTCAATCATTGTTTTGAGGAATTTAGTCTGTTAAAGTTGCAGTATGCTTTCATAACACATCAAGCTCTTTTATTTTAAAACATTGAGAATTTGATACTTCATGATTATGACCCCTTTAAAATAAAAAATAATCTCCACTCTTGTTAAAAGTGAGTTATTTCTAGTTCTCCACAGATGAAGCTTCATTTATTTCAGTAATGATATTGATCAGCAATTATGTGTTCTAGTGATTTAAAGAGCCTGTCAGTTGAGTGATGCTGTAATGGGTAAACAAGGAGGTAGTGATACATGATCGATTCCATCACTGCTGCTATCATAATTAAAGGGCTAGTTCACTCAAAAAATATAATTATAATAAATTATAATAATTTACTCATCTTCATGTTTTTCCAAACCTTTCGATTACAATACTGTTACAGTGGATGGGGACCAGGGGCTGTCAAGCTCCCAAAAAGACAAGAAAGCACCATAAAGGCTTCAGAAGACTTTGCACAAGCCGTCACTGCAAAATCTTGCTTGGCATGATGTTCTTTTTACTTTTGTTGTATGGAAAAGAATTGTAAATTCTGTTAAAACATCTCCTATTGTGTTCCATAAAAGAAAGAAAATACAGGTGTTAAACAAAACTATTAATTTCGTTTGATTAAGTTTGGTTAATAATAACCAAACTTAATTTTTTTGGGTGAAGTATTCCTTTAAAATAATTTTATCAATCAACAATTATGTGTGATTAAAGAGCCTGTCAGTCGACTGCTGTCATAACCATGGAGGTTGGGATCCCCTGGATGGCGTGGGATTGATTCCATCGTGGCGACTATCATTCTTATGGAATTATGAAAGCCACACATTTCTCATGCTAGCTCTATATTGATCATCTTTTGTTGGAGGAGTTTCCGCCCAAACTTTACTTTTCATAATTGAGCAGCAGAGCTGATTTTTCAGAGTGCTCTGGAGGGCAAAGCTTGTGAACTTCAGAACCTCAAACCTTCAAACCTTGTGTTTTCATCTGAGGTATCACATATCAAACCAGCGTCTGGATATATCTCCGCTGCAGTGGTTGGACTCAGCAGAATTTCAGAAGTGATTTGTTTGTGGGTTCAACAGTAAACTGACCTCAAACTATGAATGTCTAACTGAGAGAGTCTATGAAATCAATGGATTTTCAGCATAAGAGGGGAAAAGGAAATAAACTATATGGTTGATATAAATCATACTTTAAAGCAGGGGTGGGGACCTTTTTTCCATTAAGGGCCATTTGGGTATTTACGAAATTATTCGCGGGCCATACAATTGCTTGCAATTTCTGATTGTGGGTTGAAATTAATGTATGCATTCCGTTACGTGCTCACACACCAAAAACAATAAAAGATCTGTCTATTATACAATATTGTGTGCTGTTCAGTGGCAGGCCGTCAATTAAAAGTCTAGGCCTTCAGTGTGATTCATGCCATTAAGAATGATTAAGTTTCACAATGAATAAGACACCCTATGCCTTTGGGCATCATGCATTATATAGCATCTAACTAGTAATACCAACTGACATTTTAAAAACACGTCCACGCATGAAAGCCAGAACTTGAAATGACACTTAATGCTCAAGCAAGCCTGCAGCATGAATGTTTTGTCAAATGAATGACTTCAGAACAGACATTCAAAAATCATAATTTTTCATATGAATCTATCGAGTTTTATAATACCTGGAAAAATCTATCCAGGTATTATAAAACTATTATAAAATATTTGTGATTTAAATGTTGCTTAAAATAAATTTTGTTTCGTCAAGGTACATGATTATGCTGCGTTCCATTCAAGTTGGATGTGGGATATTCCTACTTGATATCTCCGACCATAAATGCATTCCATTCCCTGATATCTGACTTTCGTTGCTCATTCATTTGCACTCTTGAGGGATTCTGAAGAAATTCTGAAGGCCTGAGGGGGTGGAGCTCAAACTCATGCGCTGCTTCAGGTTTGCGATTTGTGAAACAGTTGTCACACTTCGCTTGTAAGCATCAAGGAATAAATTCTGACTGGATAAACTTTTCCTTTTTCTCTATTATAGTGTATTTTATGAAAACACGGTTGAAAAGTTCCACTAGTTAGACCAGCACCTATCTAGCTACAAACAGCATAAACCAGCCTGAACAATGGAAATTCATGCTTCTATAAACTGGTCTTTTCAGTAAGAAATCATGTCCTTATTATGCTGTTATGGGATTTTGACGGGCAAGGTGGAGGCAAGAACCGGCTTGACAATATAAATAATATTTTAATAGTAAACTGAAACAAAAGACAAAACACACACATGACGGACATGTCCGTAAATGATCTCTCTCTCCCGCACCATCCTCTGCAGTCAGCCTTTATCCCTCTCGGAGACATGATTAGCCTAATACGGGACGGGGTGTGTGGATCACGACCCGGCCCCGCCCTCCGCCCTGCTACATATGCACGTTCCACTTTTTGTTCTTAATCTCTTTTTCTTGCTTTTATTTGCAAGAATAGCAGATCTCTCCAGACTAGCTATTCTTCAATGTCCATTGAAGGACATTAGCCACATCGGCCACAGGGGTCAGGGCCTTTTTCTTAAAAAATTGGTTGAAAATAAATGGTCTGCTATATAATGCAGGGAAAACAAATTAGTTCCTGTTCGAGTGCTCTATGATAGAGTTTTTTTTTAAACTGCTACAACATTTCAACATGAAACCTGCTTTGTTCTTAAAAGAATAAAAAAAGAATAAGGGCAAGAATAGTTTAGATCAGAGCTGACATGATCAGCATTCACTCTTCTTACCCACTGTCTCTGTCTGTATTGATCAAGCTCAGTTCAAAGGCTTGAGTCATTTTACTGTTTGATAATATAGACACTAGTGCTGCATGGCTGCACCTGCAAACCAGGCAAGCTAACAAGCATATATCTCCACCCAATAATTGCTTAATATGACTGCTAATTCAGCTGGAAAAAATAAATAAGAAAAGGCTTAGAGGATAGATTGATAGAAAGCCCATGGATTGCTTTTTGCAACCTGCAAACATTTGATCCAACTCTTCCAATGCCAAAAGACTCAAAAGACTTAACATAAACAACATTTAATCACTGTTATTTTATATATATATATATATATATATATATATATATATATATATGAACACTGATCAGCCACAACATTAAAACCACCATCCTAATATTGTGTAGGTCCCCCTGTGCCGCCAAAACTGCGCCAACCCGCATCTCAGAATAGCAATCTGAGCTGATAATCTTCTCAACACAATTGTGCAGAGCAGTTATCTGAGTTATTGTAGATTTTATCGGTCTGGCCATACTCTGTTGACCTCTTTCATCAACAAGGCATTTCTGACTGCCAAACTGCCACTCACTGGATGTTTTGGCACCATTCTGAGTAAACTCTCGAGACTGTTGTGTGTGAAAATCCCAGGAGATCAGCAGGTACAGAAATACTCAAACCAGCCCATCTGGCACCAACAGTCATCCATGCGATTATCTAATCAGCCAATCGTGTGGCAGCAGTGCATGAAATCATGCAGATATGGGTCAGGAGCTTCAGGTAATGTTCACATCAACCAACAGAATTGGGGAAAAAAAAAAATTATTTCAAGTGATTTGGAGCGTGGCATGATTGTTGGCTCCAGATGAGCTGGTTTGAGTATTTCTTTAACTGCTGAACTCCTGGGATTTTCACGCACAACAGTCTCTAGAATTTACTCCGAATGATGCCAAAAACATCCAGTGATTGGATGTTCTGTGGATAGAAACACCTTGTTGATGAGAGAGGTCAACAGAGAATTGCAAGACTGGATCGAACTGACAAAGTCCGTACAATTGTGGTGAGAAGAATAGCATGTCAGATTGCTATTCTGAGATGCGGGCTGGCGCTGTTTGGTGGCACAAGGGGGACCAACACAATATTAGGCAGGTGGTTTTAATGTTGTGGCAGATCAGTGTATATATACATACATACATATATACTAATTCTAAAAATAAAAAAATAAATCTCTCCTTTCTCTCAGGCTGGTTTTTATAAAGGTGTAGCTGGTTCTCAGGTGACTCTGTCCAGTCTGGTGAACCAAAGTAGGGGCATGCTTGAGGAACAGGCCAGACACCTGCTGACCGAGACAGAGAGGCAGACAATGGGTTACTACATCCAGGAGTATCGCGACGGCCACATCGGTGTTGACCAGTTTGTCATGGCCCTCATTGAATTGTTCAATACACATGCCAAGGTGAGGAGACCTGCATGTGCATTTATGACAGAATGATGCAAACTTAGTGCTAAATGTTGTTGTGTCCCTAATCTGGTACTTATATAATTTTCAGTCCGTTTTATTTTTTGGTGTTGGAACCCTGTTTATCTTTTATATTTATTTACTCTATAATTTAAATGAGACAGAATTTCACTCTAATCACATTGATTGCAAGTCTTGTGAAGGCCTGCTGGATTATATTTAAAAGGATAATTCACCCAAAAATGAAAATTCTCTCATCATTTACACCATAATACCATCCCAGATGTATATGAATTTCTTTCCTTTGCTGAACACAAACAAAGATTTTTAGAAGAATATTTCAGCACTGCAGTTCCATACAATACAAGTGAATGGTGACCAAGATTTTGAAGCTCCAAAAGCACATTAAGGCAGCATAAAAGTAATCCATAAGACTCCACTGGTTATATGGATATCTTCAGAAGTGATATGATAGGTGTGGGTGACACACCTATCATATTGACTAAATTATGGGTGACTAAATTCTCAAAAGTGATCTGTTTAATATGTCAGTTGAGGTCTCCTAAATGCCAATTAGAGCTAATAGAGACATTGAAGTTTCTCCTGCGATAAACATCCCAGCAATCTCACATGTGGCTCCTCTTGAGTTTTAGAAGAGATCTCAACACTGTTGTCAGATTTGCAGAGATAGTGAGGTAAAAAAAAAAAAAAGAAACTATACTATGCACATTAATATTATAGCAAGAATTAACTGGAATTGTTCTGTTAATCTATTACATTCTTTACTTGAGCACTTTGACAGCCAAATACAGTGCAAGCCACTTTTATATACACCGATCAGCCACAACACCACAAACCACCTGCCTAATAGTGTGTAGGTCCTCCTCATGCTGCCAGAACAGCTGAGATTATATTCTTCTCCCCACAATTGTACAGATCGGTTATCTGAGTTACCGTAGACTTTTTCAGTTCAAACCCGTCTGGCCATTCTCGGTTGACCTCTCTCATCATTAAGGCATTTCCATCCGCAGAACTGCTGCTCACTGGATGTTTTTTTGTTTTTAACACCATTCTGAGTAAATTCTAACCAGTCTGCAATAGCATCTCAAAATGATATTTTGAGATGCAGGATGGCACAGTTTTGGCAGCACGAGGGGGACCTACATAATATCAGGCAGGTGGTTTAATGTTGTGACTGATCGGTGTATATATCTATTATTCGTCACTTTATTCCACTTCTCTATTTTATAAAAATGTATTCGATTTACTGCTGGAGCTGCTGCCCCCGCAACCCGATTTCAGACAAGCGGTTGAAGCTGGATGGATGGATGGTAGAATGGTATTCGATTTAGAGTAGGCTATATCTGTTCTATTCTATACTGTATATTTGAGATGTTTGTCTTTTACATAAAGCTACTTTTAGGATTGTTTAAATTAAAATAAACTAAGAAACGAACCTAATGAAATGTCAAATATTTTAAAAAATTTAAATATTTCTCCAATGGAATTGTATTAAAAATATCTGATGCAAAGTTGATCATTAAATGAAGCATGATCTATAAAAGAGCAACCTCTGAGAAAAAAATTATTCCCTGGATAATGATAATTATAATGACAGTACATTTACATTTATTCATTTGGCAGACGCTTTTATCCCAAGCGACTTACAAAAGAGTATTTCGTGACAGCAATGTCTGTTGATATAGACCATTTCAAGGATATAAACAATAACAATGGAATTAGAAAGCTACTTTAACATTTCCAGTAACAGTATTATAACCTAGAACTGTCAAAATAAAATTACTAGTGCATACTTTTAGAGTCTAGCTAAAACATAACAAATGAGATATGTGCAAAATCTAAAAATGAAGATTGAGGTGTCATTACTGGATCCTTAAACCGTTTGTTTGTGAGTCACATTTGTGATGTTCACAGGTCAAAAATGACCTGAACATACTTGTAATATTTTCCTTTCACCATTAATTTTCATACATCAAAAATTGCTGGGTTATTTTTTCAACCTCAATGCTGAGTTGGGCCTGTTGGGTCATTTTATTGGGTTATTGTCTCTCTGTTGGGTAGATTTTGTGTAACGCAGCCGCTGGGTTAGTAGCGGGGTTATTTTCACTGACAGTTGAAACTATACACCCCTCCCCCACCACAATGTGGCAACCCAGTGGTGGCATCAGAAAAGCCCAGCTGATGAGTTACCTGACGCTAGCTTTTTGGATCGTCTTCAGGAGTAAGTGGTTCATAGCATGGAGAGAACCACTCCGCTCAAATTAGAGGATTTATTCGGTGAGATAAGGTTTGTGTCAGTGTTTTTTAAATCTATAATATTATTAATTTACACCAGAAAATGCAAAGATAATATTCCATAATCAGAACTGGACAGCTCATAAGACATCAGCTGTTATCAGACACACAAGCATTGTGAGCATTGCTAGCATGTAATGCCCACTGGACACTTAATAGGTTTATTTACTTTTTAAATTACACCTCTTTTTGGTGAAATTTGCCATTTTGAATTCAAAATATATCACCTACATTATTAATTTAGTTCATACCGTATCACCCTAAATCCTTCACCATTTCATACACTGTGCACAACCGCTTCCCAACGGTGAGCAGCACGCTATCACAATTAGTGTAAAATATAAAGTGCCCGTTACGTGAACGTGTGTCGGGTGCTCATGGGCATGTCAGATTGGGTGCTAAAAATTATCGAACATGGCTATTCGTTCCAATTCGCATGCAGACCGCCTTGCTTCAACAGCGCTTTGTTTTCGATGGTCCCGTCACGGCATGCGCCTCTATTACATGCAGAAATTCACAATCTCCTTGCAAAAGATGCGATAGAGTTTATTCCGAGCTGCCACGGCCACAAAGAGTTTTACAGCTGCTACCTTTTCTTTCCGAAGAAAGACGGCAGGCTTCAGCCGATCCTAGATCTGAAACGCTTGAATCATACGCTGACAAAACTTCCATTCATGATGTTAACTCAGAAACAGAATTATCGCACATCTGCCCACAGGACTGGTTTGCATCAATAGATCTGAACGACACATACATCCATATCTGAATTTTACAGCTCCAGTCTTTTCTTGAGATTCTCGTTCGAAGGGATGACATATCAATATCAAAGTGCTTCCTTTCGGATTGTCTCGGGGCCCTGTGCATGTTCACGAAATGTGTCGATGCGGTGCTTGCCCCTTTGAAGATGAATGGCATGCACATTCTAAATTACTTCAATGACTGGCTATTACTGGCCTGATCAGAGGCTCTGCTATGCGAGCACAGTGACTTGATACTTCACCATTTGGAGAGCCTGGGTCTCAATGTCAACTGGGTGAAAAGCACACTTTCCCCCTGTCAACAAATCTCTTTTTTGGGAGTTCGACACGACTCCAAGAGCATGCATGCCCACCTCACGAACAAGCTCATCCAGACCATTCACCAGTGTCTGTCTCTTTTCCAACTGGGGAAAGCATTTCCGCTTAAGTCTTTTCGGAAAATGCTGGGTTTTATGGCGGCAGCATCTGTCATACCGTTGGGTCTTTTAGACATGAGACCTCCAATGCTGGTTCAAAGACCATGTACTGAGTCACGCCTGGTGTTGGGGGCATGTGCGTGTCACCATGACCCGCTGCTGCCTAGCACCATGGACAGCTCCAAATCTTTATCAGCATGGTGTGTTCTCGTTTCCTGTTTAGATTCATGTTCATGTTTTCAGGTCTTTTATTTTTAAATTGGTTCACTTCCTTGTCGATTCATGTGATTATCCTGTTTTCTTCATGTTCGTGTGTCTTGTTCTCATTGGTTTATTGTCTTGTTAACTTGTTATCAGTTCTGTTCTGTTATTGATATGTTATTAGTTCTGTCTTGTCATTGGATGCTTTATGTTGTTAACCTTTTGTTTGTATTTAAGCCCTCGTGTTAGCCATTGTCTCTTGTCGAGTATTGTTGGTGTAATGTCGTGTGATTGTTTAATCTTATATCATTGTCCTTAATTCTTGTCTTTGTTTGTTTTCTTATAGTCATGTCATATAGTCAAGTCATAGTTTAGTCTAGTTAAGTCAAGTCATATTTTATAGTCAAGTTTAGGTTCGGATTTATATTCTGTTTTGTTTTCACTTTGGATTCACTTTTTTGGATTTATTGCACTTTCTAAAATAAAACTGCACTTGGGTTCATATTATCATCATCTCGTCCTGTCTTCAGCCTGCCTACTATGTTACAGTGTGATGCTGGGGCAGATAAAAAGTGGTGACCACCGATGCATCCAGCATGGGTTGGGGTGCGCTGTGTGATGGATGTCCGGCTTTTGGCACTTGGAGAGGTGCGAAACAGGCATGGCACTGTCCAATCGCATTTTCCAATCGCTGCTTGGAAATGCGTGCCGTCTTCTTACCGGTGAAAGATTTCCATTACGACATAGTGAATCATCACATTCTAATTCAGTCAGACAATATGTCAGTTGTAGCGTACATAAATCGCCAGGGGGGCACTTGATCGCTAACAATGATGAGCCTGGCACAAAGCCTCCTCATGTGGAGCACGCCATCTCCTCTTCCTGCACCAGGGACCAATTGCGGGCGAATGGAGACTTCATCCTCAGACAGTCTAAGGATTTGGGAAATGTTCGGAAGTCAACCTATTTGCCTCAGAGACAGACCACTGCCCTCTTTGGTACTGCCCTCTTTGGCAATCCAAAAGAGGGCCTTGGCCCACAAGTGGTCAACAAAATGGAAATATTCATTTTTCCAGTACATCTTCTCCACTTTGTCATCAGCAAGAAATGGTTCTGTTGGTTTCGCCAAAATGGCCCAGCCATGGTTTCCAGAAATGGAGATATTAGGCAGACCTCCATGGGAAATACTGCTAAGGATGGATCTGCTCTCTCAAGTGCAGGGCACGATTTGGCAACCCCAGTTAGAGCTGTGGAACCTACACATATGGCCCCTGAATGGAACACAGCGAAAGAGCCCGAATTTGCTCAGTCTGTAATTAATACCATTTTGTAAGCTAGAGCGCCATCTACGAGACACCTCTGTGCACTAAAGTGGCATGTGTATCCAGATTAGTGCCCTTCACACAGCAAAGACCCAGTGAATTGCTCCATAACGATTCTTACATTCCTTCAAGAATGGTTGGACGCAGGTCTTACTCCCTCAAAGCTTAAGGTCTATGTAACATTCAGCTCTGTATTTCAAGCCCGCGATGCTGGCTCCTCAATAGGCAGACATGATATGATCATAAAGTCCCTTAGGGGAGCGAAGTGCTTGAACCCCCCTCGCCCTGCTACAGTTCCAACATGGTACATAAATCTGGTGCTGAGGGTGCTCACGAGCCACCCATTTGAACCATTGGAATCCGTTGATTTACGAGTGCTCTCTTTAAAGACGGCACTGCTGTTGGCTCTGGCCTCAGTCAAACGGGTTGGTTATATATAGGCGGTGTCGGTTGACAGCAAACTCAAAAAAGGCTATGTGCCTAATGTGCTTTCCATGCCCTTTAGGGCTCAGATAGTGGATCTACAAGCTTTCTCTTCTCCACCATCTAATTTATTAGCGCATTTATTATGCCCCATGTGGGCATTGCACACGATCGTGGGGTGCACTCGCCAGTTTAGACTGTCAGATCAGCTCTTCATCTGTTATGGGGACACACAAAAGGTATGTCCCTCTCCAAATAATGGCTCTCTCACTGGATCATTGATGTGGTCGCCCTTGCTTATGAATAACAGGGAGTGAGATGCCCTATTGGCATGAAGGCACATTCAACTAGAGGCATGGCTTCCTCATGGGCATGGACAAACGGTATATCCTTACAGAATATATGCTCTGCAGCAGGAGGGTCTTCGCAGAACGCGTTCGCAAGGTTTTATAACCTAGGTGTGATGTCCATCGCTTTGCGAGTCCTCTGTCTAGTGAGCTTACTATTCAAACAACCAGCAGGTGAGTCAGAGCTCCTTATTACGGGCAGGCTACCTGTTATATATTTAATATAGCTGCCTGTGTTGGCCGCTTACCAATTTACTCCCACTAGAAGTCACAAGCACTTCCAATAGAATAATATGCATGTATTATATACTCATGTAGATCCTCAGATTAAGATTAACTTCCCACTTGGTTTTCACCATGTGGGGTTATTCATTTTCATACACACTTGAAGACATATTAAGTCATCGCCCGACAGGCCTGTGACCTCATATACATATTTCTCTAAGAGTTTATACCATGGTGCATCATAGGGTATGACGCTAAGTAGTGCGGCGTGATGGGACTCCATTCCCCAATGTATTCCCTGCAATATCTCTTGAACTGAATCGATAGGGAACGTCTCCAGTTACTCATGTAAAATGAAGGGAATGAGACATTGCAAAACTTGGCTGCACTACTACTTCAAAGTTTGAGGTACAAGCATACATTCTTGTCTTTCAGTCAGAACATTCTGAAGAAATGGTGTTTGAGCGCCCGCTTATATAGGGAAAGTATGTGCCTAAAAGGACGGGGCTCGAAAACAATTGCCAATCATAAGATTGCCATTATGATACAAGGGCTTCAACTAGGTTGTGAAAAAGGAATTTCCCCTTCATCTCAGGGAACCGTGGTTACATGAGTAACCGGAGACGTTTTTCTTTGTACTCTAAAACCATCAGTGAGGCAAATACTTGTGTGATAAATCACAAACTGGTGTACAGAATCATTTACATTTATTAACCATGCTTCCAGTATTCTAAAGACTGTTAGATTGCTAACATTATGGGTTGATATCTTTCTTTAACCTTTTTGCTTTTCTTTCTTATTTTCTTTTTGTATGTTGGAACAAATATGGTGGAGTACCTCCAACAGGCTGAGATGTTAAGGCCTTCTTTCCCCCACATCCTACACTCAGCAAAATAGCCCTGCACATAGATAATTTTGAATTGATTTACATTTTATGAATTTGTATTCATTTTTATTAACTCCTTACATAAATAGTTTTCTAGTAATATACACTAGAATTATAATTAACATTTAAAAGGATTGTTTACCCAAAAATAAAAATATTATCATCATTTACTCCATGTCATGCACATCTGGGATGCCCTGAGAGTCTTTCTTCTGCCGAACAAAAATTAAGATTTTTAGAAGAATTTCTCATCTCTGTAGGTCCATACAATGCAACTGATTGTTGACTAAAAGCTCCAAACAGCACATAAATGCAGCATTAAAGTAATCCATATGATTCCAGTGGTTAAAAGACTGTGAAAGTGAGAAAAGTGAGAAACAGGTCAATGTTGAAGTCCCTGCTTTGTACTATAAATCTTCACTTTCACATCTAAAAGTCACATGTGGCACTTGTTTAGTTTTTCTTTCAGATGTGAAAGTGGTGATTTAGAGTAAGAAAGGACTTTCTATTGATCTGTTTCTTACCCTACCTTATTCACTTGCACAGAATGGACCAGCAGAGCTGAGATATTCTGAACAAAACAAATAATTTTAGAAGCAAAATTATTTCATACACATCTTGGATGAGGGTGAGTAAATTAGAGATTTTTCACTATTGGGTAAACTATCCTTTTAATAATGCAATGGGTATTGTTAATAAATTAATGTTTTTAATGCCTGGTGTATTTAACATTAATAATAAATGTTACTTCATGTTCTACATGCTTTTAAGTTAAGCTTTATAAAATGAGTTTAAATGTACTTATTACATATTTACACATTTGTTTATGGTGTGGTTTATTTTCCAATATTTTTTAAGGATAAAACAGTCTAAATATATTAACCCACTTATGAGATCAAATGAACTCAACATTCCAGTAAAAATGAACCAACATTTGGGTTGAATAAATAACCCATTTACTGGGTTAAAATGAACAACCCAACTATCTGGGTTAGTTTAGCCCAACATGTGTTCTGTCCCATAATTAAACACCGGCCAGTTTAAAAACAAGCCGATTTGGGTTGATTTTTAACCCAGCATCTTTTAGAGTGTATAAAACAAGTACATTTTATGTTATCTTCACCTCAATAAAAAAGCCTTCATTTCAGTAAATTGAAAGTGTCAAAACATCACAATTTGTCAAGCAATGGAGGTCTCTGATGACATCTGCTATTATAAAAAAGTCAACAACTACATGAAATAACAACTATGTTCAGATGGCTTCGGTGCTCCATGCATTGGCTCATCTCTATAAGCTTATGTTCTAACAAACTTAATTTCTAGATATTATCACAAGTTATGCATTGGATATATATTTAGACATTATTAAAAAAAATATTATTTGTCAAATTGTAGCATTTTTTTCTAAACCACTTGTTTGAAGATTTTTCCATTATGCTCCAATATGCTGTCAAACATGACAATGCACCACAGTCAAATCTGATTGTGTAAAAAAAAAAAAAAAAAGACAGAGTTATGATGTTTCCTTTCATTAATTTCAAACATCAAAATTCTAGCATAAACTTTGACTCACAGGGGTCAGGCTCAGATTTCGACCAGTGTGGCATGTTTGGTATATATAATCAGGTTTATCTACACCTGTGATGGCCAAATGTCCTCATCAGTACAAAAATAAAAAAACCTCTTAAATTGGTCAGATGATGATGATTTTAAAATCTAGTGATGTGAATAAGGTTGTGTGATGGTTAGGGTGTGGTTTAGGGGTAAAACATATCATTAGCCCGATATGAAATCAATGGAAGTCAATGAGAGATTACTAATATAGTCAATTGTGGATGTTTTAAAGTCTCACTCCTTCATTCATTTGTGGTTGTGTTCTGCATTGTGTCTGATTTATTGATATTTATTTGATGAAAACATATATATTATATTTGCAAAATGTATTTTAGTATTTCCCATTAATTTCCTATGGTGGATAAAAATATATATATTTATATATATATTTACTGTATATATATATATATATATATATATATATATATATATATATATATATATATATATATACACACACACAATCAGTCAAAAGTTTAGGGTCACTTACTTATTCTTTATTTTATTATCATTATTTATTTATTTATTTATTTATTTATTTATTTAACATTTTATAATAATTGAAAAGTCACCTAAACTATGTAATTACAGAAACTGAACTGGGAAATAGGTTGTGACTAAAAAAATACAAAATAATTAAAAACTACGTTTTATATATATATATATATATATATATATATATATAAATTTATCTTTCTTCTCCGGTTGCTTCTATACTACTACAGCTACTCTAAGAACTTTGCAGTGCAATACTGAAGATATTGTTGATTTTTTTTTTAGAACAAATTGCTTGTTAGGTTCCTCAGTCACTTTAGATAAAAGAGTCTGCTAAATGAATAAATGTAAATGACTTGAGCAGCTTCACTTTGTTCACCTACCAGAGATAAGATGTGTGCTACAGTTGTTAGTACTGCACGTATCCATTTCGCTTGCCATCTCACTTCACTGCTGCAGTTCATGTGTCCATTTGTGGTCCCTTTTTCAGAAATCTAAGCACTCTAATTTCCATAAGTTCAAGGCATCCAGGGAGCATCCAGCCACTGCACAACATTTTATTAATGACACTATATTACAATCGTATTAACGTTATTACGTTAATCATGCTAAAGTTACTATGAATAAAGCACCTCCCGCTGTTGTTTTGAATGAGTTTGACAAATAGCCTAAAATGTTCAGGGAATAAAGATGTCACTTCCTTACACTGACAAATAGCCTTTGAAATGGTCTATATAACCAGAATTAGAGAATTTTAATTTTGGGTGAACTATCCCTTTAAGGCCCCCAAAATCGAAACAATCAACATCAGTCAAAGCTCAGCCATATTCACTAATCTCTTCTGTATGTGTGTATGTGCAGTTCTCTCTACTGTCCGAGGTTAGGGGGCTGGTGGCCCCTCAAGATGTGGAGAGATTTGATGGGCTGGTTCTGAGAGGAGAGATCGAAGCCCTGAAGGCCAGGCAGGGAGGCAGAACTGGGTTTCAAGACTCCTTCTCCTTGGTTTCATATCCCGACATGTTGGCCTCTTGCTCAGCCAGCTTTATGACCAACATCACCCTCAACTCTGCACGGGTAAGACTGAAGAGAGACTGTAGGTGTTTAGTGAGCCATTGCTTTTCATTTTGGGGGGAACTATGGGAACATGGCTTTAAGGGCCATGTCTGCATATATAATTGGAAAGGATAAGTTGGTTGCGGATGGCTGTGTTCTTCTGTATTTGAATGTGTGGGATGGAAGGCAGTTCACAAGATTGTTGGACAGTTTGAGCACAAAGAAGGCATTACTAGGTTACAAATGAAGTGTTCTGAATTTGACTGGGGAAATACATTCTTTCTCTCTCATCATCATTAAGCTGTCTGTCCCCCTGTCTCACTTTGCTTAGCTGTGTCTCACTTCAGCTCATCTATGCCTTGTTTTGAGAGTGAATATGCTGTTTAGAGTTGAGTGTAACGGCCTCAGAGGTGTAAGTGTTGTTGGTGTGACAGATGGAGAAGTGTTTCTTGCCAACTTATAAAGTCTGCTGGCTCCTGGTGTAAATTACACAGTTTAACAACCAACTCCCTGTCCCTCTCAATAAACCAGGAAAGTCTACTTTGGCTGATAGATATGATGGAGGTATGTTAAACATTCTTACTTTCCCTTACATAAATTTACCAATGTAACCATAGTAACCATGCTAACCACCAAAATATCATACAAAACACCATTTCTGCAGTTGTCGTTACTACATTTAAATTAATATTCCTGGTTAAGGAAGTTGGTCTCATGAAGGCATGCGAGGTTAGGACATGTGAACATCGAGCTCTGCGTACTTTGCTAGTTTTAACACTATTTATGTCATAAACCAGTGAGATTCGATACACTCTGTTCCATAACTGTTCTAGGAGGACAAAATGTAAAACAAAAACCGAAATCCTTGGGATCTAGAAACATTAAAAGACACTTACGTGCTCAAGCTGACACCCCGGGAGTTGATTTGAGCCCGGGAGTTGATGACTGAGGTGGTTACAATAGTGGGGGATGTCGAGAAACGGTTTGGTCAACAGTCGGGCCATCAGAGAGGGAATCATCTGCTAATCCGCTAGCGACCAAGGTTGATTTGGAGTGTGTCTGGAAGTTGACAAGGAGAACCATAGCCGGTGGAAAAACGTCAGTATTGTTGGAATTCCTGAGGCCGAAGAGGGTCAGGATATGGTGAAATTTCTGGACGGGCTCTTTCCGAGTCTGCTCGACATGACAGACCATAAGCTGGTAATCGAGCAAGATCACAGGAAACATGCCCTGTGAGGAAACATACCACCACCACACTGAGCACTGGGCCCTCCAGGGCTGTGTGCTCAGTCCAATGCGCTGACTCACGACTGTGCAGCAATGCACAGCTCAAACATTTTACATTTACATTTATGCATTTGGCAGACACTTTTATCCAAAGTGACTTAGAGTGCCATTATTACTGGGACAATCCCCCTGGAGCAACCTGGAGTTAAGTGTCTTGCTCATGGACACAATGGTGGTGGCCATGGGGATCGAACCAGCAACCTTCTGATTAACATTTATGTGCTTTAGCCCACTATGCCACCACCACTCATTCAAACCACATCATCAAGTTTGCCAATGACATGACCGTGGTGGGTCTCATCAGCAAGAACGACGAGTCAGCATATAGAGAGGAGGTGCAGTGGCTAACGGACTGGTGTAGAGCCAACAACCTGTCTCTGAATGTGGACAAAAAATCACCTCAAACTCACCTAAGATCTGTATGTAACAAAAGACCATATCTGATGTATACAAATAATGTAACTAGTGTAACATGTTTGGTATAATTTAAAATGTTGCTGTACGTCTGGTATAGTGTTCTTTTTCCCAGGTTTGTAAAACTTAATGACAACAAAGTTATAAGGCCTTTGCCAAATACTGAATAATTCTGGAGGTCTATCCCCCTCCTTGAAGGTTTAACACCAGGAAGTCAAGAACCCATTCACCCCCAAATTCTCATTGTTCAAAGGATAATACCATTTGGTACACAATGTGTATTCTGTCTGGATATTAAAGGAAGGCTGGCCCAGAGCTCAGGGTTCTCTGTAGTCAGATGATCCCACACCTCAATGTGTGTAACTGTAATAATAGGAATCTGCAATCAGATTTCCCATGCTTTGCAATTACATGTAGTTTTCTCAACTGCCAGGTATGTTCTTTGACTTGTTTATTTAACTTGTGCTTTAAATCCTACCTTGCAAATACATTATTACTTTTTGATTTATTCTGTATTCCTCTGAAATAATTTATTTAATTACTGGGTCTTTAAATTAGGAGAAACTGCTCTGGAGGAACCGAGCAGGAGAATACAATTTTAAGAATCATTTATATCATAACTGAAGCTTTAATGTAGGAGGAAGCCACTTAAAGACTATCAGTTTGAATCTCATTAGAAACTGATCAAAAGGTAAATGAATAGAAGAGGATTCAGAGTAATCAATAACTTAAATGATTAAAATAAAAGAATGATCAGAAAGTATTTTGAGCTTTAATCTAAAATTGAAGGTCAACTTAAAATTGATTAATTTAAAGATTAATATAAAATTGGAGTCAGATAAAATTAATAACGGGATGAATTTGTAAAGTGCAAATTATTACAAATAATTGCTTTACTTCAGTGATCAGAACAACGCAGAGACCAAGGTGCAAAAGTATCTATTTTTAGCAGTTTTGCCTGCCTTTTTACAAAGTTCAAGGACTCTTATTTTTAAGTTTTCCCCAGCACTACGTTTCCCAGAGTCCACTGCCCTAATCACTTCATCTGTTCATTGTCATCCCCACCTGTATATTTCCTCATTAGTTTCCAAGTGTATATATATACCCTCTAGTTTTGTTTAGTATTTGTCAGTCCTTGAATGGTAATGTTTGAATGGTAATGTCTCAAGAGTAATGTATAATGTTAAGTTTTATGGTTTGTATCCACTCTAGCATTTGTTCTACTAAAATTTGCATAATTAAAAGATTCTAAGATTCTAATCCTGCGTCTCCACTTCCACTCCATGTGCACCAAACATTACAACGGTCACATTTACCTTTGCACACTGAAATTCCTTGGAGAAAAAAGAAAAGTTTTTTTTAATGCTGCTCTTTATATTCTGTAATGTTAAACACTAAAATTATATCGTTGTCCATTGTGAATATTCAATGTAGCTGTATATGAAGTGCTGCCCACACAGAGGTCACTGCCAAACAAATCAACTTCCTATTGGTCAGTGCAGTTAAAAAAATGTAACTAAAATTGAACCCCACACGAAATCCATTGGGGGAAATTCTTTGCCACCGGAAGTCAATTTGTGTGAAATTCATGATCACACTTACCCCTTTGAAATTAATGTATTTTGCCTGCGAAATCTCACAGTGCAAAGGTAAATGTGACTGCTTGTTAACTTTTATTGAACCTGGAATGTTCCTTTTAAACTGTGTTAACTTAGTATTGGCCCACGCTTGGGGGTTCAATTGAGATTTTTGAGGAGGGGGAACCATAACCCCTCCCATCCTAACAGGTTCTGACACAGATTAGACAGAAGCAAAATGCATGTGTAATTAATTTTAAATAACTTAAAAGGTGTTTTCACACTCGCTAAATAGAGATTGACTGCATTTAAAAAGTTGAACTGGAGCTTATAGATTGAACTGAAGAACAAATTTTGGGGAATCGGAGGTGCTGGAACACTGTACCGAACCGCTCCGCCCCAACTTAACCTCTCCGCTTGCTATCATAAAAAATTTCGATAATATGCATTTTTTAAAAGATAAGTTATATAATACAAATTAAATATAATTAGATAATTCGATATAAAATTCATTTAAAATAGTTTTTTAGGAGATAATATTAACTTTACTATTGTAATATCAACTCTCGAAACTAGGGTTTTACATTTTCCAGATGCTTACCGCCCCAAAACTCACCACCACCACAATGCTTGGGTCTTGTTTGTGATTGCCAGGGCATTGCTATGCAGTTGCAAGGGTCTTCTGTGTGGTTGATAGGGCATGGCTAGGTGGTTGCTAAGGTGTTCTGTGTGGTTGCTAAACAGTGGCGGGCTGTGCATTTAAAGTCCTGGCCTTCAGTGTGATTCATGCCATTATGAAAACAGTTTCACAATGAATAAGACATCCTATGCCTTTGGGCATCATACATTATGTCGCAGCTAACTAATAATACTAATTGACATTTTAAAAACACTTCCATGCTTGAAAGCCAGAACTTGAAACGACAGTGTGGCAGGGCAGAGTGCGGGGCCGTGATTCCTCACTCCTGGCCCCTAATTAGGCTGATTAAGCCCGAGAGGGATAAAGGTGACCGGAGATGGCAGTGCGAGAGAGAGAGTTACGGACAGCTGCCTGACACCTGTGTGTGTTTGTCTTTTTGTTTAAGTTTATTATTAAAACATTATTTATATTGTTAAGCCGGTTCTTGCCTCCTCCTTTCCGTTGAACTGTGTGACACTGTGCCGCAACCCGGAAAGGAGGAGGTGAGAACCGGCTTAACAATATAAATAATATTTTAATAACAAACAAAAAGACAAACACACACGCAGGTGTTGGGCAGCTGCCCGAATCTCTCTCTCTCTCTCTCTCTCTCTCAGGCTTAATCAGCCTAATTAGTGACCGAGTGTTCGGAATCACGGCCCCACTCTCTGCCCTGCCACAGACACTTAATGCTCAAGCAAGCGTAATTTTAACTGCATCATGACTGTTTTGTGAAATGAACATCTCCCAAACAGACATTCAAATATCATTATTTACTAATCTATGAATTTAACAAGGAGGTCTATAATACCTGGAAAAATCGATCTAATAATATTTGCGATTTAAATGTTGTTTGCAATAAAGTCTGCACGAGTCTATAATTTGCAATTCTGACTTCAAGATGCATTCCATTGCACTTTTCCTAGTAGGAAGTTGTAAATTCCGACTTTCCGCATTGAACGAAATGCAGCACTACTTTTCAAAACTTGATCCAACACTGAATGCTCCAGCAGCCTAATTTACACTTAGAAAACTCCTGATGTTGCTACAACAATGCAAAAAGCACTTACCAATTTACATGAAGTGAAAAGCAGTCCTCCTTTCCTGTTTAATAAATTAAGCAATCACACGGTCATGTAGAACATCTCAGGTTTTTAAATCCAGATGATTCTCAACGGCGATAGCAGCAGTAATGACAATCGACTCGTCAGCAAGATCTTGCGCACTTTGCTTCAAATTATGTCACTGTAACAAGGGACTGGACTGGACAGGGGAAGAAGGACACGATGACAGGCTGGAGAACTCAAAGGTAAGGTTTCTTTAATTTTTCAAAGGTAACGGGGGAACACAAATTGAACACAAATGATCTTTTTAAAGGGGTTGTAATGTCTTTTAAATGAGGCTGCCAACGCTGGACTGGCATTTTGTGTCGACTGGCGGTGTTGTGGCTCTTATATGCCGCTCTCCCCGTGCTCACTGAAATTAGAGACAGGTGTTAGACATATTTTAGCTCAGGTGCAAGCATCCTTACCGCTCCCCCTCTCCGGACGGGCGCTTGACCACGCCCCCGCTGCCACATACCCCCACCGCCCGACTCAGGCCGGGGCGTCATCCGGCCTGCCTACCACTTCCCCCCCATTTCTGGAAAGGAAGTCGGCGACAGCCATCTGCACCCCCGGTCTGTGGACCACCTCGAACTTAAAAGGCTGGAGAGCCAGATACCAATGGGTGATCCGGGCATTAGTATCCTTCATGCGGTGGAGCCACTGCAGTGGGGCATGATCCGAGCAGAGGGTGAAGGCCCGCCCCAGCAGGTAGTAGCGGAGTGTGAGGACCGCCCACTTGATAGCTAGACACTCCTTCTCCACGGTGCTATACTTCGTTTCCCTCAAGGAGAGCTTCCTACTGATGTATAGCACCGGGCGCTCCTCCCCCTCCAACACCTGCGAGAGTACGGCCCCCAGCCCTCTGTCTGAAGCGTCCGTCTGTAATAAGAAAGGGAGAGAGAAGTTAGGGGAATCAAAAGCTGTGTCCTATTTTCTTTAGTTTGAGTGTCCTGCGTCACTCTATATAGTCGGTCATTTATAATTGAAAAACAGGGGTATGCGAGTGCGATGTCTGGCTGAAGACGCTGACCATCGATCATTTTTACCTGACCAAAGGCATGTTTGAGGGTTTCGTCCCGCGACTGCTCCAAAGGGAAATCCTCATCAGGGAATTCCCTGCGAAGAGGAGGGGCGGAAGCCGATTTGGAGCAGCCGAGGACGGCCCCGGCTCCGCCTCCCCTGTCAAAGCATCGCACATCGCACATCTCCCCACTTTAGTGCAGGACCCATCCGTACAAACTCCCCCTAACACATCTTTAAACGCTGGCCAATCGGTTCCCAAAATCAGAGGATGGGTGAGGCGGGGACTAACCGCTGCCTCTACTCTATGCTTTTTTCCCCGGAATTTCACTAACAAGGTCATCATCAGGTACTTGTGAATATCCCCATGCACACACCTCACCCTCACCCGTCTAGCTGTGCCCAAAGCCCCGGGTTGAACCAAGCGTTGATGGATGGTGGTCTGATTGCAACCGGTATCCAGCAATGCTTGGTGTGTACCCCCCTGGATTCTTACCGGAATCCGGTACGCTCCAGCCCGATTGGGGGCAGCATGTGGTGGATCGGAGACCCGAACCACCGTCCCCACTTCCATCATCGGACACTGATCGCGGAAGTGGCCCGGGTCCCCGCACCTCCAACAGGCTGGCCCAGGCGCCACACCCGTACTTGCGTCGGTGGACGCCCCCACCTGAGGGGGAGAGCGGCTGAATGTGGCGGGGGGGGGGGGGGGGGGGGGTGTGCGATGCCACCGTGGGTCTCTGCCAGGCTCCTCGCCTGCGGGGGGCAGGAACGGACCCTGGAAGGAAGACAGAGCGAGAGGGGGAGGGGGATGGGGAAGAGCGGAAAAAAACACAGGGGGAGGGGAGGGAGAGAGAGAGAGAGAGGGCTCGTCCGCCCTCGGGACCGCCGCCATGTGGTCCTCCGCAAGCTGCACGGCTGCCTCCAGCGACGTCGGGCGGTGGCACTGGACCCACTCCGCCGTTCTCTTGGGTAATCGCTGGGTGAATTGCTCCAGCACCACCTGATCGATGAGACCCTCGACGCCGCGGTCCCCCACTAGCAGCCACTTCCGGCAGGCATCACGGAGCCGCTGAGCAAACGCGAACGGGCGGTCGGCTTTGTCCAGCTTCATGGCCCGGAAGAGCTGACGATTCTCCTCGGGGCTCCGACCAACCCGTTGCATAATAGCTCTCCTCAGATCGGGGTAGGCCAGGAGGTTCGCTGCCGGCAGTTGTTGAGCCGCGAGTTGGGCTTCCCCGGACATTAGAGGTATGAGGCGGGCTGCCCATTGATCGCGCGGCCAGGCCCAGATCTCCGCGGTGCGCTCGAACAAATCCAGAAAGGCCTCTGGGTCGTCCGTCGCCCCCATCTTCTGTAACATGGGAGGGGGCAACGGAGAATGATTGTCCGGGGTCGCGGCTGTGGCGGGAGCGACCTCCCGGCTGAGGAGGCTCCGGATGGCAAGTCGGTCCTCTGCTTGAGCCCGCATGATCTCAAAGAACCGTCGATCCTGGTCCTCTCGGAGCTCAAGCAGGGAGTGCTGGTGGCTTTGATGTAATGTAGCGAGGGACTGGAGGACTTCGGTCAGCTGGGAGGACTCTACGGGGCGACCATCCATGACTATTTGTCCCGGGTTTCGGCACCAGTGTAACAAGGGACTGGACTGGACAGGGGAAGAAGGACACGATGACAGGCTGGAGAACTCAAAGGTAAGGTTTCTTTAATTTTTCAAAGGTAACGGGGGAACACAAATTGAACACAAATGATCTTTTTAAAGGGGTTGTAATGTCTTTTAAATGAGGCTGCCAACGCTGGACTGGCATTTTGTGTCGACTGGCGGTGTTGTGGCTCTTATATGCCGCTCTCCCCGTGCTCACTGAAATTAGAGACAGGTGTTAGACATATTTTAGCTCAGGTGCAAGCGCCCTTACCACTCCCCCTCTCCGGACGGGCACTTGACCACGCCCCCGCTGCCACAGTCACTTAAAGTGTGATTGCATCACTCAAGGCCAGCTAGAAGGCCTCGACTAGGACATATCCTAAAGGTCAAACCCACCAAGAACAAATAAATCAATCTGATTGGCTGAAGAATATGACATTCTGACATTAGTTGCTCATTCATTTGAACTGTTGAGGGATTCTGAAGAAATTCTGAAGGCCTGAGGGGGTGGAGCTCACGCGCTGCTTTCGACATGTGATTTTTGAAACAGCTTTAACACTTCACTTGTAAGCATCAATTAATAAATTCTGACTGAATTAACTTTTTGTTTTTCTCTATTTGTTTGTAGATTAAAGAGTGGAAAGCGATTAAAAAAGACAAAAAGGTGATTAAGAATGAAAGGATGAAAAATATGTATTAATTTGGCATGTTAGGCCAGCAGAAAAGGCTTTTCCTGAGAATTTGCTACTGTTGCTAAATAGTAACTATGTGGCCCTAGCCTTTATTATATATGACTGGTGTAAATCTATGGGATTTTCAAATCTGAATGATTTGATGTATAATTTACGTCCATAGTACATATGACGTGGGATGAGTTACAGTACATTCTGAAGGTTAATACTTTGGTTTGGGGTTTAAAAATAAACATAACCCTAAATATGAGCATTATGGTATTTTGGTGGATACTTTGGTTACCATGGTAAATTTCTACAAAGGTATGTACATAAGCATACATAGAGTTCACAGTGTTCTTGGATTTGAGTGTGCCTCTCGCATTCAACCCACATACACACTCGTATTGTAGAGTAAGCTTGCTTTGCTGTGACTGAATTTCTTTTACTTAGTCACATATAGATGTAACCTATTCTGCATTCTCTGCATGGATTGACTGCTCTAAGAATGACACTCTGACATCAGCGCATGCATGTCCGTGTGTCTGTCGCAACTGTTAAAATATGTCAGCTGTAGTGTGCACCTGTATATGTATGTGTATGGACTTTGGAAATGAGTGAATGCATTTGTATGCAAGCTTTGTTCGTGGCCCTCCTCTGTAGAGCAGTGTTATTGTAAGCCTGGCACTTCTGGCTACAGTAATTACATGAAGCAGCATCGGGCCAGACCACTACCAACCCTGTGGAACTCCAAAGACTAAATGTGCGCCTTGGGACTCTCACGCTGTTACTGCACCTTATCGGCTATATACAGAGCTGTCATGGCAGATAAGCCCACTCAGACAAAAAAGACCCCTTGGAGAGAGCTTCCTGATTTATGTTCCACTGATGCATAGCGGAGGATTGTGGGAATGTGGAGGACCTGTGCCAACACTGAGGAATGCCTGGATTTTCTGAGCAAAGCATTTCAGCTTGGGTTTGAAGTGAAAGAATGTGACCGATTCATCATATGGTGGTCAAAGCAGTGTGATATAAATGTTGATTAAAAAAGCCACAAAGTGTTATTCCATCTACAGACTTGATTTAGGGTTTTTGTTTTTTTAAATCCTTAAATCAAGACCAACATTTCTGGCTCTTATCTACCTTTCTGTCTATCTACGTACCTTTTCTGTCTGTCTGTCAGTCAGTCAGACCATTTTTTCTATCCGTCTGTCTGTCAATGTTATCTCTCTATGTATCTGTCTGTTTGTCTGTCTGTTGTTAAAGGAAATGTGCACCCAAAAATAAAAATTGTCATAATTTATTCTCATGTCATTCCAAATCCATATGACTTCTTTCTTAGGCTGAAAGGACACAAAAGGAGATGTTCCCCGTCTGTCGCTCACTTCAACGTTGAGTCGAAGAAGCGACACTAGGGGTCTCTCTTGAGCGCCAAATATACCTCTGATCTATGAAAAAAGGCCAATGAGAAGTTGGCAGACAGAATTTGCATGTCCCGCCCCCGGACATGCAGCTATAAAGGCGGGGAAATACGTCTGTTCATTCAGCAATTTTCTTCGGAGCCGATGGTCATGTATGTAGCGAGCTGCGAGTCACACACCTATTCCTCTTACCTCTGAGCGATCTGCTGTTGAATCTACGGCGCGCTTCAGCGTCTTTCTCCTTCTCTGCACGGAAGTGCAGTTTGCCCCTTGGCGCTTCGACAGTGCAACTAAAAGAGTTGTTATTAAAAGAGTGATTTTCTCTAAAAAAGATTTTCTCTTTTTTTCCTCTATAAGAGCAATACACAGCGGCATTGAACGTCCTTTTCAGGACGTGTCTTTTTAAAGATGCCCTTCCGCCCCTGTGTAGTTGCTGGATGCAGTAGAGTGCTCTCTGCTTCAGACGGCCACAGGCGCTGTCTCGTGTGTTTGGGCTGCAATCACACCGAGGCAGCGTTTGTGGATGGTTCATGTTCTCACTGCGAGAACATAACATGGCAACGTTGCGGTCGTGGCTTTCCTTCAACCGAAGGAACACCACTCCAGCCGCCCCCTTCGTCGCTCCTTCTTCCCACGGGATTGAGGACGATGCGGCCGGCGTTGGCGGCGATCTGGGGATGGCAGCTGGCGTGGCTACACCGGTACACCCCCCCCGGGCCCCTTTATTCACGGAGGTGCATGATGGGTTGAGGACTACATGGAGAGCACCCTTCTCCACTCGTCAAAAGCCCCTCGCTCATCCGCTCTCACAACCCTCGACGGCAGAGCTGCCCATGGGTACAAGGCGATTCCCCAGGTTGATAGGGCGGTTGCGATCCACCTATGCCCCGAGAATGCCGCCACCTGGTGGGGTCGCCCTGTGCTCCCCTCCAAGGCCTGTAGGACGATGTCGGCACTGGCCGCTAAAACCTACGCCCTGCATGCCATGGCCCTCCTGCAAGTTCACCAGGCCAAGGCACTCAAAGATCTGCACAAGGGTAGTCCTGATCCCGACGTTCTGCAGGAACTGTGCTCAGCGAACTACCTCGCCCTCAGGGCCACGATGGCCAAAGCGCAGTCACTCGGGCAGGCGATGGCCACACTTGTGGTTCAGGAACGTCATTTGAGGCTGAACTTTGTCGAGATGCACAAGACAGACAAGACACGTTTCCTTGACGCCCCTGTTTCACAGTTCGGCCTCTTCGGCGACACCGTCGAGGACTTTGCCCAGCAGTTCTCCGCGGTGAAAAAGCAGACAGAGGCCATCTCACATATCCTGCCCAGCCGCAAACCTGCTGCCACGAGCCCAGCTCTCAGCCCTGGCGTCGAGCACCCCGCAGGGACCGCAAACCCCCGTCTCACGGACCCCCTCAAGGACCCGGAAGGCTCCCAGGTGCTCCTGAGACGACCGACCCAGAGACGAAAACATTCGCTCCGGAGCTGGTAAGCAGACCACTCCGTCTCCCAGTGGAGGGCCGGGAGGAGAATCCTTGGTTTAATTTATTTCATTTGCCGCACCCCTTTGGGGCTGTGGTACCCACATTCTCAATAAAATAGCTATTTCCTTTGTCTCTGGGTCACCTGGCCCGCAAATGCCTTTCTCACGGCACTCTGCCACCACACCTCAACAGTCCCGGCATGCTGGACCCAGACCCTCCGCCTTCAGCCCCACGACTGTTCCCCAGCCGGCCGGTTCAGACGAGTCTAGAGGACGCCTCCACCGGACCTCCTCCTCAGTCACTAACCCACCCCCTGCCCCTGCTGACAAATACTAAACAAAACTAGAGGGTATATATACACTTGGAAACTAATGAGGAAATGGAATACAGGTGGGGATGACAATGAACAGATGAAGTGATTAGGGCAGTGGACTCTGGGAAACGTAGTGCTGGGGAAAACTTAAAAATAAGAATCCTTGAACACAGTGGAGATGTAAAAAGGCAGGCAAAACTGCTAAATATAGATACATTTGCCCCTTGAAGGTCTCTGCATTGTTCTGAGCACTGAAGTAAAGCAATTATTTGTAATAATTTGCACTTTACAAATTCATCCCGTTATTAATTTTATCTGACTCCAATTTTATATTAATCTGACTCCAATTTTAAGTTGACCTCTAATTTAGATTAAAACTCAAAATACTTTCTGATCATTCTTTTATTTTAATCATTTAAGTTATTGATTACTCTGAATCCTCTTCTATTCACTATAGAATTCTATTTACCTTTTGATCAGTTTCTAATGAGATTCAAACTGATAGTCTTTAAGTGGCTTCAGTTATGATATAAATGATTCTTAAAATTGTATTCTCCTGCTCGGTTCCTCCAGAGCAGTTTCTCCTAATTTAAAGACCCAGTAATGATATAAATGATTTCAGAGGAATACAGAATAAATCAAAATGTAACAATGTATTTGCCAGGTAGGATTTAAAGCACAAGTTAAAGAAACAAGTCAAAGAACATACCTGGCAGTTCAGAAAACTATTTGTAATTGCAAAGCATGGGAACAGGGTAGAGTCAGTCTCGTCCCGTGTTTTCTCAGGTCTAAGACAGTAGAACTCGGTAACACGCTGACGAACTGACCTGGTGAATCGCTTGCAGCGCTTTTTCCCTCGGTCGAGGTAATACCGTGCGCTTTCTTTCCCAGGAGATCCCACTCACTCGGCTCCCTGGTTGATTCCTCCCTTGCCCTCGAGGTCCACAATTCGGCTGAGGAATTCACCGACCCAATCAACTCAAATCTACCCTGTACTGGAATAGGTGCTCTGCAGGTCAGGGCTCCTACGTGGACTTCCCCCCGTGTGTATTTTCCGTGGTACGGTCCCCTTACGAGTGGATCCGCGTCTCCCTTGGGCAGTTCCCGCAATTGCCGTGTCTGTAGCAACTCCTCCCTCCGAAGAGGTGGGATCTACAACCACATCCATTTCCCACATGTGACCTAAAAGCCCATGTGGTGTATTCACCACTCTTACCTCACCCTCTCTGGGCAGGTGTGGTCTCCGCAGGGTCTTTTCCCTGAAACTGGGTAAGAACCCCTTCCCCGGTGCATGTAAGGGCCCAAGTCATTGACTCTATGCGAGAAACATAGAGAGAAAAGAGGCCCGGCTAGGATCGGCCCGTTCCCAGGTTGGCAAGCGTCGCCTTGTTCCCCTGTCTAGGGTAACTATAAGGATTCTAACGACTTTGTGGGGCATTGGGGAATGGTACGTGCAGTCTGATACAGCTGGTCATTTTGGCACGTCAAGTACCTGCCCGCTCCTGTGTCAGCAGTACACGTACACGGCTCTGTGCATGGCGTGATTTAAATTGGAACGATGAACCATGAAAAATCTGCGTTAGAAAAAAAATATCCTACAGGTTTGGAATGATATGAAGGTGAGTAAATTATGACAGAATTCAAATTTTTGGGTGAACTGTTTCTTCAACACTACACAGTATTGTATTAAGTAATATTAAAGTATAAAATATTAAGGTCTTGAGGCTATACTTTCTAAACTGTTTTCCAATTGTATTTATTTTTGATTATTGTATATTCTTTTGAACCTAGACAGTTCCTTTTTTAAATTTTACTTTTAATTTTTAAAGTAATATTAGTCCATTATTTCAAATTCCCACTATGTGTCTGCATGTTTATAAATGTTACAAAAAATCTAGAGGTGGCATTTGTGAATTGTAAAATTTCCTCTTGCTAACAAAATCTATGCCAGAAATATTGATCTGCACAAATGTACACCTAAAAAGCACAAATGTACCCAGAATGACAGCCTAAATCCATGCAAACAATCGCCAACAAGCACATATAAAATGAACAGTTTGCCTATGTCGCAGCAAACAAATTAGTCCATAAGTGTGACATTGGTGAGTGGTGAGCAAGCAGATAAAGTGAATTGATGAGGCTTTTGTTTTGGTGGGGGGGAGTTTTAATGAGGTGAATCACAGGTCTCGACGCAATGAGCCATGAACGTTGAATCACAAAACCTCCCTATGACAGCCGAGTGCACGCACATTATAAATCTTTCTTACTTTATCTTTGTGGTATGTGTATGTGTGGGAGAGACAGCATGCATGTTGGATGGAGAAAATGAGTCCAGCTGCGAGATTGAAATGTATGACTATAAATGCAATGTTGTGAAGCCTGTCTGTGAAATGGGCCCTTAACGAAATGCAGTTTGGAACAAACATTTGTTTAGGGGATAAACACACTGCTGTGTTTTCATTTGATATAGTCACTTATCTTTCTCTATCTATTGTTTCGTTGTCTCACAGAACGACGGTATGGCAGAGAACAACGGGGAACAGTGTCTGGAGCGTAGCAATGCCCTGCCAGACGTCTCTCTGGTAAGTCCTTTAATTTGAAAATGACAGGAAAAGGTAAAGGAGTGAGAGAGGATATGAGAGATCAGAGAAGAAGAGTTTGGAGTGTTTAAGTCTTCTGAGATGCAGAAAATCGTGAGAACGGGTATCATGCAAGATTTAGTCCCTCTGCCGAATCCGATCTCCCCTGGACCCCAACGGGTAGCTTTTTGTAGTACCTGTCATCCCTTATATATATATATATATGTTTTTTTTATGGTTTTAGCTAGTTTAAACTAGTCTCGCTGGTCTCCCAGCCCACCTGGTACTCACCTGGTACTCACTTTTTTTTCCAAACGGGTATGAATTGCTGGTTTTTAGAGGGGTTTAAAACTTTTCAGCTGATCAGCTGGTATAAAATAGATGACCACCAGCTTGGCTAGAAGTGTCTTTCCTCTCTGCTTAAACCAGCCTATGGGGGTTTGCTGGCTAACTGGATTCCCAGCCTTGCCAAGCTTTTCTGAAACATGTCTAGGTGGTCTGCCAGCCTGGTCAAACTGGTGTTTAGCATGTTGAGCAGCTAAAAAGTGTCCAAAACCCCCATAAAACCAACCAAATGGACCACTTTGAAAAAACAAGCTAACCAATTTAGGCTGGTTTAAACTGTTTTATTTTTTGTTGATTTATATAATTTTTATTGTTTTATTTTTATTAATTTATTTTACAATTTTATTTGTTTTATGTTTTTAATTATTTTATTTTTATTTTATTTTACCCAAAGCAGGTTTTTTCAGTCAATTGAATTGTTTTGAGGTCCAAGGGAGACTGAATCTTGCAAGACACCAGCATTGAACACCGTGAACTCACCAGATGACCACAGTGAAGATTACTTTTTGTATGGTTATTACAATACAGTGCACTCTCAAACGGTTGTTACACCTTGGCTACACAGATTGTTGTTCAAGAGAGAGAGAGAGAGAAAGTGAAAGAGAGCTATAAACAGAGGGAAAGAGAGATGAGCTGATGACACCATCTGTATCGGCTGCCTGTTGTGAGAGAGATGGCCAGGGAAGATTGGGGTCCCTCTCAGAGGGTTTCATGTTGGTACTTTGATAAAATCCCACCATGCACCGTCACTGCTCTATCAGGCCTTTCCACAAGATCGGACACCAACAAGTCAGAAGTGCACACAAGTTTCTGTAGAATTTTGAAGCCCAGATAAAACCCACGAATGCAACTCACATTTTGCGATGATTACTTTTTAAGGACACTGACACCTAATCCATCTGGCTTTCACTCACCTTGTTCTGCCTTAATTTCTTCATTCACTTCTTTTTTTTTTGTGTGCTTTTTTTTTTTTTTTTTTTTTAATTTTCTCCTGGTCTGAATGAGACTATTGTTCTGAGAGAAATTGTTGTCCTGAGTCTTCTAAGCAGTAATTTGTGGATACATGTGGTGTTTTGATTCTGCGATATGCTGCTGCTGTGCGTATGCTTTATGTGTAAGTATAGATGTGTACGGTGTGTGTGTGAATATTATGCATTGTGAGGAATGTACTGATGGGTTGTGATGTTCAAGGAGTAGTTCACCAAAAAAAAATGAATTCTGTCATAATTTATTTACAATTGTGTCGTTTCAAAACCTGTATGACTTCCTTTCTTCCATGGAACACAAAAGGAGAAAGTTTGAAAAACTTTAACTCTTTTTTTCATAAAATAAATGCAGACAGTTATCAGGGACTGTCAAGCTCCAAAAAGGACAAAAAGCACCATAAAATAGTCCATACAACTCATTAAATATATTATAAGTCTATTAAGTCATTAGAAGCCATGCATACAATATCTGTATGTGAAGAACAGACTGAAATTTAAGTTGTCATTTTCTGATAATCATTCCATCAAGTCTTAAAAAGCATTGATTCTCGCTTGCCTCATAAATATACATAAACGTGACATGCCATGTAATTTTACATTTTCGTCTGTTCCACATAGCTATCGTATGGCTTCAGAAAACTTGAAATAGACAGTATCGTTTGTGTCAAATGTACTCCATTTATGGTGCTTTTTTTCTTTTTGGATCTTGACAGCCCCTGGTCACTGTATGTTTTCTTTGTATGAAAAAGAGCAGCAGTAACATTCATCAAAATGTCAATGGTTTTGGAATGACATGAGAGGGTGAGTAAATGTGAATTTTCATTTTTTGGGTGAATTTCCTTTAAATGCGAAATCTTTCCAAAACCTCGCAACATGTTCTATTGATATCCTTTGGAGTGCATTCTGAATTATGACTAACACTCTGCTCTTTCATCCTAGGATGAGGTACATTCCACCTCAGATTTCCCTCCTTCCTTTAAACCTCCTCCTCCCTCAGGGCTTCAGCGCCACCACAGTCAAAAGGCCAAGCTTAGTAAACGTCCCTCTTCCAGCTCCTCCCAGTCGGGCTTGTACTTTACCACCCCTTCCCGTAATCCCACCAAAGAACCCAAACACTCCAAAATGCCCAAACATCACAGCTGTCCACCCAACAACCCAAAGATAGAGGTCCCGGCACCTCAGCTGTCAATCATAAGCCAGCCTCCTATCAGACCTTTCCCCCACGTACAGCCTCTTGGCAAAGTGAAGCCACCTATCCAATACACGTCTCCGGTTCCTCCACCCGCTCCGACTGTTCCTGCACCACCTCCGCCCCCCTGCCCAGATAAGCCCGCCCCTTCCTCCCCAGCATCCAATAAGCACTTTGTCATGGTGGACGTACATAGGCCTAATGCAGAACCTGATGTAAATGAGGTGTGGCCACTTCCACAAGCTCGAGGTGAGTTGCCCATATTTGGTACATTATCAGGAATATTTACTTACTGCAGATATTTAATATAACATTAACCAACTGTCGATGTTTATCCTCTCTGGTTAATTTAACCCATTTACTGGCTAATAAGTAATTATCCTAAATTTTAGTAGAGAAATTGTACATTTTAAAAGAATAGTTCACCCTAAAAAAAATTCAGGCATTATTTACTCACTCTCATGTTCTTCCAAAGCCTTATGCTGTTACTTTTTTTGTGGGACACATAAAGAAAAGCGTTTAAGAGTTTTTACGCAGTTCATTGTGGTTTTCAAGTTCCATACAGCACAAAATGTCATATGTATATCATAAAAGCACCATAAATGTAGTCAATAGGACTTGCACTATAATCCAAGTCTTCTGAAGCCGTATAATTGCTTTGTATGAGGGATGGACACCATTTAAGTGGTTATCCACTGATAATCTTTCCCTCCGCTGAAGCTCTAAAAGATGTCATGTCTTGCCAGTTTTGACATCACTGACATCAAATGGCATTGGTTATTTTGTTTGTCAAAAAGGAAAAATGGAGATTAGATAGCTGCAGTAGATGGGAACATTTTCAGTGATTAATGGCCTACTTTTCAGTCTGTGCCACACAAAGTAATAGTATTTTTTAGAAGACTTTAATTGTACTTTTATGATGCTTTATTGCGTTATTGTTATTGTTATTAAGATACAAATTTGACACAGACCTTAAGACTGTTGGGTTGATATATCTTTTAACTGATTAAGCTGCGTACACACTGCCAGTGACTTTGTCACTGCAGGTTGCCAGTGGCTGGCGGTGAAGTCGCTAGTGGGCGTTCCCACTACTGGTTGCCTAATAACGTTTATGTATGACATTCACGGATGTCATTGCATTGCTGTTGACAGCGAATCGCTTTTCTTGCCGCTAAAAACAAACATTTTGGAGGGAAAAGACTAAATATAAATGGAATCAGTACATACAATGCTTTATATCAAAGATGAATGAGAAACAAGGCGTGCTCTATTGCCATAGCGGCTGTTTATCTGCGGCAAAAACGCAAACGCCGGTCTGTCTGGGTCCACAAAACCATTCAATCCCGTAGTCAGACACTTTTCCACGCAGTATTTTTCTTTAAAAAAATCCTTGTACGTGGGAAGAGACATATCATAGAGCACTGGAAAATTGCTAACAGCAAGAATTAGCCTTTCATCGATCTTTCCGTTACTGCAGGAGCTGAGAGAGAGAGAAGGATCACGTGAGCTCTCCCGTCTTCTCACCTATTGGCTGTCGCTTCCATAAGTCGCTCTTCATTTGAATAAAGTTGAACTTGTCTCAACTTTGTCGCGTCACTGGACACACCCACATCTAGTCGCCAAAGGTTGCGACAGCTCGTGTCGCCGGAAGTCGCTGTGCTCACATTGAAAACGAATGGGATGGTGTCGCTGTCTCGCGCGATGTCGCTGGCAGTGTGTACGCAGCTTTAGAGTTACAGTTTTTCCATAGCCTGTTATCAAAAATCGATCCATCTATATAAAACCTTCAAACTTAAATTTTTTAAATACTTGTTTACAAATTCAGACAAAGCTTTGTCAAGCCAACATCAAAGTTTGTCTTGACAAACTGCATATCTACTTGTGTTTTATTATCCTTTTTTACATTTTACATTCCCTGATCACTATGAAATTTTGTTGTATGGAAAAGAGCTGGGTGAAGATTTATCAAAAACAGTTCCAAAGAAAAATGCTTTGGATAGAAGCATCTGCCAAATGCATACATTTAAAAACAAATTTGGTGAACAATTCCTTTAGGGAAAAGTTGCATCCATGTATTTGGACACACTGATTGTGTTTACATGCACTTAAGAAAAAGTAATTTAAACAAGAACGGCAATATCCTTACGCTGTTTAAGGAATTAAGAGAAAGCGGTTTAACACCCAGGTTTCCCCCGGAGAATGTGGCTTAATGTGGTCATGTAAACACTTAAGCAGTGTTCTTACAGTTTTTTGAAGAGTGCGCAATGCACATGTGCATGAACAAACTGGATAACAAATGTCAAAAAAAGTCAACACATCTGGAAGTACAGTGGGTAAAGCACATACACTATAAATTATACCCATTTATACACACCAATGTAAAATATAGACTCATGTTCGTTTATATGCACTCGTACATTGGGGCAATCCCAGAGTTTCAAGTAAGAGGGAAACCACATTATTGCAGTGCAATTCAGCTGTAGTTTTTGATGCAAAGTTAAGGTTACAAACACAGCAACAACTCTGGAATAGCTGGAAATAAAGCAAAACAACAGGGAATAAAATAGTGAAGTCATACTTGGATGCCATGTTTGTTATTTACACAAGCGTCAGCGGGAAATGATGTTTCTGTAAAGAAAGCTGCTTACTGACCAAGCCGCATGTATACGGGAGTAAAGAGTACACTACTTATACAGTGCATATAAACAGGAAAACTGCTTTCTCGCAATAAGCTGCTTTCTGGTTTCCATGTAAACGTAGTCACTGTGATTATTTTTTCAACATTTGCTGCAGGAGGGACATTGCCCCAACTCTCAGACAGTGGACAGACACTTAGCGAAGACAGCGGAGTGGACATTGCAGAGTCTGGACACCTCAGTAAGGATAGCAGCCCACGTCCCGCTCGCACCAGAGCCCCACTGGAGGGGCACGGAGGAGAGACATCTGCCAAACCGGTGAGGCAGAGAGAGATAGGATGTTTGAGAGTTAATGATAATGACAAAGTATAATGACATTAAAAGTGATGCTTGGGTGTGAATGAGTGAGAAAGAGTAATGACAGAAGAGTGCAGTCTGAGTCTTGCATTAATCTGTTTCATCCCCTATTCATTTTCACATTTCTTCTCCTTTTGGTACATACATTTTATTTTAGTTTTCAGTATATTATTTTTTGTCTAATTAATCTCAGCTCATTACACTTATGGATTTGGCAAACTCTTTTATCCTAAGCTACTTGACATGCATTCATAGTACACATTTTATCTTGCGCTCCCTGGGAATCAAACTTGCAACCTTTTAATGTTGCTAGCACAATGCTTGACCAGTTGTACTACATATAACTGATGAAACAGTTCTCTGAAAAAAAACTCAATGTACTGAACCAAAACAGTTCGTAGTGGCTGTCTTTTAGCTGCTTCTTGGCTGTGCCGGTGATCTTGCAGAATTGAATAATAGGGCTATCTGAGGACACTGTGGTTAGAATTAAGCCAGTTCTGACCTTATTTTAGACCATCACAGACACAGAGCGATGTCTTTCATCAGGGCCAAATATGTCTTTGCTTCCTATCCCTGTTCTCTTACATTCTCTCTCTCCTTGCCTTTGATTTGCTGCTTTTCTGTCTCCCTTCTCTCTCCCTCATCATTTCTCTTATCCTCTTACTAATAATCTCAAAATCTGTTTTGCAGCCTGGTCTGTTGGAGCCGACGCCCACTCTAGTGAGAGTGGCAAAAAGCACTAGTACACTGGGCATTGCAATAGAAGGCGGGGCAAATACACGGCAGCCCCTTCCACGCATTGTTACCATACAAGTAAGTCGCCTGTACAGATTAGTACACATTAGTATAGAAGAATAGTACATACATTCTTTTAATTAGAGGTGTTTGCTAAGACAGGCATCACTATTAGCATTGATGATGCTTAGTATTAGGGGTTTTAAAGTATGTGCTTTGTTGAGTAAAGATTTGAATGTAACAAATCCCTTGGTTCCAGGGAATGAGGAAGCGGGAGACGGCATTCTTCTTCAAATAATGTTTCTTTATGGTTCCTTTTACATGCTTTTCTGCGGAACACCTCTTTACACACACACACATACACATACACACACACAGCTCTGAAGCTCGGCTCTCGCTCCCATCCACCGCTGTCTCATCCCCTTTTATCTCCGACTCACAGATCACTGGGAATACAAAACAGGTAGCACAGATTTAAATCCTCGATCACTTATCCATGACCCAATTGGAAACCCAGATACTGTACGTCCACACATCCAATTGCATATTTCCTCAGATTCGCTTTGAGTCCCACCTGTCTCAGTAATCTCAGGACGACCCTCAGATGATGGACATGCTGCTGCCAATCATTGCTATAAATAATAATACAGTCCAGGTAGGCAGAGGCATATGCAGTGTGCGGGCAGAGAATTTTGTCCACACACCTCACCTTCATCCGCCGTGCTATACCCAAAATCTCACCTTGAACCAAGCTTTGGTGAATTGAAGTCTGATTGCAACCCGAATCCACCAAGGCCTGGTATGTACCCTCTTGAATACTCACTGGTATATGGTACATCCCTGCTCAATCAGGGGCGGCTGCTGATGCATTGGGAACCCGGACCCATGACCTCACATCCATCACCGGGCATTGATCCTGGATGTGTCCCAGTTCCCCACAGCACACCGGCCCAGACCTTACCTTCATACCTGCGGCCCCAGATTTATCAACCTGGCGGGGATGGGGAACAGAAACAGAGGGGTTCGGAGCAATAGAAACTCCCCCTTGGTCAATTTGCTTTTTATTATACTGTCAGTTAGGTTTAGGTTAAAGGTTTACGGTAGGTTTGTTTATTTAAATTTCGATCGAGTGTTAACCTTAAAAACCTTATCTGTATGGGAGTAAAATTAAACTTACTGTTAGCGCCAGTCAGTGGACATTTCACCTCAGAACTGCTGTGAAATGTGTAAGCTGCGCGCTCGCTTGTGAGGTATGCTATCAATGTGACCAAGTCTAACTCCATGCTGAGAAAAGAGATGCTCTGAACAGGGGAGAGCTTGCTCTATTCCCAGTTGACTCGAAGCCCTAGATAGCTAAGGTGCCTGAGCACCAAATCCCTGTGCATGCAGAGCAGCTCTCACATGTGCTAGAATCAGTGTGCTAGAATCAGCCAGTAGTTGAGTATGCAGATGCCCACTTCCCTTAACGGGGCAAGAGCTGCCTCTGCGACTTTCATGAAGACGCGAGGGGACAGGGACAGGCCGAAGGGGAGGACCTTGTACTGATATGCCTGGTCGTCGCAAGCAAACCGTAGGAAGTGTCTGTGTTGTGGTAGAACCAAGATGTGAAAGTATGCATCCTTCAGGTCTACCGCCACAAATCAATCTTGATGCCGGACGCACGTCAAAATGTGTTTCTGTGTCAGCATCTTGAACGGGAGCCTGTGTAAGACCCAGTTCAGAACTCGCAGGTCCAAGATTGGCCGCAACCCACAGCCTTTCTTTGGCACAATGAAGTAAGGGCTATAGAACCCTTTCCCCATCTCGGCTGGAGGGACAGGCTCTATGGTGCCCTTGTAAAGAATGGTCGCGATCTCCGCATGCTGGGTGGCAGCGTTACACTGAAGTGAAGCAGAGGCCACTGAACCGGGAGGGCATCTGGTGAACTGAATCGCATAGCCGAGTCGGATGGTCCTGGCCAGCCATAGCGATGGGTTGGAAAGCGTTAGCCATGTGTCCAAGTTCCATGCTAGAAGCACTAAATGGACGATCAGGGAGTGTTGCTTCAACCTGAGGTGGCTGTGCTGAGGAGGAGCTCAAAGCACTTTCCTTGCTTTGTGAAACCAGCATAGGGCAGGTTAGCGACTGAGGAGGAGGGCCTCTCCATGTACCCATGTACCGCCCCACCGTCGAGGGTCGTGAGAGCGGACGAACCCAGAAGTCTGTTTCGGGCAGCGAAAGGTGCCCTCCAACACCTCGTCAGTTCGTCGTGCACCTCTGGGAAGAAAGGGACCGGGGTGCATGGCCATGAGCGACACCCCTAACCCAGGAACAATCATCAAGCCGCGAGCGCTCAGGGGAGGGTTCCAGGTCAACCCGATGCTCGCGGCAGACCGGGCAAGCATGGCAGTAAGCTCTGCGTTAGCCTCAGACTGGGCGGGCAGACCCGAAGGTGGCAGCCCAGTCAAATCATCGGCGTCGAACATCACCAGTGCGCTCTCCGATGCAGTGATCGAAGACTCATCCTGCTCGCAGGCCCCGAAAGAGTTGTCATGCTGGCCGTGAGGTGGGCTGGTCTCAATTCAGAATTGGACAGAGCAAACGAGCATGTTGTGGAACGGGAGGTCTGTGGGGAATTACCTGGCGAGACTGCCCATTGAACTCTCCAAATCACCTCTAGCGCCAGGCCAGCCTCATACCCGTAGGCAGAAGGCGCAGTGTGGTGGGCGGATAGAGGGGATATCCTGCAGAAGAAGGAAAGATCGGACAGCAACTTTGTCATGGTCATATTATCGCAATGAGAACATGAACCATCCACAAACGCTGCATCAGTGTGATAGCTGCCCAGACACGTGAGGCAGTGCCCATGGCCGTCGGAAGTGGAGAGATAACGGCCACATCCAGGAATCACACAAAGACGGAAAGGCATCTTTATAAATACGCATCTTTAATAAGACGTTCAACGTCAATGTGTGTGCTCTAATAGAGAAAATATACTCTTTAGCAGGAATATACACTCTTTTAGCACTGTCGAAGCACCCAGGGGCGAAATCTGCACTCGTTGTGCAGAAGGAGAGAAAGCCGCTGGAAATGCGCCATATATCCAACAGCCCACGCTTCTTAAGAGGTGAATGGAAGAGCAGTAGTTGCATTCCAGCTCCTTTTATACCCTTATGTCCAGGGGAGTGGCATGCAAATTCCACCGGGAGGTGTTCGGGGCTCTCAAGAGCGACCCCTAGTGTCACTACATCGACACAACGTCGAGTGAGTGACAAAAGGGGAACAATGCTTTCATAGGCTTTATATGGAGAAAATAGTGCATTTTGAACTGTTCTGAGACCAGTGCAGACAGACAGCACACTGGAAGTCATTCATTAAACAGGGAGCAAGGGAGCATCATATAACTTTCCTATAAAGCCAAGTGCATTCAAGCCAAACTTCAGATCAAAAGTTCAGTTTCAGGTTGCAGATGATGTTTGGACCACTCAACATTGTTTGCAGACATGGGACAATGCTAATCAGTACTTGGATTCAGAATGTATAATATTGTTTATACATGGGTTTGCTGTGATACAACCTCGTATCAGAATTAATTATACTAATTTCGGATTGGTAAAATGTTTCAGCACTGGCTATCACTTGTTTGTTTGACAGTGCAAAGAGAGAACATTGAAATTTTGTTCCCAAAGTAGAAAATAAAATATTGTATCATAAAAGTAAAATAAAGTAAAATAATTTAGGGTTCAAGCACAGAAGGTGCTGGGACCTTATTCTATTTGTTAAAATTTTTTTTTCTTATTGCTGGTGGTGGTGGGGAGGACGCGGTTGCCATGTTGGCACCTGATTTCAGCAGAGTGGTTGGCTGCTGGCAGAGGTGCAGTGCCAAACAGTGATTGGGAAGCATCATTTGTGCAATACCCTTGAAAAGGATAAGAATCATATAAGGAAAAAGAGGGAGGAGAGCATTTTTTGTGATATTTAATGCATTAGAACCCTGACTTGTGCAAACATTTGGTTGTGCAAAATGCTTGACAAGAGTAACCAAAGATTATGATATATATGAGCCCTGAATTGGGTGAACATTTGGTTGTGCACTGAAAAAAGGGTAACCAGTGCTGTATTTAACCCTCTGGGGTCTGAGGGTGTTTTGGTCCCTGGAGAAGTTTTGACATGCCTTGACATTTGTGCTTTTTTCAGTTGCTTAACAACATATTAATGGCTAAAGTCTGATAACACTGTATTCAGCACAAACTGGGCTTCAATAATATGTAAGCAATATGTGTGTACATGTTTGTATTTTTGAGAAAATAACGTTTATGCATGGTTTTTGAAAAAAACAAAAAATTTAAGTCATTGAAATAAGGCCACATAACACATACTAAACATTTGTTTAGTATGTGGGAAAGGGAGCATTGTTGTGCAATACCCTTGAAAAGATTACAATGTTTGGGTATGTATGGGGGAGGGGAGCATTGTTTGTGCAGTAAAAATAAATATCAGAAAAAGTTAAATGTCGAGAGGTCATTTGTTGAGAGGTGTACAAGGTCCGTGTATGATTATTCGCAGCAATTCTACCATATCAAATTCATTTTCGGTGTCAAGTGAGATGGCAGCGATTGGAGTCTGATCATTCGCCACTGACCACATGAAATTTATGAAACGCCTAATGTTATCTGAAGATCTACGGACCCGAATAAACCCCACCTGATCTATATGTATAAGAGATGTCATAACTTTACTTAATCGGTCAGCCAGAATTTTTGACAACATTTGAATGTCTAGCTTGATCAGAGAAATTGGGTGGTGACTCTTACACTCGCTTAGATCTTGGTCCTTTTTTAAGAATCAGACTGATCCGGGCTTGTGTCATGGTTGGTGGAAGCTTTCCATTCTTTAATGATTCTGCAAAAGGGATACATTAAAGCAGAAATAACATGATTTCTTTTACTCCATATGTGGCAATACCTTTAAACTTACGAGGGTGTGATCTGAGGCTAAGATGCATATGAAATGCCATATGCCATATGAATGTCACCAAATGGTTTACTCACCCATTGACTTCATGAAAGACAATACTTGTTGTGGGCATGTAAATATTTTGCGGCCATCCTTATTCCCAATTTGGCCAGAAACATCAGAGCAAAAGTGATCTTCTGTTGATTTAAGAGTTTCTTGCATTCCTTGGAATGATCACGTTTCTTTCGTCAAATTCGCAAAATCTGGGAACAAGAAAGACTGATCCGGGCTTGTGTCGTGGTTGGCGGAAGCTTTCTATTCTTTAATGATTCTGTATAAACTTCTAACAAATGTTGAGTCAGTTCTGTAGCATAAGATCTAAAAAAAATCAGTGGCCATACCGACTGGCCCGGAGCCTTGCCTGTAAGTAGGGCTTTATTTACCTCGTCAAGCTCCTCCAAGGTTATCTCAGAATCAGGATAATTTTTTTGCTCAGTTGTCAGTTTAGGGAGATCTAATGGTTCCACAAAGTTTCTAAAATCTTCATCAATAGATGAAGATGTGAAACTATAAAGCTCAAGAATTTGTAAGATTTTTATCGGATGATCTCAGAAATTTGGCCAGAATTGATCGGGGGTTTTATCAGGGCTTTTCCACACTGTTAGAATACAGTAGTATAAGTAGGAACTTATGGGCCCTAGTGCAAATGCACTTGATGCATATGTTTGTGTTGGGGGTTTGATACTGATTCACCATCAGCAATAATGTCCTTTATTCATCACAAGCTTCAAGCTTAAGAAACTGAGGCAGAACACACACACACACACACACACACACACACACATATGCACTCTAGCTGACAAAAAGCTTGCTGTCTCATTCTTAGCTGACTGCTCACTTCAAGTGAGGCCACTTTTTTATGTAACCTTGTGGAAATCACTGAAACACTGAAAGTGCTGGTTTCTGTCAGACCAAACAGGGTTGCAGCACTCAAAAAAAAACCTCTGAATATTAGACTATTTTTAGCAGTAATGTCTCCCTCAGCGGATCTCCGAGTCAGGACTCTGTGAGCTTGCTCGATTTACAATTTATGGCCTGTAATGTCAAGCAGACTCGGGAAGAGCTCGTCTAGGAATTTCACCATATCTCAGCCTTCTTCATGCTCAGGAATTCCAACAATCTGGATATTATTTCGCCAGCTCCGATTCTCAAGGTCTTCCAGTTTTTCCAAAATGTTTTCCATATCTATCTTGGTCGCTTGCAGATTAGCAGCTAATTCGCTCTCTCATGACTCCAGATAATTTATCTATCTCTCATCCTACGACAATCTTGTCTTGGACAAAGAGAATTTAATTTCCATCGCCGTAATCGTTTGACGTATTACAGTGAGATCCTCCAAGTCAGCAAAAACCTTCATCAGCATCACAGACATGCTCACCAGTTGCCACTGAATTTCTCCCACCGCACCATCCAAACGGAGTCCCTGGTCTGCGGGCCTATCTGAGCACATCTTTTAATATCTCCAGAACCTGAGGATTTTGAACTCTTTGCCATTTTGACTTCAAAGAACCGTATGAAGCAGGGTGTATGGAATCTCACCAGATTCTAACATAAAAAAAATTAAAAGCTAGCAAAGTGCACAGAGCTTGATGTTTACATGTCTGCTCCTCGCATGGCGTCACGTGACTCTCAGGGCCGCTGTAAATTCTATTTGTGCAAATTCTAATTGTGCAACTGTGCTCAAAGCAGTTTAATTAATTCCAGAACCGTAAAGGATAAAAATGTTTTTTGTATTTCTGTGAATCCATCAGTACCTCCAAATCATTTGGTCACATGAATTTCCATTTCTGCAAAAACCTTTTGTACCGTTTTGATTTGTTTGAAAAACCTGCTTTTTCGAACTCGTCCTAGGCTGTTTGCCAGATTGTCACAAAACTTTGTATAAATTATCTACAGCCATTCCTGACAAAAATGTATCAAAAGAATTTTGTTATGTCAAATCGTTCAGAAGATATTAAACGATGTTTTGGGGGTGTAGTGGGCTAAATCACTGAACTGGTAAGCAGAAGGATGTCAGTTCGATCCCCACAGCCAACACCATTGTGTCCTTGAGAAAGGCACTTAACTCAATGTTGCTCCAGGGGGATTGTCACTATAATAAGGGCACTGTAAGTCGCTTTGGATAAAAGCGTCTGCAAAATGCAAAAGACGTAAATGTAAAATGTAAAATGTATGGCCTATAATGACTAATCGACCCATATCTTGTGAGCACATATTATAAACTCAACAAAACTTAGTATACATACTCAAAAGAACATTCTGAGGTAACATGCAAAATTCTATCAATTTGGCATGGCTATAAAATAAGATATACCTAATTTCACCACTGTATTTCAGGTAATCTTAACCATAAAAGGCTGTTGTAATGGATAAGATCACATCACAATAAAACATTTAATGTCTTCAAAGAGTAAAAAAAAAGGAAATTTTTAAATATCTCGCCACAGCCATTTATTGTATACTAGATAAATAAAAATAATAATAAAAACATATTTATTACTGTTTTATATATTCAGAGTGTGCTGATGTTTAAATAATTAGATTTGTACCTCAGAAATATTTCCATGTTCATAACTGTGTAACATTCTTTTGCACACTCAACAGATTTTCCTTTCATTAATTTATCATCAAATGTGTCTCCTTGTCTTCTAAAGTTGCATACGAAGAGGTTAATTAGTGTTTGAAAAAGAAGCGTTTGGTGCAGATGTAACCTCACACCAGTACTCGCTCGCACTGCAAAGCTTAATGCACAGATCCTATCTGATCATATCCACACAAAAAAATTTGTCCCGTTTGTTTTCACTTAAGACATATTTGACTGTGCTTACAGACTTTTTAGAGAGTTTGCTTTCCTGTGCTGGAAATAAAATGCAGCATGTTTTATCTACTTACTATAAACTGCCCTGTAAAAATTAACCTATTAATCGCCTTTGAACTGATACATTGGGGAAAAGCCTGTAAAAGCAGTACCTTACAGCAATGTTGGTCAACAATACACACCAAAAATATTTAGCTATGTAACTTCAGATAGTGCTGACTTTTTTATTCTGATGAGTTCGGCTTTGTGTCATTCAAAACTGTTAGCATCCATCTGACCAAAGTATATTTATTATTCTAATGTTGCTTTTGTATACCCATAAAACGTGTTCTCTATTGCATTGAGACTATCTTTCCACTCCGTTACATATTCCATATGTGCTGGGATTTGATCCTCCAGGTCTGGTGATATGGATACTCTTTAAGACACTCCAGCTGTGTCAGACAGCTCTAATTAGTGCCCTATAAAACACCCATAGTGGCATGAATTCATTGCTTCTTTGATCTCCACTTTGGTTACAAGATGTGGAAGCTTTATATTAATGCATACTTCTTTTCACCGTGTGATCCACTTACTTTAATGAAGGGTGTCTGTCTTTGGGCAGCCTCCCAAGATTGCTGTTGTGAACTTTCTTCATTATTTCAGTTTGTGTGTGATTTAATTTCTTTATAAGGCATATTGCAAGCGGTGTTGTAAGCTAACGCGCCTAGGAGTAGCTTTGCATTCTTACTGTTAATTGTGAGAACCAAGTGAACTTCTTTTATCTTATCCATTATTCTGTGTCTCTGGTATGCTGCGAAGTGGCTAAACCAGTCCGATACGGTGGATGTACAATGGAGTGTTAATATTTGTGAATTACTTCCGGGTAGCATCAGAACGGCTTGAGTGTCAATCCCGAGTGTCACTTCCTGGTGCCGTCAGAAAGACACGAGTTTGAATCTCACTCATGCAGATGAAAAAATAAATATAAATGACAAGCACTGTTGGTCATGTTTGTGGGACTTGTGTTGTTTCTTTGCCAATAGAAGTTGGGCATGATAGATATATGACCATGCATTAAAGGCTCATGAGGATCCCTCAGTATGCATGGACTGTTTCATTATGCCCTTGTGTACAAGGGAGGCCCATTTCCATTTCTTTGGAGGTATAGTACACAGTCTCCTCCTCAGGGGGAACAAGCTAAACATATGAGAAGAGACTGTCAGTGAGGACTCTTCTTATGCAGATTCTCTGATTGCAGATCCTTTCTTCTCTGGGGCAGCAGAGGAGGATGTTGATGGGTTAACTCTGTTCCCCTCAGATGAGGAGTTGTTTGCTGAGGAACAGCATGGTGAAAAAGATTCAGCAGGGTAAACATTTATAGCTGTTAAATTAAAAGAGGTTATTGAGAGCAGCCAAAGTGTTGAATATCCCTGTGCCAAAGGAAAGGAGACAGAGGCTTGGCCTGGCCCTGTTAAGGTTCCCCTTCTTCCAGAGTTTGAAGCGGTTGTGCAGAGGCAGCTTTTCACACCCACAGCCTCTCATAGGTGGCCTGGAACCAGCAGGAGTCTATTGAATGTGGCTGGGGCAGAAAAGATTGGAAGCAGGCCATTACCCTCAGTAGACTCACCCATGGCATCCTTTGATTCGCCTTCCCACAAGTCTGTTTTAGGCAGGGCTGTCAGTCCTAGTAAAAGTTGCTCTTGTTTGCTGTAAAAGATGCACCATTTTCTTGTTATATCAGCAGGATCTGGGCCTTGAGGCTCAGAAAGAACAGGAGCCATCTATTGTGCTTGACGGGTTTAGGCAGGTTTCCTCCCTTCTGCCTGTAGTTATGAAAGAACAGGCAGAGGCAGCAGGAAAATTCATGGCATCACTGTGGGTGGCGAGGCGTCACTTGTGGCTGTCCCAGTCTCAGCTCCAGTAGGATAACCGTGACGGACTGTCTCTCCTGACGGTGTGCTGGACTCGGTCTGCCTCGGCTCCCCATCAGCAAGGGTCACAGTTTGGGCAGCCCTGAGGCCAACCCCTGGGTCCTTTCAAGTGTGACTCAAGAGTATCTGTTGCAGTTTTCCCATGTGCTCTATTGTCTCAGGCACAGGGCATGCTGTTGTTCCCAGACATTCCACCCCTCCTTCACGGGTCACCATGGGAACTCCCAGTCAGGAGGGATCTACTGTCTCAGGCACAGGGCACGCCATTTCACTCCTTCACTCAGGGTCTCAAGCTCTGGGCCTGGGCCCTGAAAGGTCTGGGTTAATAGCTATGGGACTACCAGATAGAGTGGTCAGGACCCTGAAAGGAGCTCATGCTCCCTCAACAAGAGCAGCCTATTCCTTGTGGGGGTGTTTTATCTTGGTGTGAGGGGCACAAGGTGAATCCCCTTACATCTATAGCCTGCAATATCCTACAGTTTCTGCAGGAGCAATTGGATGAAGGGAAATCTCCCACCACAAGCAGTCAGGCTGCTCGAGTGGGGAATCATAAACTATCAGAGATCTGCTGTGACATGATTTCTCAATTCCTTAAGGGTGCTCAAAATGCACAGCACACAGAATAAGACCTACCGTGCCCCAGTGGGACCTAGATCAAGTACTGATGGCACAGTACCCTCTGCCAAGAGGATTGGGGAACTTCACGCACACTCAGTCCATCAAAGCTGCTGTAGGTTCATGCTAGAGGGTTCAGGGTTTATACTGCATCCTATCTCAGCTTTTCTGCTGGAAGTGCTGTCTGATTTTCTCCTAAATAAGTCTACAGTCTAAAGCTTCATCCATTTTTCTTACCACAAGAAAGTAAGGGGATTGAACCAAAATGGTCAAAAATTTGCCCGGTGAGAACACTATCAGTGTATCTACAGCATACAAAGGCATTCAGACAGACTGATCAGCAGTTTGTATCCTATAAATCAGAATGTCGGGTCATGCCACTATGTAAGGCGAGGCTATCGCGTTGGGTTGTAGAGACAATCTAGATGGCCTATAAGGAAACGGACGGACTTCCATTGCTAGGACTGAGGGCACACTCAACACGAGGGGCAACCTCATGGGCATTGTGGCGGGATGCCTCTCTGAAGAAAATTTGTGGTGCAGTCACGTGGTCATCTCCGTCTACCTTTAATAGGTTTGGGGAGCTGGTGCTAAGAGCAACCAGGAAGGAACTTGTCATCTAGGCTGGGCTTCACGTCCAGCTGTGGTGTCATCCTTGCATTGGGCAGGGTGATAGCTAAGGCTTCTTTCCCTCCATTCTTGCATCTTGCAAGGGAGTGAGCCGTTGATAGCATTTGGCGCCTGGCTCGACACAGGTAAGTATGTAATATTGTATATAGTTTATCTGTTAATTGCACCTTCCCTTTACGGTGTGTCTTACAGAGTCTAGCTGTACATATGAAATATAGATATATAATATCTTCACCCTGAGGCCACTCTGGGACATGTTCCGATCAAAAGATAGCAATGAATTCACATCGCTATTGGTGTTTTATTGGGCACTACTTAGGGATGGACCAGCACAGCCCGAGTGTCTTAAAGAGTATCTACGTCACCATATGGAATACATATGGAATACGGGGGAGAGGAGTGGAGAGATAGTCTCTTCACTCAAAGAACAAAGGTTACATCGTAACAAACATTATTTCTCCATAAAACAATTTAACCACGTACATAACTAAAACATTTGAACTTTCGCAGTGTTCCGCAATAGATGCAAAATAGTTATTGTGAGCAAGCATGACTAGCAGAGGTGCAACTGTATATCTTGTATAACCATTTTTACATGCTACTAAATGATTGTTTGTCATTCTATGACCTTGCTCTATTTAAAAATGGATCTTTTAGCCTGCACATTATTTTTTATATATTGGTGCAATAAATATAAACTTAATTTGTTATAATCTGTTATCCTTCTTTTTTATTTATTTGACATCCATGGCTTTTTATCAAAACAGACAATTTAAAATATTTTTATTGTGCAACTGTTGAGCATTGTTGGGTGTAATGTGTTACAAGTGTAAGCAAGCGTTAAGTAATCAAATGAGTTTTTTGAGTAAATGAGTAAAGTTACACAATATTTTTTTAGAGCATAATATCGGAGTTACTTTTTTAAATAAAGTAACGTGTTACTTTTGTACTGCTCTACTTTCCCTGTATTGTGAGAAATCGATAGTAAAGGTGTGCAAACTTTTGGAAGGAGACAGTGCATGATGGACATCGTAGTTCTATAGTGTGTTAGGCCAGAGACTATTTAGAATAGACGAGTCACTTTAAATGAATGGGAGAAATTGGAATGCCCAACCAAGAAGCTCTAGCACCCAACAGTCAATGGATGTATAAAGGAAGTTCCGCCTTGCAGGTAAAAGAGCCAGTCATATTAGATACATACATCGCCTGTCAATCAACTCACTAAAATGCATGTGCATTTGCTATACAAGCCAGGAAAATTGCATGTTTTACCGTAATATTTGTTCAACATTCAGTTGAAACATGATTGATTCATGTGTTAATACACACTGCATTAAAAAATCAGTAAACACATTTAGGCAGAGATTATAAGACTAGTCTTACACTGGTCACGACATGATAGACAGAGTGAAATACTCACTCAATTCACTGATTTATGCAGTCGAACTGCTCCGTGTTACAGCTCCCTATAACTGGGAGAATGTAATGAGAAAAGCTGACTCTAGATTAATTGCTCTGAGCAACGTCCTATATCGATTGTGTACACAGAGAAAATGTCTTAGTTTCTAAAAAGATTAGAAATTTTTGTTCTATAATAAAGTAGTTTGATTCATGAATCAAATTGTTTTTATGAAATTTTGGTAGTGTTAAAAATTTTTATATTCAAGTTGTATCAACATGTGCTTTTGAAGTTGTATGCGATCAACCAGTGGAGTCTGTACACACCGTGGATCAACTCAAAACAAGCTGCACTGAGATGACTTAAGTGAAAAATATGTTATTATCAAACACATTCCTTACATGTTAGGCTGGCATTCCCCACCAAATTCTATCCTGACTTTTGAAATACATCTTAAGTTGACTCTGATATTTTCAATGGGCACAGCACAGCATATGATGCTGGTTCAAGTGCAGAACTTCGCTGCTTTAGGTAAGACAGTGGTTATTCTTCATTATTCTTATTGGCTGCCATGTTGATGGAAAAACAAATCATGCATATTCATGCATTTTATCTTTATTATAAATATGACATGAAGATCTACTTTCTAAATATCTACTTGTTTAAAATGTTGTTTTGACATGAGTGTTGTACAGTAGCTAGCATGACATATAATGTATCTTGTATCCATTGCATGGTTTATATGTATGGATTGCATAGCATAGCAGAAAAGAAAGTGTAACACATTAATCTGATCAACACATTAATCATGCACTAACACAATAATATAATGATTGATGGATAAATTTGAAAAAATCAGTGACTCTATCCTTTATGACTCTATCCTAATGTTCATGGTATTGGTGTCTTTTAATAGTTGTGCCTATATTTCTGTGACTGCTGTCTTAAGATTCCTTGTATCATGCTGAGTATGCTGATACTCAGTTTGCCATAACTAGCCATATTTCTTGTATGCCGTTTTGAATTTCATGAAAACATACCAATTCCTTTTTCCAATTCCTCTTCGGTCGAAAGTCCAAATTGCTCGAAATTTGTCATGTGTCATCTAGGGACATTCATAACAAAAAGTTATCAAAAGCTTTTTGATAGACTAAACTCAAACAGCACTTTGACGAATTGGATGGCAAGATGCCAAAAAGCATCAGAGGCTGTATCTCAATGATGCTTTGCTGTATTGACATGGACAGCACCACACAAATTCGGTGACAGTGCCAACTATTGGTCAAATTTCTCATGAAATGTTTTGTTTTATAGCCATATAAGTCTATTTATTAAATTTGTACAGCTTTTCTTAAAATCATTATCAGAAATGTCCAATCATATTTCCTTATATGCTGATGGTTTGCCTGGCCCTGCAATTGCTGCTTGTTATTTTTATTCATGCAGACCAAACCATCATAAATATCATAATAAAATAAATGAAAAATAAACAAATACAATTATATTGCTTTAGCTTATATTAGGTGCTTACAAGCTATCTGAATGATGCTTCAACATCATGGCACATGTACTTAAAGGCCCTATGCCTCTTTAACCCCAATAACTGCTGCTTGCAACTATTTTTATTATTATTATTATTCTACCCAAAAAGCATATGGGCAGCCAAAACATAAGTCCGAGAGACACCAAACTTGGCAGGATGGTCCTAACTTCCCCCACTACTCAGGCGCATACGCACAACTCCATTCGACTCTAGGTGGTGCTATAGTAAGCACTTTTACTTTTGGCTCATATCCTCAAAACCATAAGGGTTAGAATCCAAATGATTGTTTTCTCTGATTCCTTGGGTCAAGTCAGACAACACATATATCCGTATGCCCGTTTAAATTTTCCGGCATTTTGAATTTTCTGAAAAACATACTTTTAAAAACTCCTAGGCCGTTTGTCCGATTTGCTTGAAATTTTGCATGCATCATCTAGGGACCATCCTGACAAAAATGTTTTCAGATTTTTAATTTGTCAGATTGTTTTGAAGATATAAGCTAATTAATTCTTTGGGTGTGGCCAACATTTTCTTAATGGCCTATATCTTCTGAATGCAAAGTCCAAACTTTACAAAACTTGGAATACTGATATCAGAACATTTTAAAGATACATGCAAAGTTTCATCCAATTACACCTATAGGGGGTGTTACAGCTGAAAATTCCTTATAACTAAAAAATATAATATATAATTTTATAAAATAAAAATTTTAAAATTGGCATGCATCATCTCTAGGTCAGTTGCTAACATATCCTTACAAAAATAATTAGACAAATCAACAAAAATGGCTGCCAGCAGCCAATCAAATTTCAGCCACTAACAACAAGCATTGCAAATGGCCGATCTTTGCAAAATTTATGGTGCAATAAATGTTGTGCCTCTTTGGATTTTCTGAAAACCCTACTTTTGTGAACTCTTCCTAGGCTGTTTCTCTGATTTGCACTTATCATCTAGGGACCATCCTGACCAAAAAATATATATATTTCTGATTTTTGATTTGTCATATTGTTTCAAAGATAAAAGCCAATTAATTATTTGGGTTTGAACAGTAACAACTACTATGCCTTTATTTGCATGCACAAGGTGACATGACATGACAAAACTTAAAGCATATAGACACCAGGATAGTCTGAGGACATGTGCTAAATGTAATCAATTTCCTCTTGTCAACAGAAAAGAAAAAAAGAAAAGAAAATTATTTCAACTGTAGTTGACAGATGAAGGATGTACTACTGATTTTGTCCACTAGATGGAGCAGCAAGTTAAGAGTTATTGCTCTTGTAATGTAATATCTGTGCAGTAAAAATAGCAACAGTTATCCAACAAATGAAGAGCCCTATGAAATCTGTTTACGGTTTTCCTCAAGTTCAGTTTTCCCTTATTTAATTGTCCAACAATCCAAAATCTCATTTATGCCTTGTAAGTCAAGGGATGTACTGAAGGGGGCCTGGCGAGCTCAGCAATTATAGATGCTGGCTACCACACCTGGAGTCAAAAGTTCGAATCGAAGGCTTCCTAAGCAACTAATTGACACGGTTGCTAGGGTGGGTTGAGTCATGTTGGGTTAACCTCCTCATGGTCGCTATAATGTGGTTCTCGTTCTCAGTGGGGCGAGTGGTGAGTTGTGCATGGATAGTGTGAAGCCTCCACAAGCGCTAGGTCTTCACGGTAGCGAGTTCAACAAGCCACATGTTAAAATGCGTGGATTGACATCTCAGACATGGAGGCAATTGAGATTCGTCCTCAGCCACCCAGATTGAGGCGAATCGCTATGCTACCATGAGGACTTAGAGCGCATTGGGAATTGGGCATTCCAAATTGGAGGGAAAAGGGGAGAAAATCCCAAAAAACAAATAAAGGATGTATTACTGATATTGTCCACTAGATGGAGCACCAAGACTAAAAATCCTTGAAAATTCGCTTTTAATATGATTTTGTCTTGAAATCCAAATCCTCTATTGTCTTTCTGTTGTCATTCTAATAAAATTCAAATTTTGCAACTGTGATAAAAAATCTTTTGGAAGAAATATTACACAAAACAACTGTCTTTTTATTTAATTTTTTATTTATGCTTTTCCCAATATACATTGTTCCAACGCAGCTTTACAGAAAATCCTCTGTAATATCTTACAGTCCCTCTCCAGTCACTGTTTTAACCCTTGAAAACTCAATTTTGTTAATCAAAATTACATATATAAAAAAAATTCCATGAAAATAAACCATTCATGCCTTAAAATGGCTTAGATATAACTCTACATCTTTGCCTCATTTAGTGTGCGTGAATCTATGAATATACAAATGAGTCCCTGCCTCTTTTACCACTCACCCCTGCACCGCTCGCCTGCAGCTCGAGCTACCTGCTTACCTTCAACTCTGTTCACTGTAGAAGTTCTAAACACTACACAAGGGTAAGTGGTTGGAGTAATTCAGCCATATATGTTCAAACCGGAAACTGATTCTGAAGAAGAAGAACAACAACAACAACAACAAAATGCATAGGGTCACCTACAAGTCGATATATCACAATGGTAATGTATTTTAAGTATCGCTCTGTTTTTGGGTAAAATTTTCAAAACACTTCTCTGAAAAATGACCAAAAAAAAAAAGTTTTCTCTAGAGGTTTTGCTGGGACATTACGATTTTTCCAAATAAACTGCACCCATTTATCTCAGATTTTACTTTGGTAATGCATTAATTCTTACCATTTGTCCTTTCGCAACTTTGCATCAGAAAACAGAACATGTCTTCTCCTGATAGCCCTTGCTTTGCCGTAGTGTATTCTGTTGATATGGAAAGCCCCACCCCACAAATTGAAGGGATTGGTTTCTTAGGTTTGTGACGTATGAAACCCTGGCTGTCTGAATCCATTTTTTTTTAATTGTCTTTGGTAAACTGCAATTCCAAGGCGAAAATGCACAGCCATGGAGTTGACTACTGATTTCACTCATGGTATGTCTTCAAGTATATAAAAACACCATATAGACATGTAAACAAGGTTAAAAACTTAATTTTCACTGGAGGGTCTTTAAAAACATGAATAACCAACACTCAAAAAAACATATGGTTGCAAATGTATTTTAAATGTGTTTAGCGTAAGACCCAAGCATGACTGTTGTGTGCATTTTCCATTTCCCTTTTTGATTTTTAACTAGTAGCACCTAATATCCAGTACATGAAAAAAAAAAGATTAAAAAGAAGAGCAAATTTAGAAAACACTGTTTGTCTTAATATGGGGACAGTTTATTTATCAAATTGGTTACATACCAACACCCTGGAAGCCACCCATGACACAATACTAGTGCTCTCTAGAAACTACTTGTATACTACAACTCATACTCTTCCATGTACTCTTCTATTTAAATTTTCAGATCATTACTGAATATGAATACGAATTGCAATAATACCACCCTACGATTCTTTATATTTTGAGATAGCCAGGCTTCACAGCTGTTTATATAATTTCTAAAGCTACGTTCACACTGCCAGCAGCACGCAGTGACAAAACAAACTCCTCTCATTAATTTTCAATGAGAGCTGGCAACCTCCGGCAACACGAGTGATGGCAACCGTTGGCGACCATTTGTGGGCATTTCCAGCGACTCGACAAGTTGAGAAATGTTTAACTTTATGCAAATGAAGTTCGACTTTTGGGAGCGACATCCAATACGAGAGAAGACGGTAGAGTTCACGTGATCCTTCTCTCTCTCAGCTCCTGCAGTGACGGAAAGATGGGGGAAAGGCTAATCGTTGCTGTTAGCAATTTTCCAGTGCTATATATGTCTCTGCCCACGTACAGGGATATATGTAAGAAAAATTATGCGTGGAAAGGTGAATCTGAGATCTCGGGGATTCCAAGTAGGTTTAAATCATCAAATAGCCTGTAAAATTAACTATTAAATTATTTGTTTTCAAAATGTGTTACGTGTATGACAGCAAACAAAACCGTATAAATGATCAGATATAGTGAATAAATGTACCATACTAATAACCTTTCTAATATTTTAATAATAATATTATTTGTATTAATATTAAATGTAAAGAAACAGTGCTGTTTAGACTCTCCATACACACATACGTGTACGCAATGTATACAATGTAATGTATACTTAGGTATATACTATATATTAATATTATAATATTAATACTGTATTAATTAATGTACTGTATACTTATGCATACTGTATATATTAATACAATATATGTATTCTGTGAGATATACTGTATTTACAGTTTATATCTTACAGAGTATATTGCATTATATTACAGAATAAATAATATACTATTGTTACTCATTACATCTGATCATAAATTGTCATATTTTGTTGTAAATTGTCATAAAAGGAGTGTGTGTGTGTGTGTGTGTGTGTGTGTGTGTGTGTGTCGTTTATTTGGATTGTTAGTGGAAGAATGCAAAAAGAAATGGAAAAACCTCCTTGACATATACAGGTGAGAATTAAACAAATTGAAAGACAGAAAAAGTGGCTCAGCAGCTGATCACATTGTAAGTATAGTGCCATCGTGGGCTTCCTCATGCCTTTTATGGAGTTCAGAATCACCAGTGAAAACATGCGTCAAGGGGTTCTTTTGCTATTTTGGCAACCGAAGTCCAAAACCAACAAAGGAAGGCAGTGCCAGTCAGACAGCCAGCAGGTCAGGGAGAACCAGACAGCCAGCAAGATCCACTCAGCAACCAACCAGCCACAGTAACCATTCAGCCAGATCCTGCAAGCAGCCAGCTATATCCAACCAGCAGTCGGCAGAATACAAGCAGCAAACAACTAGGTCCAGGCTGAAAGGGAATGGAATCAAGACAGGAGGAAGAAAAGGCAATAACTCTTTTTGAGAAACATCTAATTTCAGCATTAAATAGGGCAGAGGCAGCACCATCTCATACCCCACCAGCATCTGAAGACCCTTATTAACTTTTCCTCCAGAGCCTGCTGCCACAAATCAAACAATCTTTGAGGCATAGTGCAGTCAGGAACAGGAAGAGAGCGGGGTACAGCTGACAAGGCCTTGAGGGGTGTTCGTAAGCTTATTTACCCTCGTGGTCCTGTCAGCAGTACCCTGCAGGCGAGGTTCATAATGTTTGTGTTTTTTGCTGATTATGTTGGTTATAAAAAAAAACAATAACTGTAAGGTATTTTTTTTAAATAAATACATTTGTTTCAGACTTTTCAAGCTGTTTCATTTTGTGATTATTGTTAAGGGGATAGTTCTTCTGCATAACACAAATTATATTTTGAAGAATGTCTAAGAGCTTTTGTCCATGCAGTGAAAGTCAGTGGGGTCCAATATTGATTTGATAGATGAAACTATTTAGTATATATTAAAGTTCATAGCCTTTTATAGTGTGATTACCATACTGCAGTCACTATAGATGTTATGCTTCATTATTCTTACTTATTAATTTATATTGCTGTTATGTATTAGGGGGGGATGTGTTTAATGGGCATATCTAATTTTGTAGCCATCGTTGTTTCAAGAAATTACACATGGAATCATTGCTCTTTTATTATAATGTGGGTGGCTCTTAAAACAGCCTTTGGTTTGGTTCTGAGAAGAACATTTCATGCCTGTGACACCTGTGGCTGCCAGGGAACTGCACCCTCAGCACAGAAGTAGTCAACAAGGGTCTTCCTCACATGCATTGCTTCACATGCTGCATTGTTGCTCCCTACTTTTCTGATGTTCTGCAGTGCAGAGGCTTCTCTGTCAGCAGCAGGGGTTAGTGGGTCCCACCCAGTCCTTGTTGTCCTTCACAGAATGTTGTGTAGAACTCTGGTGGCCTTCACACAGGCTTCCGCATTGGCAGGGCTGACACCAATTACACACCGATACATTCGCCACTGTGCTGCGATACCAAACCCATTCTCAACAGTCAGTCTTGCCTTTGAAAGCCTGTAGTTGAACACCCTGTGTCTACTGGAAAGGGTGGTACCTGGGAAGTGTCTCATCAGGTCTCTGCGGAGAGGGAAGTCTTCATCTGCCAGCAGCATGTCCTCTGGTAGGCCAAGGTTTCCACTGCTAAGAGTGTTACCAAAGGAACTATTCCCACCATCACTGATCTTCCCAAAACTGCCAACCTCTATTGTATTTGGCATCTACAACTGCTAAGAGGACAATAGAGAATGTTCCCATGTCGTTGTAGAATATTGATCCAGAGTTGTTGGGAGCCTGGCTCAGTGCATGCTTCCCATCATTAGACCCTAGACATTTTGGAAAATTCCAGCGATGGTGGAACTCTGCTGCAATGTTCTGCCAATCTTTGGGAACAGGCATGTAGTCCTCCACCAGGGAGTCCCAAATGGCCTTTGCCACTTCTGCCACAATACTAGCTACAGTGCTGTGCCCAACACAGTAGCTGAAGGCAATACTGCGAATCCCCTGCTACAAGGAACCTGTGGAAATGTGTATTAACAAAGCAGAAATTTATATGAAAAGCATATTGACCTACAAAAAACATACATGACAGTTATAATTATATATATATATATATATATATATATATATATACTGTATATGTATATACTGTATAAGAAACAGCTTTATCTGTATTAAGAGTCAAAGAACAACTGTATATTATAACATGTTGAATCATTAAAACATACATGGAAGTTAATTCTAGATATTACATAATAAACATTCTATCTGAATTAAACGTGACATAATGCCCTCTAAATCTATTAAAATTTTCAAATCAACCAGGTTCAGTAAACGCATTATGATTTATATACTCACCGTAAGCAAATTGATAGTCGTTCACCAGGGGAAATGGCTTGGCGGAAGCTCATGTTATCCTTTGTAATCAGGGGACCCACCCTCCGCAGCAGCTCAGCAAACTGGGTCCTATCAAGCCTGAAGTACTGCTTCAGCAGGTGGTACTCGACGTGCTGACTCCGAGCCTGAATGGTTTCATGGACCCAGACAGACCGGTGTTTGCGCTTTCGCCACAGATAAATAGCCGCAATGGCAAAGAGCATGCCTTGTTTCTCGTTCATCTTTGATATTAAGCATTTTATGTACTGATTCCATTTATATTTAGTCTTTTCCCAACAAAATATTTGTTTTTAGTAGCAAAAAAAATTATTCGCTGTCAACAACAATGGAATGACATCCATGAATATCATTCATAAACATTGCTAGGCAACAAGTAGTGGGAACAGCAACTAGCGACATGCAGCGACAAAGTCGCTGGCAGTGTGAACACAGCTTAAGCCTTCTGTCAGGCCGAAGCAAATCCTGAGACAAAAACATACACAAAATGGAGTTGTAATCATAAGCTCCCTGCTGTCAGTCATATAATGGTCTACAGGAGTGCTGTCAGCCTCTGTGAATTAAATAATTAGCACAGGAGCACAGTGGTACAGATCAATTGCTGTAAATGGTATAGACCTCCAGTTGCAGGCAACTGTAGAGCAGGAAGCAGGTGCTAATGTGTGATGCCATCATGGCAGCAGAATATGCCTGATTTTGTCTTTTAGTTTACAAAAATCTCAGCCACTCTGTTGAGCAGGTTTGTGGAAACACGAATGGTTAGGTGTGTAATTTGTAGAGAGATGATGATGATATGTGATAGCCTCTGGAAAAGGGATTCTGTTCCTCTGTGAGAATAATTGATGGACGTTTTGAGGAGGAGGAGAAGACGGCTTTAGTTCTAAGAGCTGAGTATGAAATAACAGGGCTGCTGATTACAGTTGATTTAGCAGCAAATCACCACATTCTTAATAAAACAACTGAGAGACAAAGAAGAGTTGTGTTAATGTAACAGGGGGAACAATAGAGATAAGAGACAGAGAGCAAGAAAGGGGCAGCAAACCATCTTTCATAGCTCAGGAGACTTAATGGAGTTCTCAGAAATGTTTCATTTAAGTATCTTAGAAACTTTGTCTCAGATCATTCTAAAATTAATTAGGAGAAATAAAAAGATACAATTGAGACACTCATTGACACAGCAAGAGTATAGAGATATAAAATGAATGTGGAAAGCAACAAAAGATCCACAGATTTCAATGAGAAATATTTGAGTTCATATCGAAGTCTCTGACTTTTGATCGCCAACTTTGATATCTTGGAAATGGATAGCAATTTATCCAACCTATTAACAGGTGACGTTGAAAAGTTGTTTTTCCTTGCTGTCACAGACCTACGACCCTTTTGGGGATTGCGACTGTTGAGAAACACTAAACTAGAGAGTAAATGAGAGAGTCAAAGAAAGTGCTTCTGCAGAGACAAATGGACAGGCATGAGTGTTCTTTAATTCCCTGGCTTCAGGCAGTTCATTAGCATTGTAATGAAAATCCCACAACCAAAGTGGCCGTGGATGAGATAATTTGGAGTTATTTTATTTAGATCTAAATGGGTGACTCCTGCATTTTGTCTGTCATTAGTTACTTAGTTAGATACTTCCTGTTGGATACTGTAAGTTTCGTGACCCTCTGAAGCAGACTGCAGGCAGCGGATTTCCGAAACGTACTTTAGAATGGCAGGGGAAGACTTATATTTGAGGAAATCTCTACCTGATTGGTAAGGTTTAGGGTTATGTGTAGGTAATAGTTTCTCCAATCATGTAGCCCTTTCCTGATTAATATGACTGAATTGTCCAATCAGGTATTACCTTCCTAATGAGTATAAGTGACTCTTCCCCTACCATCCTACATTTTGGAAATTAGCCTCCAGGCATCATAATCAGTAGTCTCAGCCCCAGACAACATGCCAATGGACAGTCAAAATACACAATTTCCAGCAGTAGGATACTCTAAGCAAGTATGTGAACATTGACGCTTCTAACTACCGAAGCTCAATTTCGTGTGTTGTTGTAAATTATAACACATTGCTGCAAGGGGTTTTATAGCAGATATCAATACGAACTCATTGATTTTACATTGAGTTTATCTCTTTCAAGCCAACTCCTGTCATGGCGAAGCAGAAATTTGAAGAGTATATTGCAAAGCAAGTATGCTAAATTCAATATATTTATTTGAAATTACCTGAATAATAATGCATTCAGTTTGATGGTACAGAATTTTGAAGGTAACTCTGTTGCCCCCTTGAGTACTGAGGTTTGTTAACACCACAACATCTCAATAATGCACATTAAACAGGGTCAGCTGGGCCACGCATTGACACTTTGTTGGCCTAGACTGTGCAACTGCATATTTCTGGCCTTTGAGTGCACCATTTTTCATTGGTCTGACAGGAAACAAAGTTTATAAAGTACCAGGCTGATACAATTAGCACATCATATGAAGAACAAGCCATTGGGTTTGCCAATATACTGATTGTCTTAAAATCTTTGAAAGATTCAAGCTACTATGTATTCTAGCATTTTTCTTTGTTTTCAGTTTCTTAGTAATTAGCTGGTAATTGATACTTTTGGAGAGACAGAAATTCTGACAACACAGCCAACATTCTTTTCTACTAAATTAATTAGGGTTGTCTATACAATTCTTCAGATGTACCTGCCTCTTAATATCATAAAAAGTGAACCATGTTGGGCTTGAGGGATTCTTGACCTGAATCAGTTGCAAATTGAACCAGATTTAATGCTTATAGTCAAAAGTCTGGCTAGACAAAACTACTTGATCAGTGACCACTCTCGTTGAATTGAATTCATTTTCAGGATTTTCTAAGCTGTTCACTTACTTGATCAACAACATTGCTTCAGAGTTGATCAACACCCCAAACCCCACTAATGTCATTTTCAGCTAACTCTCACTCAGTTTTCCACTTGGGATCCATTTGTGATGAATTGTTAGTGTTTAAATTCTCAACTTTGATTACATGTTTTGATTGCCCAGTTGAAATGCATAAACAAATGGATTCTATTCAGCCAATTATTTTCAGTTTATAACCCAAGGGAATCAATATAGCTTTCTATTTCAGAGCCAAATCTACTCTTAATACCGACCACCTTATCGGACTCCAACATTACATGGATTTGTCCTCATTTCTGCCCTGTTCTGGTATATTGGCAGGATGGCTACTTTAGAAGTTTCAAAGTGTCTCAAACTGTATATCTCTCATTGTCTTTCCCACAGAGAGGAGGGTCAGCCCATAACTGTGAACAGCTAAAGGTGGGCCAGGTAATCTTAGAGGTAAACGGTGTGTCTCTCCGAGGAAAGGAACATCGGGAAGCTGCTCGACTTATCGCAGAAGCCTTTAAAACCAAAGAGAAGGACTACATTGACTTCTTAATCACAGAGTTCAATGTGACTCTATAGGACCGAATGAGTCACATGATGCTCTTCTATGGCAGACTATGCAGGAAGAATAAATAATGTGTTACATGGTACACTTGAACTCATCTTTCTCTGTAATGTTTGAAAGCTGATGCTGTTTGAAAGGCCATCCTATGTGCATCAACTCCGCTTTGACCTTTCAGATGGCAAATGCCAGAAAGGAACAAAAGTTCAGTTTATTCTGGGCAGGTTGTTTTAGAAGATGTAACCATCATTTCAGTTTATCCTTTATCAGTTTGGTCATCTGACTGCAATACAGGAAAGGCTCTTAATGTATAGAGTGTTTTTGATATGCAATACTGTCAGTGTCATGGAGTACAGACCTAACTTCCTGTCCTGGTGTGGAGGTTATTGTGAATGTGGAAATCATTGTTGTTGTTTTTTATAAATATATATATATATATATATATATAAAATCTGTGCAAATGGATACAAGGTATTTACAAATATATATTTAAAGTTTAAGAGGTGGACATAACTACTGATTATCAAAAATATAGTGACTAACCACATAGAAATAAGTATTAAAACAATTTTCAGCTTCCCATTATGGTTTTCTGTAAACAAAATTGCTAAAACATCTATCATGATTTAGCTAGTAAGCTCATCGTTTTTGATTATCATTTGTGCTGTTTTGCTGTTGATTACATTCTGAAGTAATTGGTTTTAAACTGTGGCAATCAGCCACTGGGACAGAAAATGCTCATCAGAGACAAAAGTTCTGTTCCAAATATCTAGTGAGCTGCCTATATAGGCAACATTTTAGAGGCTGAAACATACTCTACGCAAGTATGACGCTACTAGCTATGATTTCATGTATTGTTGCCTTCTAAAATATGTGTCAGACCACAATTTAAGTACTCATTGCATTCTCAACGTTGCCACAAGGAGCGCTTTAGCAGACATTAGTATGAAATGTCTGCTTCTACTGTGAGTTTTCTCTTTCAAGTGAACTACTTTCATGTTAGACAGTTTGAAGTGCATAATGCTGAGCAAGTAAGTTAAAGTCAATATATTTATAGCAACATCCCCAAATAACAGCACATCTAGTTTAATGGCACAGAATTTTGAATGCAACTCTATTGCACTCTTGAGTGCTGAGGTTTGTTACCGCCACAGTAGCGCAAGAACGCATTAAGCATGCATTGATCAAACGCTCGTATCTGCATACATGTACTTGCATCAAGTATGTTTCTGGCCTAAGGCATCATAAGCAGGCTCCTGATGTGAATGCTTTTCCAAAACAAGCATCCCTCATTTTGTCAAATTCTAAAGGGAGCACCACATGCATACTTTGCTGAGAAGGCAAGTCCATCGAAGATGGCAGATGAAGTGAGGGAATTTTCTTATAATTTGTTCAATAATAAAAAATATGTATAATTAGCTTAGCAACATGCTAACTTCAAACTTCTTCGAAAGTAAAGTCAAAGTATACTTCGATCAGATGCAAATGCTGAGCACACAGGACGCGTGACGCAAATCTCGTCATCAGCAGAGTGCTTGAGCACAATGCGTGCATCCCAATATGTCAAACCGTGCTTCTTGTAATGTGATTGGAATTACGTATTTTAACTAATTAGTTGGTCCACAAGGTGGCAACACTTATATTTGAGCCATTGTTGTCACGAAGAAATGGTAGAAGAAGATGTAATCGCTGGTAATCATCAGCAGATGAAGGTAAAAACAACAATAGTAGATGTGCACATCAAGAGCGCTTGTGTGAGGAGGTCAGAGAGAACCTCATTTGTACAACTTGAGTATGAAGCGATATAAAGACATCTTTACTAAAGTCTAAACTCCTGAAGAGAAATAGTCTGGTGTCTTATAGCAGTCGTAGCATGCGTGCGCCAACTGTCTGTGTATGTATGCACTGTAATATGGTGTGTAGTTTGAAAGGCACAGATGCTGAATGTTTGCATCAAAATCGAAGTATAGTTTAGGCTGAATTGTGAATCAAATCTCCTGTGCGCTTCAGGTTTGGAGTGCTGTTTGTGTGCCACTCTGAGTTGCTCCTAAAATAGAGTGCTCCAATTTGATCACTAACAGTGTGAGGTTTCATTTCAGTTTGGATGCTGCCAGTGTAGGCAGTAAACACCAAGGCAACTCACTAGGTTTTGTAATGGAGCATAAATGGGTATGCGGTTGAGTCTTTGAAACAGCTCAGTTTTAGTTAGATTGAGGGATAAAATGAGAAGAAACTTTATGCAATTACGAGTGATGTATAAAGAACTTGACACGGCAATCAGATGTGCAGTCACTGAAACTAATGAAAGTTCAGATCTTCAACAAGGGATCTGATTTGTGGACTCAGAAAAGGTAAAGCTGGGAAGAATAGATGGCATAAAGGAACAATGTGACAGTGAGAGAGAGAGAGAGAGAGAGAGAGAGAGAGAGAGAGAGAAAGACCCAACTGAGACACAATCACTTCCACCTCAAGCTTTTAAATATTGACTAGTCCAAGCACATGACTGCTCTTTCCCACCTGCCCACCGTCTGTAATATGACAGCCATCTTAAGCCCGCCTACATCACACACATCATATGACTCCTCTGTAAACACTGACATGCAGTGTTATTTATTAGACTCAAATGTGGAAATTTTAACAGTGTATGTATAGTATATCTATATATTTTGAGTAAATTACTTGTAAAAGATTAATAATATCACCCTTAAAACTTTTCTTTTTTATAGCTGAGGTACAGTAGAAAGTTTAATAACTTCTTCAAAAGATTGTTGCATCTAAAGGATTGACTGCTCCATTTTTGTTTCTTTGTTTTGTGTATTGCATATTGTGTTTATCCTCATCTGTTGTACTTCCCACACTCGGGTATATTTGCAGCTTAACTCAATCAACTCAAAGCAGTAAAGCTTTTATCAAGGCAAATAAACCGATCAGCAACAACATTAAAACCACATGCCTAATATTGTGTAGGTCCCCCTATCCCAGATAACAGCTCTGTACAATTTTGGTGAGAAGAATATCATCTCAGAATGCTTTTCTGAAATGCGGGTTGGCGCTGTTTCGGTGACACGAGAGGGACCTACACAATATTACGCAGGTGGTTTTAATGTTGTGGCTGATCAGTGTATCTTTTCCCCTGAAATCTCACTTCTGCATACGCCTGTCTGACAGGATTACGAATGATCTGTCTGCTTTTGTCAATGCATTCCTCGTTGCTTTTACCACAGGTGCAGAAAATTCACAGCAAAGTCCTGAGTGCACAAAGGTATAAGGTATGAAAGGCAGGCACATCTGAAGCCGAGGAGAGAAAGATGCATCCCACAGATGCAGCTCTTCAAATGGAAAGCAGTTCTGTCTAGCACACATGTGAGGCTATAGAGCTGTTTTTTGACAACAATACAGATCAAAGAACAAAATATGTCAGACCTTGTCAACATTCAGATGTGCATAAACATACAGTTACTCAAAGAAAATTACCCAAACAGATGTGAAGAAACAAGATATTAAACACATAATCAGGATTGGGGCAGACAACATGTAATAATTTGAGAACCAACCATTGAAAAGCATTGAAAACCCCTTATTGGTTGACATTCATTTTAATATTGGGGAAGCTGGGACACAACATATCGAAGGGCTTGTCTCTTTAAAAGACAACAAAAAAAATAAAACATGTTTAAAAATAAAATATGTTTTAGTTATGTCAAACCATGACCTATAATTTGCTACTACCTGGTTAGACATGGGGGAACATTCTAATTCTAGAGAGCATTAGATTGGACAAAAATCTGTGAAGTGCAGGATGAGTCATCAATTTTATTGGTCCATTTACTTGGAAGATGAAAAAAAATGATTTGCTAAAAGTACATTTTGCAAACTTTTAGGAGTCCACTAGCCTATATGCAGCCTGTTCTCATGAAATTTCTGTGACAATGGCAAAATTTTTTCAAACCAAAATGTTTCAAAATGTGTTTCATTAAATGTTTTGCTGCAGTTTCCAAAGAAATGTACAATGGGATGCACTAAAATGAGTGAAATGGTGTCGTAATTAGACAAGGTTTTTAAGATGAATGTAGATGGATATTTTAATTAATAAAACGTACTTCTCTAACCTAAAACTTTAGCCTAAGCATAACCAATAATGTTTTAAAAAGATAAATGAGAGTGGTCACATGATGCAGACGTGTGAGTGGCTAGCTCTGTGCACTTTGCTGTTTTTTTTATTATTTTCATGTTATAACGGGTGAGATTCGATACATCCAGTTACATATTTACTCTTTGAGGTAAACATGACAAAGAAGTAAAAATTAGATCCTCAGAGTCTGGAGACATTAAAAGATACTTACGTGCTCAATATGAAGAATCCCCTTTGAGGGGGGATTCGTCTGGAGAAGAAATCCAGTGTTAACTGTCCAACATCTTGGTGATGCTGATGAAGGTTGTTGCTGACTTGGAGGATCTCGCTATAATACATTGAACTATTACAGCAATGGAAACAAAATTCTCTGAGTTGGTCACAAGAGTGGCAGATGTTGTGAAACAAATTGATTATCTGGGGTCATCGTAAAGGAAATTATCCGCTAATCCGCCCGTGTCCAAAACAGACTTGGAATACATTTATGAAAAACTGGAAGATATTGAAAATAGGAACCGAAGGAACAATATACAGATTGTTGGAATTCCTGAGCATGAAGAGGGCAGAGATATGGTGAAAATCCTGGACGAGCTCTTCCTCGATTATGCTCAAAATAACAGGCCATAAGCTGGAAATTGAGTGATCTCATAGAGTCCTGCCTCGCAGATCTGCTGAGTGAGACAGGCCACAATCAATTATGTCCCAGTTTCTGAGATCATCCGATAAAAGATCTTGTGTTATGCAAGGCGAAGAGCAAAGGAAAGCTTTCTTGGAAGAATCATAATATTTTGATTTACCCAGATTTAGCAAATTGGACAAGAGAGAAATGCAATCGGTTCAAGGAATGTAAGCAACTCTTACATCAACGGAAGATCTCTTTTGCACTGATGTTCCGGCCAAACTGAGAATAGGCACCAAGGATGGCAGCAAAGTATTTTTATTCCCCAAAAAGGCACTGGCCTTCATACAAACTATTGGTGAGTAAACCATTGGGCATTTCTTAAGTGAGTGGACTAATTTGCTCTTCAGTATCTCGAATGTCTAATGATGATGGGCTCCATGCAGCGGCTGGAGTTTGTTTTGTGACATGACACTCCAAAAAACTTGCACTGACGGAAGATCGCTTTTACACTTAAGTTCCCAGCCAGATGGAGAATGGACACTATGGATGACCACAAAATATCTACATGCTACATAAAAGGACATCTTTTATAAAGTTGACAGACTGAGTAAGTCATGGTGTATTTTCTTTACAAGGTCTCTTAGTGAATTTGACTCTTGATCGTCCAAGGAACCGGGATGCCTGTTTTGTTTCTTTATGTGCTGGCTCCGCCTAGCGGCTGGAGTTTGTTTTGTTGAATAATACTGCTTCGGGTCAGCTGTGGATGAATCTGATCATTCTTTGTGCTTATGCCTCCTGTCGGCTGGAGTTTGTTCGTGTGGAGTATTTTTAAGTGACATTAGAATGATTACGTCATCTGTTGCACTCATAACAGCTGGCTCACTGAACAATTGTCTGTCTGTTCAAAGAAACTGAACGGCTTTATTAGCTGGAGATTTTTTTGTGGAGAAACACACCTTCAAGACAGTACTGTGAATTAATCTACATGTTCATTGTGTTTATTAAAATTAAAATTTGTGCAGAAGCACCGGACTTCAGCAATCCGATGGCAAAGTTGTCGTGGGGACTATCGTATGTGTACATGGACCTTCTGAGTTTAGAGGGATTGACGGCGGTTGATGCTGTTGTGCGGGGGTTAATGCAAAAAATTTTATTTTTTCTGTTTGTTTTGTTCGGGGGGGGGGGGGGGGGGGATTTTGGGGTTTGATTATTTGCATTAATGGGCAATGTGGTCTGTATAATCTTGCTTTTGACACACAATTTATTTATTTTTATTATATCAATGTGTCAAATGTTAATATGAGTGGATTATCTCGCTTCACATTGAATGTGAATGGCTTGGGGCACCCCATAAAAAGAAGGAAGGTTATTTATTTTCTTAAGCGTAACAAATATGATATGCATCTTTCCCAACAGGAAGCTGAAAATTTTGGAAAGATATGGGGTGGACATGTTTTCTTTAGTGTTGGTTCAAGTAAGAGTAGGGGAGTCATTATACTGATAAATAAACATCTGCAATTCAAATATCTTAAACAGATTAAAGATAAAATAGGAAGAGTCATTATTGTTTTAGAAGACATTCAGGGGCAAAGGTTGATTTTGGCTAATATTTACACACCTAACTCTGATGATCAGGGCTTTTTTTTATAGACCTTGAAGGGATGTTGCAAACCGCTGGCACTCCTGATATAGTATTGGGAGGAGATTTTAATTTATTGATGGACTCAATCCTTGATAATAGTGAAGCAAAAGTGTTTAAGCCCCCTAGAGCAACACTAACACTTCTTAAAAATCTTGGTCTTGCAGATATCTGACGACTTTTGAACCCATTTGGTAGGGACTATACATTTTTTTCATCAGTTCATAAGATTTATTCTAGAATAGATTTTTTCTTGATATCTAAATCGCCCATTTCATCTATTGTTGACTGCTCAATTGGAAACATTTTTGTCTCAGATCACGCCCTGGTGAGTTTAGAGATGTTGCCACATACAGTGAAAAAGAAATCATATAGTTGGCACTTTAATGTATCCCTTCTGCAAAATCCTGATTTTCAACAAATGTTAAAGGCTGAAATCAATGTTTATATGGAGACCAACTGGTCCTGAGTATCCTCTGTGGACGAGGCTTGGAAGGCACTTAAGGCGGTTCTTAGGGGTCGGATCATAATCCTTTTAAAGAATTCTATCTTGATCTCTATAGTTGCATGTCTTCATCTACTGATGAATATATTAGAAAATTTGTGGAATCATTAGAACTCCCTAAATTGACCACTGAGCAATTCTCTTGATTCTGAAATAACCATGGAGAAGCTTGATGAGGTAATTAAGGCCTTGCCTTCAGGCAAAGCTCCGGGGCCAGATGTTTTGCTAGTAGTTAGGGTTAAATATTGATTTAACATATATATATATATATATATATATATATATATATATATATATATATATGTGTGTGTGTTTTGCTGTTCCATTCTAATAGATGAATCAATAAAAATGTTAATCACAAAAAAAAAGATAAATGAGAGTTGAACACAACAGACATCCTTACCCTTTGCCAACTCCTAAACCCAATCAATAGTGTCATAAACACAAATTAGAGAGGAACACAACAGACATCCTTAGCCTTAACCAATGCCTAAAACCTAACCGATAGTGTTTTGACTGCAAATTCGAAATGAAAAGCCCATTTACTGAAAAAAACACTTATTCCGTTTCGCTATTATGGAACTTTCCCTTTGAGTGACCTTGGCTGGGTTCGAGGATTAGTTTCTGAGTCCAAAGTAGTCCAACGCTATCAGGTGAACTACCGCGCAAGCTAATCATTTTGCATTAACTGTGTAAATGTTAGTGGGTCTGAAATACAAGCGTTAAAATGTTTAGTTTTTTAAATGATGTGTTAGAGTAAAAGGGATTTGATATAATAACATAGCAGTGTGTGAGTAATAGAGAAAAAAATAAGTGTTTAGAAAGTTATAAACAGCCATAGTGTCCGTGATTTGTGTGAAAGTGAATAAAACGCACAGTTGTTGAGGTGTGTCTAGTTTTAATTTCACCAGGAAACAGCAGCAAAACATAGAGAGTGGGATGTAAAACTCCCAGTTTGCAAAAATTTAGTTAATGTTCATACAACAAGACTAGGTTTCCTATATGGATAGAATCAAAGCTAATAGACAAACGAAAAGCCAAAAAAACTCAAATTTTGATTTTATTTCATTTCTACAGAGGTTTCCACACAAATTTTTGTACTGTTACCAGCACAGGCAAATGTCCATACCATCCATTTGCAATAACTGAAATAGTCTAGTCGACTTGTTTGCATGTTGCACTACCATGTGGGTATGAGATAAGAGTGGGGGTGTCACGATTCACTGTTGTCTGCCCTGTGTTTTTCCTCTGTCATCTGTTCCCCATGGACTACACTTCCCATCATCCCCTGCTCTCATCTCTGCCAGCTGTCCTTCATTGTCCTCACCTGTGTTTCATTTAGTCATTATCCTTTGTGTATTTAAAGCCCTGTTGTTTTATAATTTGTGGTCAGTTGTTGAATGTATTCCTGTCTTGTTCTAAGCCCTGTTGTTTTGTTTTATTCTTTATATTTTCAGTTACCTGGATCATCTTTTGTTTTCATTATTAAAGCCGCATCTAGATCCTCGTTCCTTGTCTGCCTCGTTACAGGGGGAAGATTTGAGAAATATCAGTTAATAATCTTTGGATGACCTTTAAAAACAGAATTTATGATTGAATTAGTGAGAGGAAAAACTGAATCCCTTCATCTTACTGATATCTGGTTGTGTTTTGATTGACAGTGACAGTCTCTTGATCTCCACTCTTGACCTGCACTCAAAATAAAACCTGCAGAACCTCTCATCCTTTAACACAGAATAACATTGCTGCACATTGCTTTACACCGAATCATGTATTTTGTTAAGTTTTATTGTTAATATTTTATTCCCACTATGATTGTTGCACCTCAACAACCCCGCTGCCTTTGTTTGTCTATTCCTGTCTGTTTGTCTACAGTTTAAAGAAAAGACTACTCTGCCATTGTATTTATACAGAAAGTGTGTTTAATTTTCCAAAAAATAAAAAGTTTTACTGCAGAAAAAAAGAAATAAAATAGAATCCCTTGTATTTTCCCTTTGTCTTTCTATTCTTCTTTCATGTCTTCCCTGTTCCTGGTGCTTTGTGGCGGGTACAAATCTCATTAACTATAATCAGAGAGATAAAGTAAAATTAATAGGCCTTCACTTCTCACTAAAATATTAGGAAATTCCCTAGTGCCATGCTTTTAAATCCATTCAATCAAACCAATTCCTACACAAAGACACATTTGTAGTTATCTGGACTGTTTAGTTATCTGCAAACAGGAAGCAATCTAGTGGTTTTTCATTTATTATGTGTCAAAGCACAAAGGAAAAAACATTAGAGGTGTAAAATCCTCAGAGAATGCAGAATTAAAACAGATAGCTCATGGCTGAATAAGCACAACACATAGCTGTGAGTAAATAATTGGTGACAGGATTCATAATTTTGAAAATACTGAATATTTTGTCTAGCATGTGTTTATATTCCAAAATAGATTCAGAGAAAAAGTACAGCATCAGAGCAAGATTCTTAATGATACATCAGTAAATAGCACTGGGTTTGTGTGTTTTAGATTAGTGGCATATGAGTAAAATGTAAATGTGTTTATGTGCATTTCCAAATACTATAAAATACTGGTGTGGTACAATGGTACAGAGACAGTATCGGATGGTAATACTTTGGTCTATTCCACATTCATGTGATTTTATTTGTACTGTAAGGTACATCAAATAATATCATGGTACTACCATGTTGCAGGTATAATCAAACAGCTCATGAACCTCGTCTTGAAATATTTTCAATGGGTTTTTTTAATTAATTTTTACTGAATTCTGGTGGCAGCGTAAAGCTCTACAGAATTTTAAGAAGTCATTATGTCACCATCGTGTGGCTGGTAAGGGCATCATCCCATAGTTCTAAATTATAATATAATATAATATACATGACTGCTCCAAAAAAAAATATGTGTGTTGCTCTATCAGTATAAAACTACATGAGACTGGCATTCGTATGACAGCAATCCAAAGCGATTCAGGTTTATGGTAAAGTGAAAGATGCTGCCGTGTTAAAGAAACGTCTTCATTTATTTGACCCAATCCTCTTCCCTGTCCAGCCAATCAAAACTCTAGTTCCAGCGTCATGTTGACTTTGACAACCAAGCTCCGCCTTCAAAATCAAATCAACGTCTTCTTTTTGTACGATATTACGTTGTGTAAATAATTGACCATACGTGTTTGTTTTATCTTGTTATGAGTTTTATGTAAAAAAAAAAAATAAAACAAATTAACGTGTTCCTGCCTAGAACACAGAGTACTTGCAAATGTAACTTTGTACTTTAAATTAGGTGAAATTAAACTATTCGCGTGAAGTGAGACATAGAGAGTTTGCCTCGCGCGACCAGCACAACACAGACTGTCGAGCTGAAGAACCAAAAGTGAAAGAGACATGGACCCTTGAGTTAAACTCTTTTATCTAGAGGCAAGTGAAGTCCCTGTTTGCCTCGTCGCTTGGTGATGGAGGGGCGTGCGGGCTACTGGCGTTAGTGCTGTTCTCAAGGCAACAGTCTGAAGTTCATGCATTCACATGAAGATATATTGTCTTGCACTGGGAAAGCATAGATGCTCAAGGTAAGATATCACAAAAATACACTACTAAAAGGCAGCATTGCATAAGTCACTCCTAACGGATTACATCACGTATATCTCTCGATGAACAGTGTTTTTATGTAAATTATTTGAGTTGCTACTCCAAATTTCCAAAGGATTTTTAATCTTGATCAACAGGTAAAACCGCTGTTCTTGTCTTACATATGAAACAAGTGTATTTCACTCTTCTGACACAAAAACAAAAAAACAAGACAGACTAGTAAAGACAGCATCTTCCTAGAATTTTAGTGCCATTCCTTATGGTTATTATATTATAATCATCACCTACATATTTTGAGGATACTTAATTTCAGTCTGACTGCACGTTATTGAGAAGTTCTGTTATTATTACACAGAATTGTAATGATATATGAACTATACTTTGGATATACTTAATTAGTAACTATTATATACACAAGAGCAGGGAAAGTAAAGACATGGGTAAGTGACTAGTTACGAAACTTTGTGTACTAATTGGGTAGTCGACTTGAAATATCAAACCGTGACAGTAGTGTCCAGCAGTGTGTTGTTAAGGTTATACTTCATCTAAACCTATTTTAAACAGCATTTTAATATAGTTGGATAATTATTATACATACATTAGTATACTGCACACACAAACACACTGAACATATACACTCACTGAGCACTTTATTAGGTTTACACCTGTACACCTTCTTATTCATGCAATTATCTAATCAGCCAATTTTGTGGCAGCAGTGCAATTCATAAAATCAAGCAGATATGGGTCAGGAGCTTCAGTTAATGTTCAAATCCACCAACAGAATGGGGAAAAAATGTGATCTCAGTTATTTTGACAGTGGCATGATGCAACTCAACCCAGCCAAGACCAAACTCCTTGTCTTTCCATCCAACCCTGCTGTTGAACACAACATCACCATGCAGCTGGGTACAACTACAGTATCACCTTCCAAAACGGTCAAAAATCTAGGGGTAACCATCGATAACGAGCTAAATTTCACAGACCACATCTCAAAGACTGCAAGATCATGTAGATTTACACTCTACAATATCAGGAAGATAAGACCCTTACTCTCTGAACATGCCACACATCTGAACATGTTCAATCACTTGTCATAACTAGACTGGACTACTGTAACGCTCTCATTGCAGGCCTCCCTGTATGTGCAATTAGACCTCTGCAATTGATCCAGAATGCAGCAGCATGTCCTGTCTTTAATGAGCCAAAGAGAGCTCATGTTACGCCACTCTTTGTCTCACTCCACTGGCTGCCTGTTGATGCATGTATTAAATGCAAGGCCCTTATGTTGGCATACAAAGCAGTTACTGGGTCTGATCCAGCATACCTAAAATAATTTCTGCAGAACTACACACCCACCATAAGCCTGCGGTCAGCTAAGGAACGTCGTCTTGTCGTACCAACACAAAGATGCACCAAAACGCTTTCCCGGACTTTCAGTTTCATTATACCACGTTGGTGAAATGACCTTCCCAATTCCATACATGAAGCTGAATCACTCTCCGTCTTCAAAAAACGACTCAAAATGCATCTTTTCCGTGAGCAATTAACCAGTCACAAAAAAAAAAAAAACGAAAAAAAACTTGTTGCACTTTAATCTGTTTTGAATACAATTCTGATGCTAGTGAAAATTTGTAGTATGGCACTTTTCGTACCACTGTCTCCTTAAGATGATTAGCTTATGTTTTCTTCTTTTGTAAGTCGCTTTAAATAAAAGAGTCGTGTTTGTTGGTGCCAGACAGGCTGGTTTGAATATTTCTGTAACTGCTGATCTCCTGGGATTTTCACTCACAACAGTCTCTAGAATTTACTCAGAATGGTGCCAAAAACATAAAACATTCAGTGAGTGACAGTTCTGCGTATGGAAACACCTTGTTAATGTGAGAGGTCAACAGTGAATGGACAGACTGGTTCAAGCTGACCGAAAGGCTACGGTAACTCAGTAAAATTGTAGTCTACGTGTATTTAAGTGCTATTTGCTGAAAATATCCTCTATTTAAACAGATTTCCATGGTGAAAGTGATGAAATAAACCCTTTACACAGTTTCAATCTCTTACTGCAGTGGTTCACAAACCTTTTACAGAGGTGTACCCCTTCAAACATTCAGCATCCTTTCGCGTACCCCTCTCTAACGCATAGGTAAAATTCACACAAGGTAATTTGAAATATGTCTGTTTAACACAATTATCTTTGTAAAACAACTCCCTTATATTAAACATTTTATATTTTTACATGTTTTGTACATGTTATATTAATCATATACATACTCAATAAATGGCTTACCGATTGAGATGGGTATGCTAGATATGATATATCTGCATAACTTGAAAACTCCCCCCTCATCGCGTTGCGGTATGCAAAAATATCGTTCGGTTCTGTGCCTGAAATTGCTCATCATTGCAGGTACAGCATTGCGGCCGAATTCGAGCATTGCCGGTAAGTATCTGTGCAATTGCGTGGTTAGCTCAAGGTGCTTTTCTGTCACATTTGACACTGTTAGCAAGGTTGAGCTCATTTGCTGAAAAACATCATGCAACAATGTAAAAAAAGGTCTCTACTATGCAAGCAAATGTGATTGAAAATTACTGCATGTGAATATGGAAAATTATTTGGTGCTGTTGAATGCTGAATGAAGCTTTTGAACTTATACCATCAGTATCAAAACTCCCTATGCATCCTAACCTTAAATACAAATTACGTTTTAAACTGCGAAAAAAAACTAAACTAAACTAAAATTGTGGACGACTGACATGTGCGAGTCTGGTAAAACAGTGAAGAATTTTACTTGCTATCACTAAGCTACGTCACCTAGGGCTGGGCTGGAGAAAAAAGATACTTGTGTGATGTACGATGCATGAGTATTTGCATTTTTTTTAACCACAAACGATAGGGTTATTTCATAGCATATTTTTCAGAACTTTATGACACAACCATTTTGGTGTTCTATGCTAGAGGGACACAAAATAATTTTTGCCAGTGAGAAATACATGAACTGGGTTTGAATGTTATTTTAGACTGATGAAATTGAAAGAACGTTAAATCTCGGAATGTTATTCGCATACCCCCATTGTCACCTCACGTACCCCCAGGGTTACGTGTACCACAGTTTGGGAAACACTGCCTTACTGTAACCAGAAAATATGCTCAAGTTTTGTGGAGTTGAATTTTGTGTGTGCCTCTCATTTCATTGCATGAACATTAGTGGTGGCCATGTGGCCTGTCTGATGTCATGACAGGTTCTTTGTCTTCATCCCCATAGATCTTCTTGGCCCCAAGTAGCTTTAGTGCTCACTGTCCATCCTATTAATCCTTTTCAGCTCTATGTGTTTGTTAGCACTTTAATATATTCAGTACAGTAACAGTGGATGATCTATATATAGGATACGTGTTGCTTTTGGCTGGGCTCACTGCAGGCTCGCTGAATGGTTGATGGAGATCTAGACAAGCGTCTAATTAGTGTATGCTGCACAACGCAGACAACTCTGTTGCACTCAGGAGATTAGCAAATTCCCTGTGTGTGTCTGTATGTGCGAAGGCAGTGAAGGCTGACAGATTGTTAGAGTTTGTGTGTCTCCGTGGAATAGCTACTTAACACGCAAACAAATGTTACATCCACATAAACACTGAGTGTGTGTGTGTATTTGTTGTGGATTTGTGATTGCAACGCTAATAAAAAAATATCTCAGATTAAAACTGGTCCATATTTGAGACAAAATCTGTGCCAGTGTTTTCATAAAATTACAATTATGAACGACATCTGACTGTGTGTTAGCATGTAAGGCATGCAATCAAAATTCAGTTTCGAAAAATTCAACCTGGAGCTATGACCATGAGTTAGTGGACATTTCCTGCTGTCTTGCCCTCTAGAAAAAGTTTTTTTTTAATAGAATATCGTGTAGTGCCTTCAAATGTTATTCCACATACAATAAACCCTCTTCTTCTTTCGGCTGCTGTTGTCACAGCAGACCATCCATGATGCCCATATTTGAATTGGCACAGGATTTAAAATGGACACCCTTCCTGATGCAAACCACAGTGGCTGGGGGACTTGCTTACAGGGCAATTTGGAGACTCAAATTCACTTATGGACTCTGGATTCACTTAGGGAAACTGGAGCACCCAGAGAAATCCATGTCCAATAAACAAAATTTCAGAAACTTCCAATTAAAAGTCTCTAGCTTTCTTAATGAGGAAACGAGAGCCGTTTAAACAATCCAAGTAAGCATTTATTTTCCACACTCTTTTGCTGTAACACACACTAATGGCTTTTCAGCACAATCACACACAGTCCAATTCATGTGGTGTTTTCTCTCACTCTTGCAGTCTGGACTGCCACGTTTTATCCCTCTCCTCTCTCACTGCAAACACAAACAGCTGTTAGAGATAACACACACAGATGGGACTCCTTACCACTCTCATCTCCCAATCTCACTCTCTCCATTCACAAATCGCGCTCGACCACGCCCACACCTGTACATACCCCCATCACCTGACTCAATCCAAGGAGCCATCCGTGGACCACCCCGCCGTCAAGGGTAGTGAGAGCGGATGTGTGAGGAAGTCGATTTCGGGCAGTGAAAGGTGCCCTCTATGACTTCGTCAGCTCATCATGCACCTCCGGGAAAAAAGGAACCGGGGGGGCGTGGCTGTGAGTGGCGCCCCGAACCCAGGAACCAATTGTCTATCCACGAGGGCTGAGGGAAGGACGGAGGGTTCCAGTCCAGCCCCACACTCGGGGTGGCCCGGGCAAGCATAGCGGACAGCTCGGCATCTCAGACTGGGCCTGCACACCCGAAGGAGCTTGCCCATTCGAGTCCTCAGTGCCAGAGTCCGCCAAGACGCTCTCCGATGCAGCAGCGAAAATCTCATCCAGCTCAGGTGCTCCGAAAGAGACATCAGACTGGCCATAAGGTGAGCCGGTCTCATCTCAGAACGGGACAGGGGCAGACGAGTGTGCTGGGGGATGTACTCGGCAAACCGCACCTGTTAAACTTCCGAAATCGCCTCCAGCGCCAGCCGCGCTGGCACTATACCGTGGATAGAAAGCGCAACATGGGGGGCGGCTAGAGTTGCTTTCTCCCGGAAGTAGGAATGCCGCGACCGCAACGTTGCCATGGTCATGTTCTCGCAGTGAGAACATGAACCATCAACAAACGCTGCCTCGGTGTGATCGCTGCCCAGACACGTGAGGCAGTGCCCATGGCCATCAGAAGCGGAGGTAACGACCGCATCCAATGACACAAATATGGAAGGGCACCTTGAGAAAATTGCGTCTTTAAAAAGACATTCAACGTCAATGTGTACTCTTTTAGATAATATATACTCTTTTATAGGACTGTGGAAGCGCCCAGGGAAGAAGAGAAAAGCAGCTGAAAATGCCCCATACCTCCATCAACGTATGCTCTTATAGAGGTGAGTGGAATAGCAGTGGGTTTACTCAGCTTGATGAAACAAATGCTTGGCTCCAAAGAAAAAAATTTGTCTGAACAGAGGCACGCTTCCTTTTATACCCGAATGTACGGGGGAGGGGCATCCAAATTCTGTTTGCCAATTCTCATTGGCCTTTTCTCAAAGATAAGAGGTAACCGAGGCTCTCAAGTGAGACCCCTAGTGTCACTACATCAACACAACGTTGAGTGAGTGACAGAAGGGGAACTGACTGTTCACTTGCTGCCTTATGTATCCCACCCCTTGACAGGTCCACTATTGAAGATAATAAATGTTATTCACTTCCCTTGTCTGTGGTTTTAATGTTATGGCTGATCAGTGTATATGTCTTATATAAAACTGTATTTTTAAATGGAAAAAAATATATTGGCTAATTATGTAACTACACTAAATATGTCACTATTAAATACAAGTAAAATGGACCCACTTTATATTGGGTGTCTTTAACTAGTACTTGAGTATTTGATACAATGTACTTATTATGTACTTACGTGTTGTTGCATTGTACTTACATTTAAAGTACCTGAATGTGGCACGGCGGAGGGCGGGGCCGGGTCGTGACTCGACACACCCGGTCCCGTATCAGGCTAATCAAGCCGTTGAGAGGGATAAAGGCCGATCGCAGAGGGTGGTGCGGGAGAGAGAGATCCTTACGGACATGTCCGTTGTCCTGTGTGTTTGTCTATTGAGTTTTTCATTAAAACTATTATTTGTATGTCAAGCCGGTTTCTCACCTCTTCCTCGATGAGAAGTGTCTTGGTCGACCAAGTTTTGATTGGTCGGTTGGTTGGAGAAAGAAATAAAAGAACGCACACTGGTATTACTGCTGGTTGGATGCTAGGTGGTACTATGGGGTGATTTTCGGTAAAGATGGTTAGGGTTAAGCTTATACAATAAAGCAAGACACCTTGATTTCAAACTTTGAACTTTATTTTTTATTTATTTTAGCTAAAAGTTCAAATGAAACTGGAAAAAATAAGTGCATTTAAAATGTGTTGTTCAACTTTTTGAAAGATGGCTTTACAACAGTTGTGAACATCTCTCTGGCAAAGAAGCTTCATCTGTGCATTCTCTACCCATTGGGTATTTCATTATCCAGGTATATATATCATGTGTGTGAATAAATTAGTTTTTTTCCCTCCTTCACTATATATATATATATATATATATAAGCCTCTGGGCTTAGGGAGTAGTGAATATTCTTGCTTTAATGATTTTGCATTGAAAATTATATAATTTATTTAAAAAAACAGAAAAACTTAAATAAAATACATTTGTAAATTCGCATTGCTAGGGCTGTAACGTCCCAGTCGATTAGTCGATTATTGGTCGATACGTTCTGGTTCGACCAAAATTCTGATTGGTCGATTTTTTTTTTTTTTGCCGCGTTCATTTCATCAGTTTTGCCGCATTCATTTCATCGGTTTTGCCGCGGTCATTTCATCAGGTGGAAAGCACTAATTGCTAATGGGGGTGTTTTCAGGACACCCCTGTTTCACAGGTAACAGTTGGTCTTCAGAATACCCCCCTTGTTTTCACTTTTTTTGGATTAGCCCAACCCACTGGTGAAGAGTGATAGAAGGTTTGATGCTGAATATTATTTATTTAATTGTGAGAGAATTTAATTGTCAGTCCTCTTCTAACATGTCAACAACAAAGACATCGACAGTGTGGCAGCATTTTGTTAAAATTGATAACGGGAAAAAGGTTGAACAAAGTTTGCAAGCAACAGTTTGCCTTCCACAGCTCGACGACAAACATGACATATCATCTAAAAGCGGTAAGCTAACTTGTCTGCGTTAGGTTGCCCTGTCTGTTTTGAGTAAACTATATGAACATATCAGAATTGGCATATTTCAATGTTTTAGTGTAATAATCGTTTTTGGCGCACCCCTCCGCAATGACGGTAGCATCCCCCGGACACACCCAGACCACGCTGGATTTTAAGCCTCCTTTATCATCCAAACGGAAAAATAAAATCACTTTATTTAGTTTTGTTTAAAATTTGGCTGAATAACATGTTGTAGGTAGCCTACTTTTATGGTTCCCTTTTATTATTGTGCAAACTTTATTTTTTTAGATCAAATTTATTTCTAGTATTATTTATTGGATTTGGGCACTTTATTTTTTTTTATTTGCCCACTGTTTGTGTTAGTTATGAGCCCTTTATTTCGTTTCTGCTCTTGATCTGGTTTGTTTAATAAATATTCTTTTTTTATTAAAGTGGACGTGCCTTTTGTGTTTATTAAGAGTAAAAGCTTTAAGTTAATAGTCTATTCGTGTGTGTCTCAGCCGCGAAGCTGTGCTCATGTTCAGCATATGACAAAAATAATTGTCTAAATTATGTTGCATATTCCTCAACAGTTCTTGTGATGATATCACTAGTTGACAACATAGTACTATTTTCGGAAATCATAGGCTATGATATTGCGCAGGTGCACGTGATGCAACGCTGTCAGAGCCGACAGACTCGTGTGTCAGACTCATTTCAGTGCAAAATAATTAGGTCAAAAACGATTTAATATACTGAAAATATATTATGTTTATTTATAATTAATTTAGGCGGACAACAAGGCTACCAAGTACTGCGCAAAGTGCGCAGCTAATTAATGTAACGTTTTTTTTTCCTAACGACATTTTTAGTCGATTTTTAGTCAAAAATTTCAGGACTTCAGTCGACCAAGAGTTTCTTTGGTTGATTACAGCCCTACAAATTGCACTCCAAACTAAATGAAAAAGCAAATAAATAAATAATAAAGTGATCAAATGTAATAAAATATATATATATATATATATATATATATATATATATATATATATATATATATATATATATATATATATATATATATATACACACTCACCTAAAGGATTATTAGGAACACCATACTAATACTTTGTTTGACCCCCTTTCGCCTTCAGAACTGCCTTAATTCTACGTGGCATTGATTCAACAAGGTGCTGAAAGCATTCTTTAGAAATGTTGGCCCATATTGATAGGATAGCATCTTGCAGTTGATGGAGATTTGTGGGATGCACATCCAGGGCACGAAGCTCCCGTTCCACCACATCCCAAAGATGCTCTATTGGGTTGAGATCTGGTGACTGTGGGGGCCATTTTAGTACAGTGAACTCATTGTCATGTTCAAGAAACCAATTTGAAATGATTCGAGCTTTGTGACATGGTGGATTATCCTGCTGGAAGTAGCCATCAGAGGATGGGTACATGGTGGCCATAAAGGGATGGACATGGTCAGAAACAATGCTCAGGTAGGCCGTGGCATTTAAACGATGCCCAATTGGCACTAAGGGGCCTAAAGTGTGCCAAGAAAACATCCCCCACACCATTACACCACCACCACCAGCCTGTACAGTGGTAACAAGGCATGATGGATCCATGTTCTCATTCTGTTTACGCCAAATTCTGACTCTACCATCTGAATGTCTCAACAGAAATCGAGACTCATCAGACCAGGCAACATTTTTCCAGTCTTCAACTGTCCAATTTTGGTGAGCTCTTGCAAATTGTAGCCTCTTTTTCCTATTTGTAGTGGAGATGAGTGGTACCCGGTGGGGTCTTCTGCTGTTGTAGCCCATCCGCCTCAAGGTTGTGCGTGTTGTGGCTTCACAAATGCTTTGCTGCATACCTCGGTTGTAACGAGTGGTTATTTCAGTCAAAGTTGCTCTTCTATCAGCTTGAATCAGTCGGCCCATTCTCCTCTGACCTCTAGCATCAACAAGGCATTTTCGCCCACAGGACTGCCGCATACTGGATGTTTTTCCCTTTTCACACCATTCTTTGTAAACCCTAGAAATGGTTGTGCATGAAAATCCCAGTAACTGAGCAGATTGTGAAATACTCAGACCGGCCCGTCTGGCACCAACAACCATGCCACGCTCAAAATTGCTTAAATCACCTTTCTTTCCCATTCTGACATTCAGTTTGGAGTTCAGGAGATTGTCTTGACCAGGACCACACCACTAAATGCATTGAAGCAACTGCCATGTGATTGGTTGATTAGATAATTGCATTAATGAGAAATTGAACAAGTGTTCCTAATAATCCTTTAGGTGAGTGTGTATGTGTGTGTGTGTATATATATATATATATATATATATATATATATACACTACCGTTCAAAAGTTTGGGGTCACCCAAACAATTTTGTGTTTTCCTGAAAAGTCACACTTATTCACCACCATACGTTGTGAAATGAATAGAAAATAGAGTCAAGACATTGACAAGGTTAGAAATAATGATTTGTATTTGAAATAAGATTTTTTTTACATCAAACTTTGCTTTCGTCAAAGAATCCTCCATTTGCAGAAATTACAGCATTGCAGACCTTTGGCATTCTAGCTGTTAATTTGTTGAGGTAATCTGGAGAAATTGCACCCCACGCTTCCAGAAGCAGCTCCCACAAGTTGGATTGGTTGGATGGGCACTTCTTGCGTACCATACGGTCAAGCTGCTCCCACAACAGCTCAATGGGGTTCAGATCTGGTGACTGCGCTGGCCACTCCATTACCGATAGAATACCAGCTGCCTGCTTCTGCTCTAAATAGTTCTTGCACAATTTGGAGGTGTGTTTAGGGTCATTGTCCAGTTGTAGGATGAAATTGGCTCCAATCAAGCGCTGTCCACTGGGTATGGCATGGCGTTGCAAAATGGAGTGATAGCCTTCCTTATTCAGAATCCCTTTTACCCTGTACAAATCTCCCACCTTACCAGCACCAAAGCAACCCCAGACCATTATATTACCTCCACCATGCTTAACAGATGGCGTCAGGCATTCTTCCAGCATCTTTTCATTTGTTCTGCGTCTCACAAACGTTCTTCTTTGTGATCCAAACACCTCAAACTTGGATTCATCTGTCCACAACACTTTTTTCCAGTCTTCCTCTGTCCAATGTCTGTGTTCTTTTGCCCATCTTAATCTTTTTCTTTTATTGGCCAGTCTCAGATATGGCTTTTTCTTTGCCACTCTGCCCTGAAGCCCAGAATCCCGCAGCCGCCTCTTCACTGTACATGTTGACACTGGTGTTTTGCGGGTACTATTTAATGAAGATGCCAGTTGGGGACCTGTGAGGCGTCTGTTTCTCAAACTAGAGACTCTAATGTACTTATCTTCTTGCTCAGTTGTGCAACGCGGCCTCCCACTTCTTTTTCTACTCTGGTTAGAGCCTGTTTGTGCTGTCCTCTGAAGGGAGTAGTACACACCGTTGTAGGAAATCTTCAATTTCTTAGCAATGTCTCGCATGGAATAGCCTTCATTTCTAAGGACAAGAATAGACTGTCGAGTTTCAGATGAAAGTTCTCTTTTTCTGGCCATTTTGAGCGTTTAATTGACCCCACAAATGTGATGCTCCAGAAACTCAATCTGCTCAAAGGAAGGTCAGTTTTGTAGCTTCTGTAACGACCTAAACTGTTTTCAGATGTGTGAACATGATTGCACAAGGGTTTTCTAATCATCAATTAGCCTTCTGAGCCAATGAGCAAACACATTGTACCATTAGAACACTGGAGTGATAGTTGCTGGAAATGGGCCTCTATACACCTATGTACATATTGCACCAAAAACCAGACATTTGCAGCTAGAATAGTCATTTACCACATTAGCAATGTATAGAGTGTATTTCTTCAAAGTTAAGACTAGTTTAAAGTTGTCTTCATTGAAAAGTACAGTGCTTTTCCTTCAAAAATAAGGACATTTCAATGTGACCCCAAACTTTTGAACGGTAGTGTGTATATATATATATATATATATATATATATATATATATATATATATATATAAAATATACATACGTAACCACCTTTCCATTTACCGTCAGGCAAGAATCCGTCTAAACATGCAGGTGGAAAATTACTTAAACAAATGAAGACATAAAAACCAATAGAAATGTAAAAAGTAATAATTATAATGATGATATTAATCACTGAAATATAAATCATGGTTCGAGGTGAATGTTTTTGTATTATTTTATACATTTTGTATTATTTTATATAGTTTGTATTATTTTACAGGTTGCTGAGTTGCATTCACAATGAACTGCTCTGTGGAAATAAAGTGAACTGAACTCAAAGCACCTCCTGAACTGAGATGTCTGAGGTCATTTGCAGCGCTAATAAAAGTAAAAATCAGAAGGCAGAAACAATGAGTGATATCCATAGACGCGTGTTCCACGAGACTGCATGTCTCTGTATCAGCGTGCCATACATGTGCATAGACGGCTTTTCTGTCATCTGTACTTAATAATATACTAAATATTGTTTCTTCAAACGCATGTATTTGTGTCTACGGACAATTTATTTGTAATATTAATTTGATAAAAATAATAGTCTAAAAATAATCATAATTGAATAGATTAATAGGAAAACAAGCCAAATATCGTCTTGACATCGTCAGAGGTATCAGATATTGGCGATCACTCTGAACATCGTCGATCCCCGAGATCATCATCTGTTGGCACAACCCCCTAATGTGCATTTCTCTCTATAAATTAACAAAAAATTCCTTGCTCGTTTTTCCAACACATTCAGGATCATTGCCTCTTTTCCCGGTGTCACTGCGGCTCGCTTCTTGTTTAAGAAGCCTTGTAAAATTATATTTTAAAGGCTCATTGTTACGGTTTAGATTTCTCTAACCGTAATAATCGTTTTTGAGTTCATGCACTGGAGTTCTTTCTTGAAGGACTTGTGAACCAGATGAAAAGCTGAAGTTACACAATTATTCATTTCAATATTTTGTGAGCACTTGGGAGCAGCTGTTTAAAAACAAGCATTTGTCTAGCCTTTCATCATGGTTCATTAGCGGCCTGCTACAGTACATGAATGACTGCATTAATTACACTACTGAATGGAGATACATCAGTACTCTGAGTATTTTCGACAAGAGCAGCTCTTTTGATTGTTTATCAGCTGCTTTCAAATGGCTTTATTTAACTAACTAAATTAATTTATTTTCAGTTAATTGTAGGATAACAAATGACTGCAGCATCTCTGTAATCTCTGATAGCTAATTCCATAGGTTTTACAAACTGTGTATCATGTCTACTTTGCCTCTTTGTCTTAATTTGGCAGAATAAATACAGACACATCGATTGCTTTGGCAATTTTGCTTACAATGGTATTACTTAGCTGTTCTTACACTCACATAGCACTTTATTAGGAACACCTGTACACCTACTTATTTATGCGTTTGTCTAATCAGCCAATCGTGTGGCAGCAGTGCAATGGATATAATCATGCAGATATGGGTCAGTAGCTTCAGTTAATGTTCACATCAAACATCAGAATGGGGAAATAATGTGTTCTCGGTGATTTCAACCATGGCATGATTGTTGGTGCCAGACGGGCTGTTTTGAGAATGTCTGTAACTGCTGATCTCCTAGGATTTTCACCTGCACCAGTCTCTAGAGTTTACTCAGCATGGTGTCAAAAACAAAAAGCGGCAGATCTGCAGACAGCAAAATCTTGTTGATGAGAGAGGTCCACAGAAAATAGCCAGACTAGTTCGAGCTGACAAAAAGGCTACAGTAACTCAGATAAACAACCTGTACAATTGTAGTGAGCAGAATAGCATCTCAGAATGCACAACACCTTGAGGCAGATGAGCTACAAAGGCAGAACACCATGTCAGGCACTTTTTTAGGACCACAGTGTTCCTAATTAAGTGCTCAGTGAGTGTATTTACACAGTCCTAAACCTATTGGCACTTTCTCTTCTGTGTTTTTCAGGAAGTCGTTGCTACCACTGAGTGGACAATATCTGGCCTGTTTATAGGATCTTCTGTAACTGGTCTTCTAAACTCTCAGCCTTGACCCTGAGTGATGACCTCAGTGTTGATGTCGAGGACATGCAGGCTACACAGGTGCTCAAGGTGCAGTAAGAGAGAGGGATAAAGAGCCAGGTAATGGAGCGGAGTAGAGGTGGTACTACCACTGCAGGGTTCCTGTTGTGGACGCCAGCCCCGGCATACTCCTCTCCCTCAAGCCCAGATGGGTCGTACTACAACCTGGATGAAAAACCAGATGAGGACTTCCAAAGCCAGATGGATGAGAATGGCATTATTGGTCTGGCAGAGAGTCAAAGGCAGCTGGAGGTGGGGGCAATAGAGTTGTTTGACTGATAACTGCCCATTTATTGGTCATTTAGAGCAGTCTTGCCATGACTTTTCATTAGAAGAGACTCAATATGCTTGCTAAGAATTTTGCTAAGAACCAGAGTAGAACTGCGTATAATTAAAACCAATTTTAGATAATGAAGTAATGTATAATGTAACTTTAAAAAGTTTTTAATAAGTATACCTTGATTAGGTGGATCAGGAAGTAGATGAAGAGATTGCAGAAGACCTGATGTGGGACGTAAAAACCCCAGAGCCAGAGGATGGCCCACCGCCTGCACTGGAGGAGATAAGCTATCACTTAAGTGAGCTGTTAGATTCTGAGCCCCTCTCCCAGACCAATGGAGATGACTCATATTTGCGTAAGGACCCATTTCAATTAAACGACCCCAGCTTTTTAAATGTGCACCATACTTGGAGCATTGTTGTTGTTTTTACATAACAGTTAGTTACAATTTCATTTTTTTTGCTTCCATCTCAGATTTTGATGCTGATAGGAGGTTCATTACAGAAGGCATTCTTAAAATAAATGGAGATAGTCTTGAAGGGGCTGTATTCTATACTTTTGTAGCATTACTTTTTCATTACATTCACCATTTTGCACCCTAGCTCTGACTCTTAAAATAAGCAGACATTTTTTCTACTGTACTTATAAAACTTCTATAAGTAAAAGACCACTAATATGATTGGCAAACCTTCATGAAGTTCACTTTGTCATTCATCAGGACAGGCCAAGTTACTTAATACTGAATATGCATTGATGTGTAAATTTTGTGTGGATACATGATCTCAAGACTTCTTAATGAGATGTTTTTGTATCTTCGTTTTCGTAATTGTTCTTGGTGGGCAGGTGGAGCTTTGAAAGTTCTACATGTCTTCGGTGAACTCTTATATTTCCAAAAGAGCAAGGAAAAACATGTTTTGAGTAATATATTCCACAATGTCAGATTATTCTTCCTTTTTGTTCCATCTGTTTTAGAGGAAGAACAGGATGATGACTGGAGTGTTGAATTGGAAGACTGGACTGATGATGAAGACGGTACAGAGAACATAATAATCCACAAGCAGGAATTAAACACTTTCCCAGAGAGAGATCGAGCGTTAGACATGACAGATGAGACAGAGGAAAAAAACACATGTGAAGATGCTGAAAGAAACATGAACCATTCATTTCCAGAGAACTGCAATAATGTCACAACTTTAGAAATCACTGAACATTCTAAACCAAGTGATTGTGAGGAACTCCCAGCTTCACCTCTGTCTTGTACAAACACATCTAATCCTTCCTTCTTTCCACATTTGTCCTCAGAAGAGCTGATGAATAACTGTGGAATTGAAGCTGAGACTTTTCCAGAGCTGGCCCTCACTGACAGCAGGGTGGAGTCATCTCTTAGTGGTCACCAAAACACCACCCGTAAAACATACCACACTGTTAGATGTAGTGGGGAGGACCTTAAGTACAAGGTCGCACCTCATAGAACTCCTGTGATGAAAATCAGACTTGAAAAATCAAAAAAAGATGGAAGGAGTGGAGACAAATTAGACAGTAGGTTGCACAGCTTTGCCCACAATTGCCAGCCTCCAATGCCATGTTGTTCACAGGAGGATTGTGAGGCTTCCAGTCCAGCACAGATGAAAGCAAGCATCTTTCCTTCAGAGTTCTCCCCACTTCCTACACCTTACCATTCTTTAGCACAAAAGAGCCAAAGAGCCTCAAAAACCTCCTATACAGATCCAGGTGACATCAGGTGAGATAGAAATCAGTGGGTCCAAATTCATAACGCAATTGTCCTCAAGATCAAAATTAACCCTATTTACTTTCTTAAGAAATGTCCTTGGTGTCTTATTGTACATGACTCATTAAAGCTATATACTAAATGTTATACTAAATCAAATAAATGTTTGTTTTCATAATCCTTTATCATTGTGTAACTTTAACATCTCTCAAACTACTTAAATTTTCTGCTAAACACCGATATGGGTTTTTCAGTGGCCTATACCAATATCTAGAGAGTAGAATGGCTAATGGCTGATATAAATGCAGATAAACATAATACAATTTAGCAACAGCAAATCAGATGTACACAAAATTTCTAGAGTGAAACAAACACTTATTTGATGCAAATTTTACTCAAATTTGCATTAACTTGAAAAGAAAAAAAAACTTGTAAACAGAAAGTATTGACTATCTATTGACAAATCAATAGGTAGATTTGGAAACTGACATGAGGGAAAGTTAACTTCTGTTAATCGGCCAAGAGAACACAGTTATTGGCTGATACTTCGCTGTAACGCATCGGCCGATTAATTGGCCTGACTGATATATCGGTCTATCAATAGACATGGCCAAGGCCAAGAAATGTCACATTACTTAAGTTGTTGACTTTAAAGCCTTAGCCTTTTCAGGTTCAGAGTTTAAAACAACCACTTTGGTAACTGTACCAAAGTCCATACTCTTCATTTAGTCTATGCCTGTAATTTATTTCAGCACTAATAATTGATATGTATTCATTCTTAGGAAAGGTCAGCTGAGTCACTCCTTACCTGATTTCTCCAAAGTGGAGCCGAGGGTTCGTTTCCCGAAGAGTGGATACAAACCTCCCAAAAGTCGTAGTGCTGCTCGTGGCAAAACTTCACATATTCCTGTAGTGTTCAAATCCCCTGCTGAGATTGTGAGAGAGGTCCTGTTGAGCAGCACTTATGTGTCTCCAGGAAGTCCCTCCTCCTGTGGGAGCCACGAGTGTCTGAAGAGCACAGTGCCAGAAGAGTTCCGCTGCCCCCAACAGGCTAGCACACTGGTCCAGCAGTTACAGGTACTCAGAGAGGAGTGAATCAGGAAACACTGATATATATAGTGTGAAGATATTTGCTTTTCAGAACGGAATACTAGTGTACTGGATACTGTTTACTTTTTGAAAAATATTCTGTGATGCAATTTGCAGCAATAAACATTTGTAAAATGAAAATATGATGCATTGTTACCACATCATCTCACTTGCATGAATAATTCAGCACTTGGTGTCCAGTTGATGGTATATCAAGCAGACATAAACTGCCTTTTGATCCAGTTTTATATAAAATATCTTATTTTTTTGGTAGTCTGATCAATTAATGAGTGAAGAAGGCAAAAGGAATCTTGTTATTTAACATTGGTTGAGTTTGGAATGACATACATACATATAGATATGTACCGCATTCTACTTTGTTTTACAAATGAAAATCATTAGAATACCATTCCCAGCATACCCATACTCTCTAAATGAGGTTATGCATATTTATTCAAGAAAAATTAAAAGATGAATCAATTGCTGTTTTTATCTTTATTTTCCTCTTAAAGGAGGACTATAACAGGCTGTTAACCAAGTATGCAGAAGCTGAAAATACTATCGATCGTCTACGCCTGGAAGCTAAGGTAAGGTTTTGCACATCATGTTTATGCTTGGGTGCTTTTGCTTGGGTATTTTGTACATGATTAAATGATTTAACCCTCCTCATGGTGATTTTACAAGCTTTCCCTTTGAGTGAAGTGTCCTGTGCCCTTCTCTCCCTCCTATCAGCCGGCTTTTCTAGCTTCGTCTGCTCTGATGTCGACGGGAGCTATTTAAAGGCTCCTCAAGCTGAGTTGACTAAAAATAAATGCACATCTCTGTTGTGACGCCATTGTCACACTCCTCACTTTTGTTGTAATATGTCGATCGATCACTGCCATGGAGACAGAATTCACTGAGTTGCTTACAAGAATGTCGGATGTCGAGAAAGGGATTGATTATCTGGAGTCATCGGAAAGGGAATTAGCTGCTAATCCGCTAGCGACCAAAATAGATTTGGAACGCATTTGGGAAAAGTTAGTAGACATTGCGAATCGTAACCTGCGAAACAATGTTTGAATTGTTGGATTTCCTGAGTGAGCAGAGGGTCAGAATATGGTGGAATTTCTGTACGAGCTCTTTTCGAGTTTGCTCGACATAACAGGCCATAAGCTGTAAATCACACAAGCTCATAGAGTCCCATCTGGAAATCTGCTGAGGGAGACAGGCCCTGATTGATCCTGGCCAAATTTCCGAGATCATCCAATAAAGATCTTGTCTTACGTGAGACGAGGAGCAAAGGAAGGCTTTCTTGGACAAACCACAACATTTTGTTGTTCTCAGAATTTGCAAATTTGACGAGAGAAACGTGATCGATTCAACCCCCTATTGGCTGGAGTTTGTTTTGAGGATTTTTTTTTTGCAGGACATTGGATGGATTTGGTCGTCTGCTGCACTCAAGTAACAGCCGGCTCACTGAACATTCGTTTGACTGTCCGAGGAAACTTTTTTTTGTGTTTGTGTGTTCTGGTTCCGCTAGTTTTATGGAAGAACACACCTTCGGGACAGTGATGTGGATGAATCTACACGTTCATTGTGTTTATTCTGCCTATTGGCTGGAGTTTGTTTTTTAGATTTTCTTCTGTTTTGTTATTCTGTCTCATAAAATCTGTATAGAAACACCAGACTTGAGTAATCTGATAGCAAAGTTGTCGCGGGGGCTCTCAAAGGGATACATGGACTGAGTTTAGAGGGATGGATGCCGGTTGGCATTGTCATGTTTATCTTTTTTATGTTTGATTGGTTCTGGGGGGAGTTCAGGGTTTGATTATTGCACTAATGTTGGAATGTGGTCTTGATAATTTAGTTTTTGACACACAATCAATTTTTTCTAATATGTCAAAATGTCAAATGTTAATATGAGCAGATTGTCTCTCTGTGTGGAATGTGAATGTGTTGGGGTACCCCATAAAAAGAAGGAAGGTTTTTTCTTTTCATAAAATAAATATGACAGTGTTTCTTTAAGAAACGCATAGTACCGGAGGAAGCTGAAAAATTTAGGAAGTGGGGTGAGCATGTTTTCGTTAGTGTTGGCTCAAGAAAGAGCAAGGGAGTAATTTCATTGAAAAGTAAACATCTACAAAAAAAACAGATTAATGATAAATTAGGAAGAGTTATTATTGTTTTAGCAGAAATTCAGGGGCAAAAGTTGATTTTGGCTAATATTGACACACATAATGCTGATGAGCAGGGCTGTTTTATAGATCTTGACGGGATGTTGCAAGCAGCTAGCACCCCTCATGTTATAATATTAGGAGGAGATTTTAATCTTTTGATGCAAAAGTGTGTAAGCCCCCTAGAGCAACATTGACGCTTCTCAGGATGTGTAAAAATCAGATATTTGGAGACTTTTGAACCCAGACCTTTTCATCAGTCCATAAGATTTATTCTAGAATATGTATTTTTTTATATCTAAATCCCTCATTTCATCTGTTGTTGATTGCTCAATTGGAAACATATTAATCTCAGATCATGCCCTGGTGTGTTCAGAGGTGTTGCCACATATGAAGAAAAATAAATCACATAGTTGGCGCTTTAATGTATACATTTTGCAAAATGTCCTGATTTCCAACAAATGTTAAAGGCTGAAATCAATGTTCATATGGAGACCAACTGGTCCTCAGTATGCTGTGTGGGCGTGGCTTGGGAGAAGAAAACACTTAAGGCAGTTCTTAGGGGTCGGATCGTACAGTATGCCTTATTCATCAAAAAATCCAAAGCACGACAACTCATGGAGTTGGAAAGGAATATAAAAAGTGCTGAGGCAGAGCTAAAGCGCTGGAAGTCACCTGATGGCCTCAAAGAATTGACCCGATTGAAATACAGATATAATACTATTTTGTCATGGAAGGTGGAGTTTTGGTTGTTCAGGGCAAGACATTCATACTTTGAGTCAGGGGACAAAGCAGGGAAGATTTTGGCTAGATATATAAAGCAGAGAGTTTTTTTTGTAATTACTGGCGAAGTAATTAAGACCTTGCCTACAGGCAAGGCTCCGGGGCCTGATGGCTTTGCCGCAGGGTTTTCTAGATCTTATGCTACAGAACTTGCTCCACTTTTGTTAGAATATTATGCAGAATCATTAAAGAATGGAAACCATGTCTTTTGCCAACCATGACACAAGCCCGGATCAGCCTGAGACAAAGATCCAAGTGAGTGTAAGAGTTACCGTCCAATTTCCCTCATCCAGCTGGACGTGAAAATATTGTCAAAAATTTTAGCTAATCGATTAATTAAAGTTATGACATCTGTTATACATATAGATCAGGTGGGGGTTTTTCAGGGTCGCAGCTCTTCTTATAACATTAGGCGTTTCATCAATATCATGTGGTCAGTGGCGAATGATCAGACTCCATTCCCAGCCATCACACTTGATGCCGAAAAGGCATTTGATATGGCAGAATGGGATTATCTTTTTAAGATTTTGGAGATATATGGGTTTGGGAGTATGTTTATTGGATGAAGTTACTTTATAGACATCCGGTAGTGGTTTTACTCTTGATAGGGGCACCCAGCAGGGTTTCCCTCTTTCCCCATTATTGTTCTGTTTTGCCCTGGAACCATTAGTAGCCATGATAAGAAAGGAGGACAATTTTCCAGGGGTGATGGCGGGAGGGATGGCGCATAAACTTCTGCTTTACGCAGATGATATTATATTTTTCTTATCCAACCATACTAGATCTATGCCTTGCCTCCACAGAATTATTAATTCCTTTTCTATGTTCTCAGGAAACAAAGTCAATTGGTCTAAATCCGAGGTTTTTGCTCTGACAGCGAACTGCCCAGTAAAGGCTTTCCAGCCGGGAGCCTTACAGTGGCCCAAACAGGGCATTAAGAATTTGGGCATTTTATTCCCAGGAAATTTGTCTGATTTAGTTAGTTAATTTTGACCCCTTAATAAAAAGTTTCTTGAGCGATGTGGACAGGTGGGCTTCTTTACATTTATCTATGATTTGGAATGTTAATGTTATTAAAACAAAAATTATCTACCTGTTTCAATCTCTCCTTGTAGATGTCCCCCTCTCTTATTTCAAGCAATTTGAAAGCATAGCGAAGTCCTTCATTTGGGATGGTAAGTGTCCTAGATTAAAAGTTACATAGGCTGATTGACAAAGGTGGGCTAGGCCTACCCAAGGTTTTGTTTTATTATTATGCGTTTGGACTCAGATATTTGGCTCATTGGTCAATTCCACCTGAATGAGTCCCTCCCTGGTTTTGTATTGAACAGGAAGTTCTTGCCCCTATTTTGCCATTGCAAATCCTTCCTATCAAACTAACTGGAGAAGTTAAATTACACCCCGTTATCTCACATTTGCACTCGGTATGGACAAAAGTGTTAAGAGTGTTTAATTCAGACATTTATTTAAATGTTGCCTCGAGCTTATGGCTGAACCCCAAATTATGTATTAATAAATCCCGTTTCTGCTGTTCAGAGTGGATTGTGAGGGGGTTACTACACTTGATAACCTTGTGTTGAGTGTTGAGATCCTTTGAAAATTTGGTTCAACATTTTGGGATCCCCAGATCTAATTTTTTTAGGTATTTACAGCTGCGCCACTTGCTCTGTACCCCCCCCCCCCCCCCCCCCATATACTCTGGGAGGGGTGATTACTGCTTTTGGAAAAGGTCATGAGGCATCAGTGTATTATTTCCTGCTAATTCAGAGAATGGGGGATGGAGCTTCAACTTCTCTCAAGAGATTATGGGAGAAAGATTTAAACTTTGAATTGGAGGAGGAAGAGTGGGCTAGGATTCTCAAAAACGTCAAGTCTGCAAGAGTTGCAAGGGTGTGCCTTATGCAATTTAAGATATTACATAGATTCTATTGGATCCCCTCTAGATTGTATAGGCTTGGTCTTAAAGTCACACCCACCTGCTGGCTATGCCAATCAAAGGATGGAGACATAACCCATATCTTTTGGGGGGTGTTAAGATCCAGGAGTTTGGGTTGAAGGTTCAGAGTTTTGTTTGTGATGTATTGAGCACCCGGGTATCATTTTGCCCCAGACTCTGTATTTTGGGTGATGGGGCAATCATCGATGTTGAAAATAGACATATAAAGAGTTGTGTCCTAACCAGTGTCATGATCGCCAGACAGATACTTTTAAGGAGATTGAGGTCGGCTGGTGTGCCCTCATTTTAGGAGTGGTGCTCGGAGATGGGGAGGGTGGTGGCCTTTGAAGAAGAGTTATTTAGAAGACTGTGGAAGTTTAACTTGTTTGTGGAGAAATGGGGCGGTTATCTGATGTATATGGATGTGTGATTGTTATTATTATTATTATACATTTTTTGTGTATGTGTGTCTATATCATGTATGACCACTGGGATGTTGTTGGGGGCCTTGGTGGGGTTGGGGAGTGGGAGGGGGAAGGGCAATAGTGGGGGTTAATGTTGATTCTGTATATATGTTTTTTTTCCTATGTTCAAATATGTGAATCAATAAAAATTGTTAATCTGAAAAAAAACTATAAAAATACAAATGATTACATGTTTAAAACTATGATCATCTAAATTAATAGTGAAATAAACAAACTATATTAATAAACAAAATAAAAAAATAAGATGTCATATGCGCTTCAACCATTATATCAGAGGTTAGCCAATAAAAAAAAGGCAACTCATCACTAGTTGCTAGTTAAAAATGATTGCATCAGTACATAGTAGCCTTTCTCTGGTAATGGACAACAACATTGGTGGTAATTGTTTAAATGAAGCAAATTTTAGATTGTTGCCAGTTCTCTGTTCATTTTTCGTCTCTATTTTAATTTGCTCTAATGCTCATTAAGTTATCTTCCCCTCATGCCCTGGCCATCTGGCTCGCCTTTTAGATTAAGATAAAAAAGGTTAATTTACTTGATTGCCTTATTGACTAGTTTGTTGCTTTCTTGTGTATATGGAAACTTTAGACGTAGTTCGGTGAAACTGTGTATTAATTAAGATCTGATTATCTGTTACTGGTCTTGATCTTGTAGTTGTAATAAGGACAAAAGTTTGATATTTTATTTATTATCCAGGGTTTTTCCTTGCTGAATATGAGGCGGAGGTGGTACCATACTGATCAAAAAGTGGCGTTAAGAACGCGTAAACGTTGGCTTTGCATTAATACACTCCTAATGACCTGGCAACTGAATAATAGTGTTAATTTTGTCATCTGTTTTTTTTAATTTAGTCTTAGTCCTGTGTCAAATGTCCTTTTTAGTTTTTTATCATATTTAGTCAACCTTATCCTATTTTTTTTGTTTTAGTCAAGTTTAGTTGACGAAGTCTGGCATTTTAATGTAGTTTTAGTCAATGAAAACTGTTGACATTTTAGTCATATTTTAGTAACATTTAGTCATATTGACATTTTAGTCACTGAACACTGTAAACATTTTTAGACATAAGAGTATTATTGATAAGCATTTTTCAATCTAGTCTATCCAAAACCTATATATATAGGTTATATATGGTTATATAGGTGGGGATGAGAGATGAGCGTCTCCGTGCTAGAGTGCGCATCAGACGGCTGTACTTTAAATCTCTCCCGGTCTCGACTCCCGCTCAGATTGGGTCTCTTCCGTGACTGGTTGATGCGGCTCTGATCGCACAGAGAATGACAGTTTTGGAGTTTGTTTATTTACATGGCGTGCTACCATATTATATGAACTTTAATTAAGGATGAAATAAAGATATATCGCCAAGTTGTGATCTGTGTTTCTATCAGACACTTGAGCTGCAGCGCTCCTTTCGTCTCGCATGTCATCAATATAGTTTTATATCATCTCAAGTTATGTTAAATGACATCAAGAATTTTTTTTATTGTTGCAGCGATTGACAATCCACCGAGTGCAACGCTTGTTTGTGTTTTCCATGAAGACACCCATCAGAGTTTTGTAGAGAGCCAGAGGTGGCACAAAATTTGATGGAGGCGGCTGCCTATTAATTTTCTATGCAGGAAAAACCCTGTTAACATGGGTCATGGCATCATGTAAAAATTACAGTCAGTATGATTAAGTATCTCAGTATTTTCAATCATTAGGTTACTGAGGCAGGCATCTCTACTGTATTTCTATTGCTTAGAAGTACTATTTAGGATTAAGGATCTGAAAAAACTTTTAACCCCAAGTGTTAAACTTTGAGCCATATTTAGGGATATGGTTAGCCGCCACTCAGAATTCTTTAAAAATGCATATCAATGAGTAGGCAAAAGCCCACAACGTTTTGTGCACCGGCAAACACAGCTTTTTACAAAAAGTGTAAAAATCTATTATCTGTATGTTATGTTTTGTCCAAAATGTTGTTAATGCCCTTTACTCTTAAAAACATGATTTTGTGTGTGTGTGTTTGTCTCACTTCAGGTAGGTCTTTTCTCTGATCCTCCCAAATCCAGTACAGCTATCCTGTCTGGCGTCATCCGGGAGGGGTTAAAGGTCATGACCCTCAGCTTTCCACAAGCACAAAGGGCAGAGTTTGGTGCAGGCTCTGCTCAACTGACACAACATAATTCAGGTACACAACATTGAAAATCTCTGAAACTGAATGCTTGTAACTGTATGTAAATGTCACAACTTGGTTATACATGTTCGGAGTATAACAGAGGTACAAACGTTGTGTAGTACCGTAAAAAGTTGCACTTTTATTTTCATGCTGTAATATTCTTCTCAAAGATAGTATGTTAAAATCTTCAAATCTGTGATTTTAATCAAAACTTTTTCTAATAACCTTAGAGCAAAATGTGCTTCGCAATCAATCTGAGAATGTTTGTTTAGTCACCCCAGAATTACTTTTCTCACATTGTAGATATCTCCAGAAAACCCTCCTCTCGCCCCTCGTCTGTGGACTCTGGCTCTTCCAGGAGGCTTGGATCGATGTCTTCAGACCTTCTCATTGAGACTCTGACCAAACAGACTCACAGATTTCAGCTACAGGTACATGATTTCAGAAAACCGCTAACTGTAACAAAGAAGTTTGATTTTGATGACATTTCATATTTTAACAGAGGTGTTATAAATCCTAAAACACTATATTTGCTTGTTCAGGTTAATGCTTTTGAAAACCTTCTGAAGAATGGCAAACTAAAGCCATGTGAACAAATAAAGGTATTTTTTTTTACTTTTGGCACTTTTGTTTATATAGATGAGTTGCTCAAAACAGTGGAACTTTAATAGTGCTAAAGAGACACAGTGCTTACAGATTTCAAGAAAATGATCCTATGAATGGCTTACTTATATTTGTCTATGCATATAAAGCTTGGATAGTAGAAAGTATTTTAACACAAAAAAGTGACACTTTAGCTTTAAACAGGATATTCAAGGCTTCATTTTACACATCTGGAATTGATTGGATCGTAAAAAGGCTCTATAGGACAGGTGTTTGGTTGAAAATGAAAAGGGGTGGTGACGTCAGTTGAAAAAGTTTAAAAGATTTTTCAGAGACGGAGCAAGTTATTATATTTTGTTGAGATATTATGAAGACAAACTTGTTTTCTTTGTAAAACGTGCCATGATGAATAATTAATTTAATTGAGAGTAAATGGTGTCAAATTTGATTTCTGAATCCTTTGTAGGGTCTCTCCACGCTGGCTGAGAGACAGGAGTCTTTGGAAAGGGCTTACCTGGACTCTCGAGCCCAGTATCAGATACTGCAGCAAAGCCGAGGCTGGCCTGTGCACTTTGACCCAGACAGGTGTGCTACTATTTTTCTGATCACATGAGGAAACAATAAACAAACTATTCTGGTCCAATTGCTGAACATTGTTGAATTGTAAGTTTATGTGTGTGAATTAGGGAACTAGAGGATCAGATCTTCAGATCGGGGATGCAATTGGAGGAGTTGAGGGATTGGGTGGAGCAATTAGAACAGAACCGACCCATCTCAGAATGTCCTTTAACATTGACCCCTCACACAGACATACTCTCTGAGTCCATGCACGAGGCTGAACCGTTTCCTGAGGTACCTTAAGCATCACATCTAAACCTCACTAACCTGAGGTGATCACAAGTGGTCAGCTGAGACTCATCAGGACAGAGTTTCTTTAGCACTGTCCACTTATGATTGGATCAAATGTTAATACTAGACCTAAGAGACCTGATGTAACCATCATGTACTGGGTGGATAGTGGTAGGTGATATAAGGGCATTAGTAACACTATGTTTCTCTGACAATGTTTGACTATGCCTCTCTCTCTCTTACTTTCTTTCTCTCAGAGCCCATTGTCAGCTGTTCATCCTCAGGCTTGTGTGGGTGTTGAAGTGAGTTCAGTTAGTGCAGAGAGTGATGTAGACCAAGAGGATGATGAGATTCTTCCATCTCTTCTTCATCCTCTCTATGACAAACACCAGTGTGTGGAGAAAGATTTCGGTAATCTCACGGACTGGTGAGTGACCTTTGACCTGCATCTCTTTTTTCAATAAGTTTTACTGTACATACGCAATCAGGTGTTCTTAATCTCTCACATGATCTCTTGCTGTCTTTTTACAGTTACCAGAGTTTAAAAGAGCTCCCCAGCCATCTGGACAGAAGTGCACCCTTAACAAGCCATGACTCTCTGGATTTTGGAGACACTCCTTCTCCCAGAAATGAGACTGCAGAGGATAGACAGCGACACCAGTCTACCAATGAAAGAGAGACAACCAAAAGTGTTCTGCTGTGAGTTGAGCTCCATTCTTGTAATATTACATTAACTTTAAAGAGGTTCAGAAGCTTAACGGATACTTAGGTATGGTGTCTGGGGCTGTCCGATATGGTACAAAAATGATATATTGATATTTTTCAGCCTATTGACGATATTCAATTTGCACTTTCTGAGCACTTTATTAGAAACACTATGGTCCTAATTTAGTGCCCGACGTGGACTACTGTCCATCCACCTCAAGGCACATATTCTCACTACAATTGTACAGAGAGGTTATCTGAGTTACCACCTTTCTGTCAGTTTGAACCAGTCTTGCCATTCTCTGTTGACCTCTTTCACAGGGTTTCTGCAGGTCTTAAAAAGTCTTTAAAAGTCTTAAAGGGTTATTTCACCCAAAAATGAAAATTATCCCATAATTTACTCACCCTCAAGCCATCCTAGGTGTATATGACTTTCTTCTTTTAACCAGACACAATCAAATTTATATAAAAAATAATATCCTGGCTCTTTCAAGCTTTAAAATGGGAGTGAATGTACCTTGGTAATCCATACTGCTGGGTAAATAAAGGCCTTCTGAAGCGTAGTGATATGTTTTTGTAAGAAAAATATCCATATTTATAACTTTATAAACTATAATCACTGGCTTCCAGTAACGGCCATCCTTGCGTTCACGTCTTAAATCGGAGCAACAAGCCTTAAATTCATAAGGTCATGTAATTAAATGTTGTATGAGGGATTGTTTTCTCGTTGCGTTTAAGTAGGGTGACCAGACGTCCTGTCAAACTAAATCTAAAATAAAATATACATTTTCACAGACTATATAGCCTATACTGTTAAGTGCAGAAGTTTACATTCCCCTTTTATGTAGTACTGCACTTAAAAAGCTACATGACACAAAATTAATTACTTAATTGCACAAATCATCCTGTTCAAAAGTTTGCACCCCTTGGATCTTCTTGTGTTGCCTTCTTGAGCATCAGTAATTGTTTGCACCATTTCTAATAGTTGTATATTAGTTCCTCAATTGTGCCAAGTGTCAAAAGCTGTATCTCATCATATAGCCACTGAAGAACTCAAATGTGCAGAAGAGGCTGAGAAACCAAATAATTTTACAGACCCACATTATATTAGGTGGCCTTAACTATGTACTTATCCATTTGATACAATGTACGTGTTATGTACATACAAGTTGTTGCATTTAATTACATTTGTAGCTACACTGTTAACTTTACCCCTAACCTTACTCCTAAACCTACCCGTACCTCAACCCCATTAGCAGCAAATGTGGATTTTTTGCAGAACAAAATAAATTTACACAAGTACATTACACATTCACATTTAGAGAACATGTTGCGTTCCCTTCAATTGATTCCTTAAATTTTCTTTAGTTTGTCTTAAAAAGGTCTTTAAAAAAGTCTTACATTTAGCTGCAGAAAACCTGCAGAAAAGTCTCATCAGCAAGACATTTCCATCCACAGAACTGCAGCTCACTGAATGTATTTTGGATCAAATTTTTTCCCCATTCTGATGATTGCAGTTTAAAAATCACATATGACCATATTGCAATTTTTATGTTATTTTGATTAATTGTGCAGCCCTGAAGGATCATGAAATTAGGCTACTGATCCACTCTTAATAAATCCTAATGGCCAAATAGAAAGCACATTTAAATTATCACAATATTGCTTAATTTTATATTGTCATATTGTGAATATTCAGTACATCACCCAGCTCTAATGGTGTCCATACCATTTTGGTAAATTCATCACATGTACAATGTCCTAACCAAGTCCTAACAAGTAAATAATATTTCTGTCTTCACTGAGAATTAAATGCTATGTAAAGCAACAAATCGGAACATATCAGCCGAAAAAATCATATGTAATATTTTACTATTAAAGTAGTAGTTCACCCAAAAAAATGTAATTGTCTTATCATTTACTCACCCTCATGCAATCCCAGATATGTATAACTTTCTTTCTTCTGCTAAAAACACAAATGGAAGATTTTTAGAAGAATTTTTCTGCTCTGTTGGTTCATTCAATGCAAGTGAATGGGTATCAAATCTTTGAAGCTCCAAAAGCACATAAAGGCAGCGATATGATAAATGTGGGTGAGAATCAAATCAATATTTATTTTTTTTTTACTGTCAATCTCTACTTTCACATTCTTCCTCTTTTGATTTTGGCAATTTGCATTCTTTGTGCATATTGACACCTATTGGGCAGGGAGGAGAATTTATTGTAAAAAAAAAAGCACTTAAAAATGTATCTGTTTCTCACCCACACTTATCATATCGCTTCAAAATACATGGATTGTCACTCCCCAATTTTCAGTATTATTATTGTCGTCACCTTCCTAAAATAATGTCCCAAGACATTTTTTGACAAAATTTTTTTTTTTTGCCTAAATCATCTCCTCGTGATGCTGGCCACCTCTGAAAAACCAGAAAAAATGACTTAGGACATTATTTTAGGAAGGTGACATTGTGCTTCTAATATAAGAGCTATGCTTTATTGGAAGGTCTCTCAAAGGGAACAGATTAGTCCTAAATGGCTGTTGACAGAGGTTGCATCCTGTAACACTTTTTCAATAAAATCACTCTGCTCTAAAATACCCTTTTCAGAACCAGTGTCCAAATGCTCTGCTAATCAATAGTAATTCAGTCTCTTAAAATGTGGGCGCAATTCAGACGAGCATTTTCGTTAATAGATCTTTTGATACATGAGCGTTGATCCAAAGCCTTGGGAATACCAATTGAGCCATCTCCAATTACTGCAATTTTTGGAGTGCTAGATCTAGATCTTGGAATATATAACAGTGTTAAGATGATAATGGCATTTGCCACCCTTTTAGCCAGAAGCCTCATACTGTTCAAATGGAAAGATAGACTTCCACCTGCCTTTACTAATTGGATTAGTGATCTTTTGAACCATTTGACTTTAGAAAAAATCCGCTATTCAGTAAAAGATAATAGTCAAAAATGTTATAATATCTGGCAGCCTGTCTTGTCACATTTGGAAAAAATGGATCCTAAAGATGTCTTGTCCTCATGAACTTTCATCATTATCCTCCTTTGGTTTTGTTTTTTTACTCACAGTTTTGTAAGTAAAATGTTATTTAGCATCTGTAATTTGATAGATATAGTTTCATTCCCTTGTTTAATTTGTAAGAATATGTCTAACAAATATTTGTTTCGCTCTATGTGTGTATGCATTTATGGGTATATATATACAGCATGTGTAGCAACATCTGATGCTCTGTTGGGGTGGGATTGGGGATGTTCTGCCTCTTATTCTGTATCACTGTTAAAAGAACAATATAACAACTTTGATTAAAACAAAAGACGTATTAAACCACTGGAGTCGTCTGGATTACTTTTATGCTGCCTTAATTACTTTTTTGAGCCTCAAAATTTTGGTAACCATTCATTTACATTGTGTGGACCAACAGAGCTGAGATATTCTTCTAAATATCTTTGCTTGTGTTCAGCAGAAGAAAGAAAGTCAGACCATCTGGGATGACATGAGGGTGAGTAAATGATGAGAGAATTTACATTTTTGGGTGAACTATCCCTTTAAGATATGTGGAACAAGATTTTAGAGCAATGATCAATATGAATGAGCAATAAACCAAGTGCCCAAAAAATACGTTTGGGGATGGTTAGGACAAAAACCCTGATTAACATAGAAAAATCATATTTATAGCTCGTAGCTTTATCGCTATAAACACAGTGTAACAAGAAAACAATGAGGATATATGTATGATTGTAATCTGAATATCAGAAATAAGTTGTTATCAGGTTTGCGTAAGGTAATAAAAGTTATTTAAAGTTCAATCCATAGTGTATCTGTTGTCAACACCTGGCTTTTTGCTCTCTCACTCATTCACCTCTCCATTCTCTTTTTTTTTTTTTTTTTATAGGCAGCCAGCAGCAGATTGTGTACCTCCCCCTGGCCCATCTGTCAGGTCGCAGGTGTGTGACTCTATGGAAACTGGCTCAGATGCACTATGCCACCCCTCACTGTTGCCAGGGCAACCGGGCAGAGAGAGGAAAATGGTAGGAAACAGGAATATTCACAGCAGCAGTCTGACCAGCCTGGCAGAGAGCACAGAACCTGGAAATAAGGGCTTGAAAGTAAAGCCAAAGTCCATTAGACCACCCCCTCTGGTCAGTGTCTGATATTGGTCTGCTCCTTTATGATGAGCAACAGTTTAGTCCTCTGATTTATGCTATTTATCTTATCTGAAATATGAATTATGTTCAAGACAAAATACAAGATTTCTCATGTATTTCTGACACTGTAGGATGGGGTTGTGTCTCCAGAAACAGACAGTGGGTTTATGGGTTCTGAAAGCACTCAGCTCACTCCTGCAGTTCATAATCAACTCCAGCAGAGGGCAGTTGTGAGGTTTGATGCATCTTCACTGTAAAGCATTTCTGCCCATTCACTGTAACACTTATCTGTATACGAAATCATAAAAGGCAAGGATCACTATTATTATGGCTCATACTTAAGGTTAGGGATTAGCACAAACCCCTATCACTTAATAATAAAGGCACATAACTCATCCTGCACTGTTTTTGCCATGGACATGAATGATACCTCAAATCATGCATCTTTTTGAGGAGAAGTGTGCCATTATTTTTATAAGCAGTCTCACTTAAAATTTTCACCTGGTAGATGATAAAATGAACAACAACAAAAAAATATCCTATAGAATTGGTGGAACCTGAGCCATATCAGGCCAGAATATAATTGAGATTATAAGTATACCACTAAGTAGCCAAATTGCACACACCAAACAAAGGCCTGTCAATCATACACAACACCATAGCATTGTGGCGATTACTTTTGCATAGGCAAGCACAAATATCTAGTTCTAAATTTTGTTCTTGGAAATTTACAATAAACCTTGATGTTTGTTTGTGTCTGTGTTATGCAATCTTTTTCTCTGTCTGATTCCTTCTCTAGTTCCATCAAGCAATCTGGTCCACACATGAAGAACAAAGTAAGGCCAGAGTCCACTCCTCCCTCTGGACAGTCTTTGGGGATTTCCCCATCTTGGTCACATCCCTCTCTGATTCCCCCAGTAGAACACTTTAGGTCATCTGGAGGACGGACAGATCCTGTGAGGAGGAGTGGAAGGGAGGAAAGGTGTTCTGCTACCAGCCTTTCTACATCTATCTCCCCACTTCATGGGCCTGATTGCACTCTACATCCCTGGGCGAGCAGCCTGACCAGCCTAGAGCATAGCAGTGACCAGGGTGTGTGTCACATAATAAATAAGTTTGAAATTAGGTCTGGTTGAAATACTGAATATCATGATAAATTCATAATGAATAAAAATTAAGCAACCAAAATCCCAGTGTGTATTGCAATAATTTCAATGCACTTTTTATTTGGCCATTAAGTTTTCTAAAGACTAATGTCAGACTAGTTTTACAATCATTTCTTGTCTTACAGCTGTCGAGTATGAGAGTGTTTTGATAAAGATGTTTTAACCTCGTGTGTGACCCTGCGTAAACATGCGTGTATGTTATATTTTGGCTTCGCTATACGCAACGCATAATTTAAATGAATTAAAACCAACTGATCTCAGTTCAGAAGACTATGTGCTGTCAGTATAAGGTTAAACATTTGACGCACCGAGTCATGTAACAAAACAACATTGCCCCAATCACAGCAGGGTCTTTGGGAGGAATGGCAACACAACTACATCTAATAAGAAACCTAATTAAGTTTTTACATTGAAACCTATTTGAGTCAAAAGGTTAAAGTCTCTAGTATATCCAATATGCCTTTTTTTTAATTGAACAATTTATCGCGAAACACCACACTGCTAAACACAATGTACACTAATGTGTACTTTAGTGCATTTTTTCCTTTATCCTATATTTACTGTACATTATATGAATTATCACATTGAGAATCAATGGGTTAATCCAAAAGCTGAAAAATTTTGCTTTCAGAGGCTTTATATGGAGTTAGGAGTAAAATAAGGTGATTTTCAAACTTTTCTGACACCAGTGCAGACAGAAGGCACACTGAAGGTTAAGTCATTCGCTAAATAGGGAGCAGGGGAGCATCCTATAGCTTTCCTATGCAGCTAACTGCATTCACTCGTACAATCTAACAAAAACTTCAGTTTCAGGCTGCAGATGATGTATGGACCAATTCACATGTTTGGCAGACATTTTTTTTGTTTGTTTGTTTTTGTATTGTTTTTTGTGCCCATTTCACACTTTTTTACAATATTTTCATACCAAAAGTATGTAAGAACAGGTCTTTCTTGCTCTTAGAATGTCCATTTGTATCCAAAAGGCTGTCTGAGATTAGATAAATGATTCCTTTTGTTGAGCAATGCTGATTATTTAACTCTGGCACTATATTTCTGTTCGCTTATGACTCTTTCTTCATCTTTCTTTCTGTCTTTCCTCAGTCCATTCCTTATCAGGGGAAAAGGCACAGGATAACTGCTATACACAGCCAACCAATCAGCAGCTCCGCTCTCACAGAATCCCCTCCCTCCATGTGCCCTATCACCACGGCAACCACCTTAAAGCCCAAAGTTCTGTCCAGCTAACAAATCACCAGTGAGTTTCCTGAAATCTGACATAGCAACAGCAGCACAAACAAGCAAAGATTTATGGCAGCAGTTTGAGCCATGACTCTGAGGGCTCTACTCTATTTTGGGAATATTGGAAACACTCCAGTGTGGCAATAAGTATCTATGTCGTCATTTTTCACTTCACGGCACTCCGAGTTCAATCTCGATAATTAGATTTGGGTTTTTTCTTTTATTGTCTTTTTAGAAATGTTTGATTCAGAAAGTTTGGAGTTTACCTCCAAAATAGACGCTGCTGGTATGTATTCTAGAGTGTTCTGCTCTGCAAAAAAGACCAGCATTAATCACCATTATCTATTAATAAAACTATAAACCTTTTGTGTGTTTCTGATGGTTGAAATACTTACCTACCTACATCCACACACCCACCATTCTTGGCAATGCCTGTATATTTTTTTTTTCTAATGGAGAACAAAAATATCTTTACAGCCAGATTTGCAGCATAAGTTCTTGTTCACATTCAAGCTTATTTCAACAAAGACTACTGGATAAGCATGTTTCTGCATGGTTTGTTGTTGGAAAAACAAAGCTGTATCACATGCTCTATTTTTGTTCATAAACAAAGCGCAGGTCAGATGTCGCTTCCCGATTCTTACTCGGATGAATTTTCATGTTGTGTGGTGCCTATTGTCTCTATTTTAGAGAGGCTCTTCAGTCCCTACTGCAGGAAGTGAACATACTGAAAGAAAGACTAGAGGGAAGTCCAAGGCATTCGAACCTTGCCAGCCCTATTGGAGTGCCCCCATCTGCCACGGAGGATATCAGGGATCACACACACCCACTGACCTCCACACCTCAGTGGCATGCTTTAAGGTAGGAGTCACTCTATTCACTCACTCATTGCTCTTTAAATATATTCTGTAGATTAAGTTGCAATGTTGCTATTTGATCTCATGCTATTATTTTTTTTTTTTTAATAATATTAGCTGCTTCAAATTTAATTAATGTTTTCAAGTTATAGGAATCATATTATTCTGGTATGATTACAAGTGATTTGCCAAAAAAAAAACTAAATGCACTCCTTTCTTCCTAGGCATTTGGAGAAATCAGTGATCAGCAGGCAGAAGGAGAGAGGGAGAAATATAGAGAAAGAGATAAAAGAGAGAGAAAGCACACCAAGACCTGCCATGAGGCAGAGATCATCTTTACCTCAGTATCGACCTAAAACAGATCTGAGTATGTTCACCTAAGCACATTTCTGTCACTGTCATGTTTGCGATATTTAAATGTATCTATTGTAAACATGCCCCTAATTAACCCCAGCAGCAGCTGACTCAAAGCACGCCCAGTCTGAGCCAAAATCAATATTATTAAGTCACATGCCAGTGTCACCCATAAAAACATCAAGAGGAAGAAGACGAACAAGAGCAGGTTTTGGACATCTCTTGGAAGACTCTACCAGTAAGAAAATATGTCAGTCTTTATATAATAGGGGCGATAATATGGCAGTATTGGTAACTTAACACTTTTCAGTGTGGTTTCTGAGATTTTGGATGCATTTTGGTGAGTCTCCTTAAAGGGATAGTTCACCAAAAAATGAAAAATCTCATCATTTATGGAGGTAGATGGATGTATTTGTTTTACCAATTAATCGGTGCTGATAGTTGCTTTTTTGGAACTATAGGTTATTGGAAAAATTCTATTGCAATAGTTTTTTTTTTTCATCAATTCACAATATTGGTGTTTTGGGCTTGTTTCTACTTAAAAGTCCTATGTTATGCACCAAATCTTAATTTGTTACTATTGGCATTTTGGTTGAACAATAAACGGCATTTGGAATTTTATTCATTTTGGATTTTTTTTGTCTTTGCCCGCCATTGTAAAGAATGAATAAGACATTTTTTTTGACATTCTATAAATCGATTTTAAAAACTATCAGCTGATTAATCAGTTAACGGCCTTTTCCACCACCTTAATTATTGTATCCACAAAAATCCACTATCGGTCGACCTCTAATCATTTACTTACCCTCATGTTGTTCCAAAACCAAATGACTGTCTAAAAATCTCAGAAATCATTTATTCATTTCATTTTATTAGGGCAGCAGGCTGGCTCATCTGCCGGCAGATCAGATGAGAGTGATGAAACAGTATCGAGCCAAGGGCCAGAACCTGCCTGCCCACACTGCTTGTCAGCGCATACTGCTGCCTCTACGCGTAAGCACCCTCACTTCTTCCTAATAAAGTAGTCTGAATCCTGAGCTAACCATTTAATTTACTGTGCATTATTTATGTCCTTCTGTCTTCCTGTCCAATCCTGTCTTTGTAAAGGACCAATGAGGAGCAGAAGTTCACCACGTCTCACCCATTCTTATTGTAGCCATTGTCCATTGTGTGGTGCTTTACAGCCCAGTCAAACTAGAGCTCAACAACTAGGTTTGACACTTTATTACTCATTAATATCTGGTGTGTGGGTGTGTGTGGGTGTGTGGGTGTTGCTGAAGAAGTCACATTTCAAAGTTAACTTTTAATGATTTTTTTGTTAAGATTATAATATGAAAACTTAACTTTTTTTCTTAAAATATGAGTATTATTGTAGGTAAGAATAATGTTGATTCTCATTTTTGGTTATTTAGCAAATCAGGACCCAGTCTCCATCCCCACAAGGAATCAGCCTTTAAGATCTCAGGACAGAATAGGCATGAAGGTGGCAGTGGCTCCTCTACCTACAGTGCTAGGTGGTGTTCCTGTTGTCCCATATGTGCCAGTCTATCCTTCAACTCTGTAAGTAACACAGAAAACTGATGATTTATTTACAAAGACTCTTCCGATGCAGCTGCTGGGACAAAGAAAAATTATTGAGAACACAGTTAAGGGGCAGTCACACTACTTTTCGCCCTCCCATTCAAACACATCCGAACGCAGAAGACCACAAACGGTCTTGCTCATGCAAATACATTTTGTACAATGCTGCGTGCCAAAGATCAAGTTTGGTTAACTCCGAACTAGAGGTCGACCGATAGTGGATTTTGCCGATAGTTTTTCATATCTATTTATAAAATGTCAAAAAACATCTTATTCATTCATTACTATGGCAGGTAAAGACAAAGAGTCCACAATGAATAAAATCCAAGATGCAGTTTAGTGTTCAGACAAAATCCCTATTATAATCCAAAAAATGAAAATTTGATTCATAACACAGAAATTTTAAATAAACGAGTATAAACAATCCCATGATTTTGAAATTATGAAAAAAACTATCTGCAACTATTAACATATCTTGGTCCATTGCATTGTCCGAAAAAAAATGTGGGTGCTCAAAGCCTAGTGTGACCGTGACATTTATTATTCCTGTCAAAGGTTGTGTTTTACAAATGGATCATCATAGTTCATTCTGCTATCTAACAAATAGTTTTTTCTAGAGTTAATAGATCAGTGTGCAAGAGCTGTATAATTTACAGTAGATTTGCGCTGCACGGCCAGTCACCTTTTGATGGTGTTTAAAAATAATACATAGTACTCTGTTTCCCTGCAGTTACTTTTCCAGCCCGGTAGCAACACAGGCCTACTCACAACCCTTTAACATCTCAATGAGTCACTCTAGAGATGAAAGGTTGGGGGACAGAGGTCATCGCAGACGCTCTCTCTCAAAGGACCATCAACAGCGTTCTATAAGCAGCTCTCTAAATCGTGCCCTAACTGGAGCCAGGAACATGAGATGGGTCTCGAATCACATGGCCCACTCTCTTGCCTCAGGACTGCAGAAAGCAAGCTTCCTCACCACATCCTGCACTTACTGACTCTTATGTTAACATATATTCATTAAGCAGTTGTGTTCATAATAATAAGACAGCTATCTCTCTGCTTCACAGTTGTGTCTCATGACAGAAAGGATGTGTTCATTATTATTAGTTTACATATTAAGTAGTTTGACTGTGATGGGCAGACATGCACACTCTGACATGGGAATCTAATGTGAAATCTCTCAGGTTAAGTGCTGTGGTAGCTGTGTTATGGCAGCTGCAACATTCTACAAAAGTATGTACATATATTGGCTCAAAAAATGTTTGGACACTTAAGCTACATTTATTGGTTAATTGCTCTGATTATGATTAGTTATGTGCATTAGGTGACAGAAGTTTTTCTGTTTTGTAATGCTTATTTTATTGTTTGTCTGATGGTTTAAAGACACGGTTAGAGCAGGAATCTTCAGGAAAGCGGTTCTCCAAGGTAAATGTCAAAGACATTACATTTTACAAAAAGTAGTTTAAGATCAATTTAATTATTTTGTGTTTTATAGAGCTGTAATTTTATACATTTGCTACTATAAAATTACTCTATAATGTTCCATTACATGTGTTTGACTTTGTGTATTTCTAAATAAGGTATTGGATCTTTGTTTCTTACGACTCATTGCTGCAGGTGTTCGTGTGGAGATAAAGTGGTGAGAGCCAGATATAATTCATTATTGCTCATTCAGAACCCAGTGATAAAGGTTGGTGGCTAATCCAACAGTCCATGCCACAAAATCACCCAAATTTCCATACAAATCATTCTTTTTAGTTTTACCAGTATATACTGCCGCTAATTCAATTTGGGATCAGAGCCATAAAGGAAACAACTTATGGAGCATGGAACAAAAATGCACTGATTCCATATTTGTAATGGAAGCATATTTATTAGACAGCCTTAGTACATCGGTATACTTTATACATGAAGTATACTTCAGTTTGTGCTTCAACACTCGCAAACATATAATAAGTTCAACAGGTTTAAGACTACGTTCTTATTTATTGATATTCTCTGAAAAATAAATTTAATAGAAATCAATTCAGTAGACACAGTTAGATACAACAGCAAACCAAAATAAGGTAATCATTTAAAAATAAAGAGAGAACCATATAAGCGTTTGCATCACAGAAAACACTTAGTGCAATATACAACCTGTCTGCCAGAATAATAAAGAGGAAACCAAATGTTCAAAAGGCGGTTGCGTTGCAAAGCCATTCAACAGTGGAAGATATAGCATTGCACCACAAATAATCAGACATACAAACAATGGATAGATATTACATATTTTTTCCCAGTTTATCACTAGAGCTACAGCTAAAACGTCAGAAACACAGTGGCTTTACATAGGCAAAGGAATGTTTTACTACTTCAGTTAGAAATTTGCACCAATGAACAGATGAGACAAAAAAAAAAACAGTAACATATGGCATATATAACAACACGCTACTCAGTGCATGGCCCAGTTAAACATTGTTTACTAACCAATGATAAAGACTAAATCTGACAAGATACAATACTGAAGTACAACTGGCCCTTTTTTAATTCCTTAAACATTTGTGAGCAACAGCCTTCTTGACACTAAACCATAACATCTCTGCAGAATGAGACATGAAAATAAAAGGATGCAGAGATAAAATGCTCCCAAAATTGTGACTGAAGGAAGGGTGTCTCTTTCACTTTTTACTCCTTTGTTTCCTTCATCTTTACCACTGAAGTCCCAGAAGATGCTTATTTCATTTTTACACATTTTAACACAAGTTTTCATTTTTTATTTTTCAGAGTCAAAAGGGAAAGATAGTAACGTGCGTAGCATGCACACCAAAAATGAGACCACATCTAAACCCAAAGCTTCTAAACTGGGCGGCAGTTTAGTCTTCAGCATAGGAAGTGATATGCGTAATCTTACCTCACTGGTTCATTTGCATACAAACCAGTCCCACACCCACCCACCCACCAATAAACCATTAAAAAACACACCGAGTTAAATAAGGAACAAACGCAAAGGGACCTACCATTTACACATTCTACCAGGTTCCATAACATACAATATTACATTTGGTGCTTTCAGGTTTTTAAATGGCAACTGATCATTAAAACTCAAGTTTGACAGTCTAATCACTTGCATCCATTGTAACAGAATACTTGCAATTATTCATTTTTTTTTTTCAAAATACTATATATATATATATATATATATATATATATATATATATATATATATTATACACACACACACACACACACACACAAATGTATAGAATATTCTCTTGTTTTTGTTTTTTACTTTCAAGCAAGATGCGTACACGATTTAGATAGGAGCTGGTGCGATTTACAGGGTAATGGATGAATAGGGAGGTTGGGGGGGTGTTGTGATTTTAGCTTGTCGGCTCTTCATCAGGTTTGTTCATGGCCTTGAGAGTGTCGAGGAGCATGGTGGGGGAGACGACATGGGTGGAACCTGAATAGATGAGCATCAAGAGGAGAAAAAAGAGATAAAAACTAATTAGTCCTAAACATACAAATAGATTAACTATAAAATGTGTTTTCAGCTGTCATACAGTATATGTCTAAATACTTGACAATTAAATGCTAATTCAAAATAATACTATAAAGCTGGGCTATTCAAAACTGGTCCTGGGTTTAGCTCCAACCATAATCAAACACAAATGGTCATGCTTAAAAGGCAGGTATGTAAAAGCAGGGTTAGAACTAAAATCTGCAGGATGGTGGCCATCTAGGAACAGAGATAAATAGCCCTGCAATAAACTCTAACGTGTTTACTATGTATAATAATGTATAACGATTTTACAATTTATAAAATGTATAAATAAAATGTTAACATTTGGTTAAGGAAAAATGCATGTTTGGAATGTATCAAGTACAAAATGGTATTCACACTAACTTTAAAAACTATACATTTATTTAAAAAATGTATGTGTGTGTGTGTGTGTGTGTGTGTAAAATATATTAAATTGAACTTTCTCAAAATAATTTAAAAAAAATAAAATTCATAAAGAATGGACTTTGACTCTAGATATTTAGCTGAAGACACATTTCTAACACCTATTACAGACATGTTCAAATTAACCCAAACATTTGTGTTACAGGGCCAACAAACAAAATATCATTTATGATATTTGGTGGTATAGTACCAACTGAATACCCATCCCGACTGAAATATCCACTGTTTATTGGTTCCCTGTATAACAAATGTTTTAATTCTACTCCCTGTTAAAATTAGGCAGAACTGCCTAATTTTTAGCAAAGCTGCATGTAATTGCAATGCATTAAAAATCTAAATTGATGAAAGCAGCTTGTAATGAATGTAACATTAACTTATAGTGTAGGGTTAGTAGAACCTTCAAAGCCTGCCTACAGAAAGAGGTTGAATTATATCTTCAAAATCAACCTCATTGGATGTTCAAAGAGTACAACTGAATATGTAGTGCATGGTCAGTTAGAGTCAGCTTTAAACTAACTTCAACCTTGCCTGATTTTGACTTTTGATATTGTCTATGGGGGCAACAAAATTCAAACATGCAGCTTTGCTAATTATCACTTCTACATTGTGATTTGTGGCTCATTGACTAGATGAAAAGTTCTAAACTAAACAAAAAAATAAATAAAACAAATGGAAAGATTTGTTTCAATATGGCTTTAGCAGGCTGACACTTGAGTAATGATTATTGATAGGTTTAAGCAATTATTCTTCTTGAACAATGATTTCACAATGGAGTCAGAAAAGTTATTTGGAAGGACTCTATATTACAGAACCTTATTTGTGTGCAGTTTTATGGAGCTATTAGTGTTAAATTACTCCTTGTAACAAGATTTAGAGTAAAGGCAAAGATAACATATAATAGTAGGTTTCAAACATGTTACAATGAGTAATACATAACACTTAATATAGGATACAACCATAAGCCAGCACATGAATAATAGTTTTGTAATATAAAGTGTACCTAAACTTGATTTTGTTTGTGTAGCGTGTATGTAGTGAGATATGTTTAAAGGGGTCATATCCCCCCCCCCCCATGTATAAGGGGTCATATCCCTATACAATGTTTGTATAGTTTTTCAAAAAAGTCATAATTTAATTTTTAAATAATTGTTTACCCTCTCTCTGTCCCTTAAATGTTATTGTGATTTAAAAATAAATAAATAAATACATAAATAAATATATATATATATATATATATATATATATATATATATATATATATATATAATGTATGTACATTCCCTCTTTGTAAGTGAAATAACAAACTGTTGGCTGCAATTACAATTAACCCTCTTGAATATAGACTTAATCTTCTCGTTTTTAACTTGGGGATTCTTCAAAAGAATATGCAGAGTTGTAGGTTGTAGCCAGAAATGTTTGATAATTTAAATTATAATTGAATAATAAACTGAACCAAAAAGACACAAAAACACACAGTTGTCGGACAGCTGTCCATAACTCTCTCTCTCTGATGCACTACTGTCTCCGGTTGGCCTTTATCCTTCTCGGGCTTAATCAGCCTTATTAGGGTCCATTCCCACATTTTATTCTTAAAATGAGTTCTTCTGGTTTACTAAATGAGTATTATATCTATCCTACTTCCTCTGTATTACAATGACTAGGAATGCAAAGTTTCTGAATACAGAATAGGTATCCTTGAAAGTAAATGTGGGCATGTTTATATATATATATATATATATATATATATATATATATATATATATATATATATATATACATATATATACATATTACACACACACACATTTGAAAGTTGTGGATGTTCTAAACAAGTTGGTTTTGAAGCTCAGTTTAATAGAATGTCTTTTTGGACTGGAAAGAAAAGTTTTGAGTTCTAAAAGTTAGTTTTCATAGTACAAAGAAGTCTTTTATATCAGAAGATCAAGGGAAATTTGATTCGTCATGATATGACCCCTTTAATTGTCCACACACTCTGTGATGCATGTAATAGTTCATTTTTTCAGGCATAAAACTATACAATAATATGAAGGTTCTGAAAAACCAGGTCCAAAACTAGTTAGTAGCGAAATGTTAGTTGTTGGAGGGGGGGATTTGGTGAAGTGTTAGTGCTAAAGCATATCATAAGAACACAGCTACATTTCAAGCGTTGGCATCTGCAGAAGAATTATACAGAAAGGAGAGCCATTTGCTCTGGCAGAGGAGTAATTTTAACATATTCTTTGCAGACGGCCACTTTGTCATGTAGATGTGATGTGTGGTAGTTTGAGGAACTGGATTGAGAAAACAAAAGAGACCAGAAAGCAAATTATCCTGCATTGGCATCCAACATCAAATCAATTACCTCTCCAGGAAAAAAACAAAACAAACAAACAAATAAAGTTAATATGATTGATTGCTTTTGATTGTTATTCAGAAATAATCTGAATATGGTGAGTCTTGAGGGTAGATTAAATCTGCGGGAAAACATAGAAAATCATATTTGGGAGGTCAAATGGAAGTAGCCCTTCCTCATCGGAAGAAGACGCACTACTGAATTAAAAAGCGCATACTTGGGGAAAATGCAGTTTAATCCACCCAACTGAGAGGAATGCGGAAGTCAACCAGGATGGAGTCCGGACCCCTACTACATTTGTCACTTAAGAAAAGGCTCCGCCCACCACAGTTCTGAATAAGGCATTCAGCAAGCCAATCGTTTCACTTTCGTCAATGGGGTCGGATAGTTATTGGCTGGTACCAGGGTGGAGCCTGAGTGAGACTGGGGCCGGACAGCCATCCCTGAGGCGTGGTGGCATTTGTAAAACGGTAGAATGTGAAGTAGGAGCAACGAAAGAAAGCCCTTGTGCTGTGGGGATTCAGAAAGGGTTTCTTTGTTAGGCTGCCTTTACTTTTTTCAGTGAGATTTCTCTTTTTCCACCCTTCCCTCTTTCTCTCTCTCACTCGTCTGAGGGTTCAGGTTCCTCAAAGGCTACCCTAGTGGATTCTTGGAAGTCGGGGTGCCGCAGTTCCATTAGAAATTTGGTGGGGGTGAGCGAGTGAGTAGAACCTGCGGAGGAACAAAGGTGGCTTCACGCTTAGCATTGATCTCACACTGCACCTTTCTTTCTTTCACCACCTTTCATCTTTGTGAGGGGAAAAAAAGAGGGTTAAACAACCAGTCTCCACCATCTGTAGAATTTGATGGTCACAGATTTTCTAGAGGTTTTGTCCTAGAACCCAGACAACAATGATTTTGGAAGCTGTTGGTTTACGTATTAGTGATTGAATCCACAAAAACTTGTAGACCTCCTTCAATCAAGATTCATAATTGGAATTACAGCCAAATGGATTTTCTCACTGAGGTCCTTCAACAGCATTGGTCATCTCTAATAGCGATGATGACCTCATGCTTGGACAAAGTAGTATAACTCCAACAATAACGTGGATTGAATTTGAAATTCCTCACTCAATTTTTTTTATTTCCTACGATTGAAGATATCATTCAAAACCAAATATATTTTTTTTTTATGGAAAATGACTAAAAAAAGAGCTCTTTCTTGGCAGGATTTTGCATTTCATTATTCATTTCTAAATGGGCATCCACACTAACAGAGATTTGCGATGACAAAGTGACCGGAAGTTGAAATGTTATCCATCGCCTGACACAGCAGTCGAGTAGGAGCGATTATTAGCATCCAAGTGTACAGTGACTTGGCGATCACAAACTATTTATTTACAATTTGAAACTATTAGAAGTGTGAACGCCAGCTAACAGTTATATGTTGGCCTCCATAGGCCTTAGTTAAAAAGACAGTCCTGATAAATAAACAAAAGTACATCTTTAGCTTAATCACACACACACACACACACGAGACATACACACACAGAAAAAACTTACGAACATAGACTTATGAACACAGCAGAGGCTCACAACTGCACAAAAAACAAGACAAGAGCACAAGAAATATATACAAGACAGATTCCCAGTCTGGGATGTACATTAATTAGTTACAGGTAGCAAACATCAAAAACAAATGCATAAATAAGGCTAAAGGGGATCAATCTTAAGGCTTTAAAGGGTGGTTGCTTGTAAACTCTGAAATTTAATATAGCCATTGTTAATGGTATCCTGTGCAGACTCACCAATGATGGCCTCCCATTTGCTGTTTGCCTGTGTGACTTCATAGGCACAACGCATCTCGCTAAAGGACATGCCTCCGAGGATGAAAACCATGATGCGTGGGCCTGTGCGGTACTCTCCAGGGGTTTTATTCTTGTGCCAGTGGCCATATCGGGCACTGTCATGGGAGGGACACAATAACAAGCAAGAATCATACTTAACATCAACTTTACAGTACAGTTTCAAAGATTCGTAGTTTTGTTTTTAAACCAAAAGATTCAAACATCATGGAAGTGGGACATCATTTGAAAGAATTGGTTGTCACAATACCATTTATTGCTTACCAGTAGCAGTAGTTAGAGAATTAACTTTTATAGAATAAAATTGCTTGCTTCCACCATTAAAGTTTGATCAGAATCTGGATCATAATTTCTATCCATGCAGGTACCTTCGTTTTAAATGGTCAATTTGCCCCAATGCAGCTGCGAAAACTCTGATGTCACTCTGTCACTCGCTCAGCAGCTGTAATTGAAACCCCCCCGCAGCCGAGGTAATTCATTTTTTAAAACTAATTCCAGGGTAATTTATCACAAAGCATACTGTTAGAAGCTTACACTCAATGTTTAAAAAAATTAGCATATAAAAAATTTGCTAGATTTACGCTGCTAAATAAGATGGAAACGCGTCATCACAGTCTGTGAAAAAGGTCTATAAAAAGGCTTTCAGCACTATAAGAGCAAATCGACCAAAATGTGCCTAGGCCCCCTAAATCACTAAATCCGCCCCTGGGTGCAAGTGTGATTTCGCTGCATTCAGCGGTTAGGTCTATATATATATATATATATATATATATATATATATATATATATATATATATATATATATATATTTGATGTTGGCTGCCTTGCTGACGGAAAACAAATCATGCATATGTTCTTGCTCTATTCATTTAATTATCAATAAGGTCTGTATGTTATCATGAAGAAATAACAAAATTAATTATGACTGTTGTTTTGAATGGTACATTTTTAATGTTGTTTTAATGACACATACGTTGGTGTGTTTAAAATAACAACAAGTTGCCCCCAATGGCAGGCTAGCACCTTGCATGGTAGGTCTTCTGCCATTGGTGTATGAATATGTGTGTGAATGGGTGAATGAGTCACAGTGTAAAGCGCTTTGAATACTGTTAAGGTTAAAAAGACGCTATATAAGTGCGGACCATTTACCATAAAATATTGCTTGCTTTTAGATCACAAAGTGTTACCTATTCAATAACGTGTTCTGGCGATGGACCTGACAAGCTTACAGCCATTATCACACACTCAATGTAGTTTTTTGATTGAATTGTATTTAAAAATGTGCTCCCCGAAGACATAAACTATATAAATTATGAATACAGAAAATATAACAGCGCACTAGTATAACTGTTTGAATTAATCCAGTTTATAGACATTTCACATTTTACCTTGAAATGCCTGTTAAAAACGTCAATCAGCATTGATGTAATGCTAGAAAGTTCTGAAAGTTTCGTCTTTTGAAGTCTGTCACACACCCTCTCTCTCTTTAGTACGCACATGTATTATCTCTCACTCAAAAGTACATGACGAATGAGTGTCCCACCTACATGTGTGTGTAAGGTATGTGATTGGTTCTTAAGAAAGCCAATTCAATGATTTGTGTCAATCACAACATCCTGTTCGAAAAGATACAGAGTCAATAGAACAAAAAAGTCAATTTCTATCTAGAGTCAACTCCGATTCCATGGCTTGTCAGAGTCGAGGAATCGACTATTTTGCAGTCGACTCCCCATCCCTAATGCTTTGACTGGCTCGCTTTAGAATGTGTGCAGATGCTAAGCGTTCGCTTCAAAATCTAAGTATACTTTGGGCTTTATTCGTAATTGTCCAGACTCCCCGATGATGTGCGGAATGGCATATTACCCATACAACTCCTACCACTTCTGCCATATCATACCTTTTTGCTTTTTCTTCATAAAAAAAAATTCAAACTTATTCAAAAAGACTCCTTTTATTATGATTAAAATAATATAGGCTTACATCATACACACAGGCACTGTATTCAAATGAAAAGTGTTTCAGGTTATTATACTGAATGTAAAATACAATCTGGATTTCTATCACATCCACTTCTGCTGCGGTAAACAAAGCAAACATTGCACAGTCTGCCCTGACAGATGCAGGTTCAGAACACGGCGGAAAGTGCTAAGTGTCTGGCTTGATGGCTGTCTTTTCAACTCTTCCCCCGACTGCAACCTGCAGATCTCACCAATTGGTGAGCGAAGTTGAAGTCAAAAACACCTATTAGCCGGTTCCATTCAAGGCTGGAGTCTGAGTGAGACAGGGGCCGGTCTGGTGGCGTCTTTCTCTTACTAATCAGTCAACCAGTCATCCTCATGTCTCACACCATCTGTCCTCCATGGTCATTGTATAATAACAGGGGAATCGCTTTGAACAGGTGATCTGGAGTTCAATCAATACTGACACAATGGCACCCAGAGAACTAATATAGGCACCACCAGCTCCCAGCTCTCTTGCACTAGGAGCCAGGCACCTGCTTCGTCTCTGCAATTTAATGGAGCTGTGCATGTTTTTTTGCCTATAAGACAGAACCTTATGCTCCGATCATTATTTCTGATCCTAATAGAAATCTCCCAGTTTTTGCTGGTGGTGCTGCTGCCGGGGGTTTGAGCCAAGTGACAACAGTCACTTGAGCCCCGACATCACACCACCCACCAATAACAGTATTGATCTGAATGTTCTCCCCATCCCTCTGTACACAATGATTATGGATCTGAGATACTTTTATATTTTTTACTTTTATAACTTTTGCAATACAAAAATACATACACCTGTGCTTTTGGAGTGTGTGTGTGTGTGTGTGTGTGTGTGTGTGTGTGTGTTTATGTTGTTTACGAGGACAATTTTTTAGGTTAAAGAAAGGGTATTATGCTATAAATGTGGTTTATGAGGACATTTCTAGTGTCCCCATAATTTAAATAGCTTAAAAAACATATTAAACTATGTTTTATTGAAAATGCAATAATGCAGAACGTTTTTTGTGAGGGTTAGGTTTAGGGATTGTTTTAGGTTTAGGGGATAGAATATATAGTTTGTACAGTATAAAAATCATTATGTCTATGGAAAGTCCTCCATAATGATAGGTAGACCAAAGTGTGTGTGTGTGTGTGTGTACCTGACTGCAGAAGTGCTGAAGGAAGAGGATGAGCGTGTTGAGATGTACGGATAGTGTTTGGTGTCCAGCTTCTCATCGATAGCATCCTGCAAGATTTACAATTAAGTACAATCACACGTTTATACATGCACAGTCACACACAGTCCACAAAATATTTTCCAAAAACTTTCTTACAAATTGGACTTCACTATGACATGCAAGTTTTACTCTACACAACAGCAATGCCATCAGATGAAATGTTTTAGGGCAGAGCATAATCATATTCATAAAAAAAAAATATCTACACAACCTCAACAACTAAATAATTCACCTAATAAGGAAAACTATTTAGGTTTTTAAAAGAATAGTTCACCCCAAAATGAAAATGCTCTCATCATTTCCTTATTTTCATGCAATTCCAGATGTGAATGGCATTCTTTCTTCTGCTGAAAGATTTTTAGAAGAATCTCTCCATTCAATGCAAGTGAGTCGATAGAACAAAAGAGTCTATACCTATCTAGAGTTGACTCCGATTCCATGGCTTGTTAGAGTCGAGGAATCGACTCTTTTGCAGTCCACTTCCCATCCCTAATACTTTGACAGGCTCATGTTCAACTGTATGCAGATGCTAAGCAGCCGATTTGTTTCACGCCCACACCTATTATATCCTATTATATCGCTTCTGGAGATTTAACCACTGGAGTCTTATGGATTACTTTTATGCTGCCTTTATGTGATTTTTGGAGCTTTGAAGGACTGATCACCATTCACTTACCTACAGAGCTGAAATATTCTGCTGTAGAAAGAAAGTCATACACATCTGGGATGGCACAACGGTGAGTAAATGATGAGATTTTTCATTTTTGGGTGCACTATACCTTAAAGACATGTTTTCAGAGACTATATCTTGAATAAAATGCATTTAGTTTTTTGCACAGGCAGATGTCTTCACTTGTTTTTTTTCTCTTGTTGAAAAATATTGAAACGATCTGCCAGTGCTCAAGACCAAACACACTGTGTGAACCCAGTTTAGTACAAGCTTTACCTCTATAATGTCCTTAATCAGCGGGGTCCAGCGAGAAAGCTGGTAGGTCTGCTCGCTCACACGCTCCTTACGGTCAAGCTTTTTGCCTCTGCGGAGGGTTGACTACAGCATACGGAAGCAAAGGACAAATGTCAAGCCTTTAATAGCAAGAAAAAGAATAGCATATATAGAACTAAAAGTGGAAAGTGTACATCTGTGATGATGGGGACGCCCAGGTGAGCCATATTGGTGATGATCTCACTGTCCTCGGGAGGGATCTGGGCGTGTTGGATCAGCTTGTTAAGATTCTCCTCTGTGATCCCTGTTTTGCCCACACACACACAAAAATTGTTACAAAATGGCTGATCAGGGCATGGGGACACTAGCTAGGGCATAAAATGGCTGCCCAACACAGATAATAGAGCAATCTCTCTAACCGTTTTTGAGGAAGATGTAGAGCAGGATGATGCGGATCTTGTCGTAGGTGCTGACGTTGGCGTCAAGCAAGATTGGCACGATGGCCCTCATGGGGTCTTTGATCTTTTCACCCTCTGCGTCTGTTCCCAAAGCGAGATCCTGGCAGCAGGGAGACAGGATGCAGTGAATAAAATACAGTATACTCAGCACACTGGAAGTGACCAGTAATAAAAATAGAAAATACCTTTCAGATCATTTTAGCATCAATAAATAGTCATTAATTTAATACCTGGTAGTTAAGCTAATCTAATCAAATGACAATCACATCTATAAATAAATAGCAGATTGTCTCTTTGCATAAAGTCTTTGTTGTGAAGGAATTGTCCTGTTACAAAATGTGTTATAGTTCTTTCATAGTAACCACAATTTAACTGTGGTGTTTGTAGTAAGACCATAGTAACCTGAGGTAAAACCATGGAAGGTTCCTTATTGCCATGATTTAATTCAATGCAACTGATGATTGAGTGTTTCTTCAACTCCGGGCACTTCTAGAAAGTGAAATCTTGTTAAATAGTGTTTTGTCTACCAACAATGTCCAAAAGTCTATGTACATGCATCACATGATATTTGTCATTTTTTACATACACTTCTGAAAGTCATGAAGATCACCACCACAATGTCATTTCCACCACATCTCAAATTGTGTATTGTGTTTAACAGAATTATGTAGTGGAAATGACCGTTTTTATGTTTTCGAAATATATTGGCCAAATCAATTGTCTTGCTAATGTCATAGCTATCATTTTGATCTTAAATACAATTAAATTATATTTTTACACTTTTTGCATAATTTAAAAAAAAATTACAGCTTGACCGGAAATGGCATTTATTTGGATTTATTTGTTTTCTTCAAACATCACTTGTCTCAAATTTCATCTCAAGCATGCTTTTCACTGATTCTTTTGTTGACTTGGTTAACAAGTACATTAACTTTTGAAAAAAAAAACTTTATTAGGGGCAAAATTGTTTGGTGTGGTGGAAATGACATCAAAACTGTGGGAAAAGTTGTATGATAGATATATACTTTCCAGACACTAAATATTGATATATTTGTTTTCACTCTTTAGATTATCATAGTTTTAAACGAAATAATTTGTATTTTTATAATGGATTTTTAAATTTTAATTAAAGTTGAAAGTCTAGAAATTGTCTAAAACAGCAAAATCCCTACATAAAAGGCAATGGGAAAAGTGACAAAAATAAATGGTGAAGGCAGCGTGAAAGTTTCTCAGTCATTTTTAATGTGACCTTCGTATAACAAAAAGAAAAATTACTTTGGAATCTGTTGGCTATAATCAAAATCAACCCCTAGGACACGAAAATTGTCAGAATTTAAAGAAACACTCTAATTAAATGTTTTATCTATTTAACAAATAAAGTTATTTAGACCTCCTGTACTTTATCTGTATAGTATTATATTATGTATAGTTAGATAGGTCTATGTGTAATGTTTATATATGTAGCACCGTGGTCCAGCGAGGCACAACATTTCGTTTCCTTGTATGTCTCTACATATAGAGGAATGACAATAAAGCTCACTTGACGTGACTTTATAGTACAGCTTCACATTAGTGCAGTTAGTATCACTATAGCAAACACCATGGTTAAATTTTGTTCTGTTTTTATGGTAGTGACGGTTGGTGTGAATCTGTACCTGTTCTACACGGCACAGCTTGTCCACGGTTCCCTGGTAGTGCTTCATGCAGTCCTCAGCCAACTGCAGGTGGGTAGAGTACTAAACAGACATGGATTAAGAGTTAACAGAGAAAATTGCACTTTCTAAGAGATGTTTCTAAGATATTGGACATAGTCTCACATGTATCTCCTGTGACCTCTCTCACCTTGCTTAGCTCTTTCTGATATTGGGGCATCTTCTTGAGCATTTGAGACAGGTCCCTCATGGTGGTCTGAAGCACAAACATTGGTTAGATAACAATCATGTAGTTAAACACACGCATTGGAATGTGATCAGAAAGAAATGCTTTGACTTTTATGTTACATTGTTTTTTCTACTTTGTAGATTATTATCTCAATGTTCTCTCATTGCACTGTGGAAAAAACACTTTTATTTAGAAACGTTTAATTGCTGCTCGCATGAATTTTTTTTTAAAGCATATTTTTTCTTATTTCCAGCTGAAATTCTTGGCATGGGTTTGTGTTTGATTTTCTAGAAGAAAAACGTAAATAAATAAAGTAATAATAATGCCCTCTAATGTGACTGGTTGGACTTTTTTTATTATTTAAAATATTCTGATAAAATACTTTGTATTATTATTTAGATTTCATAATTTAGTACAGGCATCGGCAGTGGCCGATTTAGGCATGGGCGACATGGGCAGGTGCCTGAGGCGATATCTTGCTGGTGGGGGCACGAGGTGACAAGTGTGCGTCCTGACCTTCACCAGCCATCTCATTTACAATCATGAGATTGTACATTTCCTGGTCATTTTCAAAACAAATTGCAAATTGTATTTGCAATTGCGTTTTCTATTTGTGGACACATAAATTGTGACATAATCCAAATGCAATTGCAAATCACATATTACTGTTTGCATTTGCAATAACATGAACGTACAATGACTGCCAAATTTACATTTGAAAAGCGAAGTCCATTTTCCATTGCATTTACATGTCTTAAAGAGTTATAACCCTGTCATTTTGCAATTACCCCTTATGCTATTTCACTTCCTTCGCTTCCCATATGTAGCCAGCAAAATGTATAATGGAAGCGCAGTTCCCTTTGCACTTGCATTTCTGATGCCTTGCATCTGCCAATCAGTGTTGGAGGTGTGAGTTTATACTGTGGGGCTTGTTTTCAGTCGGCAGTTCAGCTTGTAGTCCAAAAACCCATTAGAGAATTGTCCGTGGGTTCCCTCAGGATTTTCCTATGGGTTTTTATACTTTTATGAGTTAAATAAGGTCTGTGGTAAACATTACTTGACGATACATGGATGCTTTGTTCTACAACATAAATTACACACTGTCATACCTCAAATGTGAGTTCTGAAGCTGTATCAAATTACATACTTTTCAAAAAAAAACACAAAGCGGCTTCAAAATTTACATTTGAGGTATGAAAGTGCGGAATCGGAAATGCAAGTGCAAAGGTAACTGCGATTCCATTAGAATTTTTGCTGGCTCCATATGGGACGAAGAGGAAGTGAAATAGCATACAGGGTTATTGCTTTTGCAATTTCAATATGACAGGGTCATAACTCGTATGACGTGAAATGCAATGGCAAATGTACTTCCATTTGAAGTTTGTCAGACATTGTACGCTCGCGTAAACGAAAATGCAAACAGTAATACGTGATTTGCAATAGCAATTTATGCGGCCACAAATAGAAAACACAATTGCAAATGCAATTCGTTTTGAAAATTGCCTGTAAAATGCTTCCTTCTTCCTTCAGCCGTGGAGAGCACTTTCCAAACTTTCATTGGAGAAAATTCCCATTCTAGCGCGGATGAGAGGATAAACTTAGCGAAGTGAATTAGCTCATAATATACAGCACGATATAAAGGCCATTATGGTTTATGATATAACACTAAAGTCTGCAGAGAGTGGAAAATATTATGTCACAGCAGACATACTGTACATGTGTGTGTTTATTTGTGTATGCGCGTGCTGTGTCAGTAAGTCAATCAATAGTAATCCTGCTGAAGCTTCAGTACGCCTTCACATGAGTCAGCCATCATATTTCACATTCGGCTGCCAACAAAATCTCATCTGCCAGGCTATCCTCCTCTGCCCACGCTACACAATTCTCTGCTTTTATTCCTTTTTTTCCTCTTCCAGACCTCTCCCCCCCTCAGTCCAACTCCAGCGTACCTTCTCTCCTGTGCTCATCCGTTTACTGGCAGAGAATTCCTTCAGGGAGCGTGTCACCTCCCTGTGAGCGAAGGAAATTAGAAAGGGAGGAAGAGAACAGGGACGTTACTATTTACAGACAGGCATGAGAATATTATGGGGGAAAAAGATTATAATTAACTAAATAGGACCAAATACTAAAGCTTCACTCACTGAGACACCTCAGCGATATGTTTGTGTCGTAGTGCCACCCAGAGGTCATCGTCTTCGTGCAGAAGGACTTCCTTATCGCGAGAGTCACCTATGCCGCTGGTATCATACCTACCAAATCAAATCAAACTATTTATATTCCTAACTTAAAACCAGACTTTTCGCATTCCAACTTGTGATGGACTGACATTTTGGTCAGGTGATCAATTGAACAATGTTATTGGCAAATTCACAGTCTCTAAATATCTGTCTGTATATCTTCTGCTTTCCGCAAAAACATTTATTTCATCACTAAGAAGGCAATTTTTTTGTTTTCTTGCTCACTTGTAAACATCGTTCTCGATGGGCAGCAGGTCATATGCCATAGCCTGGAAGGTGAGTTCGTGTAGGACGGGGGAGACAGGGTCGAAACCTCGATCTAGAATAATGAGCTGAGAGCGGGCCTTGTCTGGACCCTACAAAGAAATACAGGCAGATGTCTGAAAATATTCTCAAGCTCCATACCCTGCTCAACACATTTTTAGATAATAATGCTACCCACAAATAATATGGACTGTAATGGAGTTTACTTCAGCCAAGTAATACAGTTCACTATCCCAACTGTAGGTTGTTTGCATTTGCTTCATAGCAACTTGGCACACTAAAGGGATAGTTCACCCAAAAATGAAAATTCTCTCATCATTTACTCACCCTCGTGCCGTCCCAGATGTGTGAATTTCTTTCTTCTGCTGAACACAAATGAAGATTTTTAGAAGAATATTTCAGCTCTGTTGGTCCAGGCAATGCAAGTGAATGGTGTCCAAACCTTTCAAGCTCCAAAAATCATTTATAGTAAAAAATTATTGAAATATTGAACTGTTTCTCATCCAAAATGATTGCATTGCCTCTGAAGACGTATATTAAACCACTGGGGTCATATGGATTACTTCTATGGTGCCTCTATGTGATTTTTGGAGCTTTAAAGTTCTGCCCACCATTCACTCTCATTTTAAGGACCTACAGAGCTGAGATATTCTTCCGAAATTTGTGTTCGGCAGAAGAATGAATGTTGTACACATCTGGGATGGCATGAAAGTGAGTAAATGATCTGAGATTTTTCATTTCTGGGTGAACTATCCCTTTAATGTCCAGAGCATGTGTGCATTTATCTGCATATTTTTAAGGCTCCCGCCTCATCCAATCAGAGATGGAACTCCTTTACACAGATTATAAAATATCAAACTGCGATCATCCATCACTTATTTATTTGGAGGCCAAGTCAGTTTGTTAGTTGTTAAAATACTGATCAATTTATTCAAGTATCTAAACTTTTATCAGAATATTTTGCATCAGACTTTGCAATTGGTGTGAATGGCTTTATAGCAACAACAAAAGCTGTTGCCAAATATTCTAAATGTTCTTGTTGTTTAGTCACATCAAATTTGGTGTGCACATGCCATTACAGTCTCCCAAGAGAATTACAGCATTTCAAACTAATTTCCTTGTTTATGTATAAATAACGTGCATTAACATGCAAAGGAGGTCTTGCAGTTGATGGTGAAATAAAGCACTCCACCCATGATATAAACAATGATTTGGGTTCAAATTCTTTAATATTCATATGGATTATCCTGCCTCCTTTCTCTCACTGCAGCGCATAACAATAATTGCAAGATGTGCCACTCACCTCCCCCATTGTGGGATCATCTGCCTTATAGGCATCCAGTTTGTCTTGAAGCAACTGAGCCAGAGTGGCATTATCTTTGTATTCCCTGTGCACAGAAAGGCAGATTGTTAGCGCATACATTTAGACTGTAAACCCCCAGGCACTGGCTGCTCATTTTGGTGATCCTGACTAACAGCCATTTCCTAGAATCCAGTTCAGAGATTACTTAGTATTACTTCTGCTTTCCTCCCCCCAATATTATTAAAATAAAAAAAATAAATAAGAAAATGGTCTGTTGAAGAACTGATTCTAAAGACTAACTCGGCAAAACATGTTTCTACCATCACGGCCCCTGGTGTCTTACCCTCGGTATCGTACAGCAGGGTACTCCTTCAGTGTGGCACACAGTGTGGCCAGCTGCTCGGCCAGTCGTTCCATCACAGGGTTCTTCAGCTGTGTCTTATGAGGGCTGTAGAAGCTCTGGAAGGCATCAGGGTTGTCCAAAGAGAACACCTAAGCACACATGCATTCATATGGATGTGAGGACCAATAGAGCTGAGATATTATTCTAAAAATCGTAATTTGTGTTCAGCAGAAGAAAGAAAGTCTGGGATGGCATGAGTAAATCATGAGAGAACTTTCCATTGTGGGTGAACTATCCATTTAATGCAGCGACAAGCATTTGCGACAAAACTACATTTCCCATCATTATATGCGGCTGCACAAGAATGATAAAATAAGTAGCTAAAGCATTAATGAAATTCTTTGCTTTTTATGTGGCTTTGCTCTTCATTTTGTTGCATTGGTGCTAAAAAAAGCTTCCTGCCTTTGATAGTAATTGAAAAAGAGAGAAAGAAATATGAAATTTGTCTTTTGTTCTTTCTGAGTAAAATCACTCAAATGCACATTACAACGTATTTACGATTTACGACCTCTTAAGTACAAACTTCCCTGGAGGAATTGAAGCTACCAATAGAAAGTAGTGGAAAGGAATGACGAAGAGTTCATTTTAATTTATTAGCCATTGAAGAACTATATCGGTTGACCATTTTTACTCATTCTGTAATTACAACTATGCATTCTGAATGCTGTTTGATTGTTTTTTCAATCATTTTTCTAAATGTGTACTATCCACAGCAAATGATTACCTTAATACAGCATTTTTATGTACTTTTTATGTATTTTCATACAGTAGATACCAAAGACCTCAATGGCATCATGTCACAAAATATGCTTCTCTACTTCCTGCTTCCAAAATATTGGTTTCAGTGAGATGGCTCTTCATATTTACAGCTACAATCTGTGATTCAGGCCTTTTCTTCCTGCCTTTGTGTTCCCTGTGTCTGAATCCCTGCCATATCTCTCTCTCTGACTTTAACAGACACAGTCTATCTGTATTAGTCACCAACATTTTATTTTATCACCATTTGTTCTTTCTATCAAGTACAGATGTGTTTAAATGTTCTTTATCTTTACCTTATTTTGCCTTTATGTCATGACATATAAATGTCTCTCATAACTCGCTCTCTATGTTTTAGCAGTGCTCGTTCACAACCAACCCTCCCCACCCACTATTTGCACAGAGAAGGTCACATGACGATCCTTCTGTTTGGCAGATGGGTTCCCCTTGATGCTCGTTCCCTTTCATAACCACCTCTGATTGGCTACTGCTTCTGTGGATGCTGCATTGGCCAATTATGCATGGCTGAACACGGCAGGCTCGTAAAGCTCTAAGCTACAGCATCATGCCACAAAAGGTACGGCTCCTCTGACTCCACTGAATTAATCATAGAAGACAGCCTCAGCAGCCAGGCATTATGGGCCAGACTGCACCCCCCTCCAGCCTCAGAGCAGTTTTGTATCACTCTGTTTGAACAGAACTGTATCTCATTGGAGAGAGCTGCAGGAAACATAGTTCCCTGTATTTTCTCTCTCTCTCTCTCTCTCTCTCTCTCTCTCTTGCTGGCTCCTCCATTGCCTTAGTTGCTCACCTGGGACTCATAGGGCAGGAATGCAATGTTGATCTCAGTCAGGGTTTTAATGGTTTTAGAGGCCCGGCTCTTGACCACTTCATTAAACAGGGGGTCCGGGCAAGCTGCAGAAGACACAAAGTGTAGCTAAAAGTACATCAGCTGTTATATTTATTGGAAAGGCTGGTAATATTTATTGGAAAGGCTGGTAATTTACTATTTGGTCATTCACTTTGAAGCTGCTGCTTAGAGGACAGGTTTTGCTATTTATTTTTGCATTCCCTTGCAATTATTTTGGGTTCTCTTTGCAATAACTTTATTCATCCCTTACAAAAAAGTAACCATGATTTTACTACAATAACCATAGTTAATGGTATTTGTAGTAAAACCATAGTAACCACAAAATTTACCATGGCTTTACTACAGCAACTCTAGTATCAACTATGGTATAGTTCACCCAAAAATATTAATTCAGATGTTTATGACTTTCTTTCTTCTGCAGAACACAAATGAATATTTTTAGAAGAATATTTCAGCTTTGTAGGTCCATACAATGCAAGTGAATGGTTATAAAAACTTTGAAGCTCCAAAAAGTAAATAAAGGCAAATACATTTCTATAAATTGTCCTTCCTGCCCAGTAGGTGGAAATATGCACGAAAAAAGCAAATCACAGAAAACAAAGGATATGACAGTGGAGACGGATAGAAAAAAGGACTATCATTTCTACGATATGGGTTTAACCACTGGAGTCTTATGGATTACTTTTATGCTGCCTTTTTGCTTTTTGGAGCATCAACATTTTAGCCACCATTCACCTGCATTGAATGGACCTACGGAGATGAGATATTCTTCGATAAATCTTCATTTGTGTTCAGCAGAAGAAAGAAAGCCATACATATATGGGATGGCATGAGGGTGAGTAAATGATGAGAACATTTACATTTTTTGGGTGAACTATCCCTTTAACCATGGTTTCACTCAATTAAACCTGCAGTTATCATGTACCCATTTTTTTGTCGTCAGAACCATGGTTTTAAATACCATAGTATATGTACCACAAATTAACCATAATGGTTTTATTTATTCATTTATTTATTTTGCAGAATGGTTATGATTTTTATTACAATATATATATATTTTATTACTATTACTACAGTTTTACAACAAATGTCATTGTTAAAATATGGTTACTGCAGTAAAACCTTGGTCAATTTTGTGGTTACAGTGGTGTAGATAGATAGATAGATAGATAGATAGATGGATAGATAGATAGATAGATGGATGGATAGATTTAGTTCACATTTGTTAAAGGAAAGCTTTTTTGATTATATCAGTTGTTTAATTCATAGGGTCACCAACCAATTACTGTAGTGCGTATTACAAAGTACAGTGGAGTGCCCTCCAGTACTCACTGTCAGTGAAGAACACATGAGCTGCTTTATATTTCCCTGTATGAGGATCTTTGAAGTCATTAATGAGAGTCTGCACAGACTGGAAAGAGACAGAAACAAGGTTTACATAAGAGTGAGCAAGCAAGTGTGTGTGGGTGGTTTGACTTTTTTTGTGTAATATGCTATAAATGTGGTTTATGACGACATTTCAAGTGTCCCCATAATTAAAATAGCTTACTAAACATACTAAACAAATTTTTTTTGAAAATGTATTAATGCAGAATTTTTTTTGTGAGGGTTAGTTTTAGGGTTAGGGGATAGAATCTATAATTCGTACAGTATAAAAATCATTATGTCTATGGAGAGTAATGATAGCCGCACCAACGTGTGTGTGTGTGTGTGTGTGTGTGTGTGTGTGTGTGTGTGCAGCCATTAGAATCTATGTGGGTTTTCGGCTGTTTGTGTAGGCTGAGTCAATACTGTGTGTGTATGTGTGTATGTGTTAGTGAGTGACATATGTTCAGTTTGTACTGTGTGAAGGTTTCGCCTCCACACTGAGAGCGTTAAGTCTACACTATCACTATCTTTTTCTCTCCGTGTTAGTGTCAAGGTGTTGCTTTGGTACATTGGTGCTTTCTGAAATAGTCGTGTCTTGAGTACCTTCTCAGTTGGGGTGATCAGGTAAATTGCTTCCAAGGAGGGCAGAGGCTCTCTTCTCTTGTTAATGTCTTCAACAACTGCAGGGGATAAAGAGTGAAACAGGGCTGTCATAAACCAGCTATCAGAAAAGGATACAAATATTAATTTTGTCTGTCCTTTTGGCAGCTTTACCACATCACCATTTCCTGTCCAGTCTAGGTCTACATGTGAGGTTTCAGATTCGATTTTTTTTTGTGCTTAACTTAAAACTAATGATTGTTTAATGGCCTGGCAGTTAGCACACATACCCTAAAACATTAAGCTGTAGTGCTCATATAGGCAATTTGAGATTGAGTCCAGCCTTTGTCACATTTCCTGCCTTCTCTCTACAATCCCTGTTAATAAATGTGACAAGAAGCCACATTTCTTTCATTTGTGGCAAACATAGCCCTTCTAGAAAATCCAGGTAGAACACGGTAGCTGGTTTCTAGCTGGTCCAAATTGGGAGATTGACCAGACATCAAAAAACAGCCTGACCACCTTAATTGGGTATTACCCACTGGAAGCTGTTTTGTTGCTGGTCCAAGATTGTCTACCAGCTAGAAACTATGTTCCAAAATGCCAGTTTCCAGTTAAAGCTAGATTTTATAGCAGGGAGTGGTCAAAAAGTGAGGATTGACTTACTGGTGATGCCCTCTGTCATGATGTCGGTCATTTTGCAGCAAGAGGAAAGCATCCTCATACTGAGCTGGTCCACTATCAGAGCCTAGAGACACAAAACAGGGAACTACTTAAGACTCGGTGGATAGAGAGGAAACAACAATGATATAACCAAAGAAAAAAAGAAAAAGTTCAACAGTTAAACATACATAATTTCATGCATTGATTTAGATTTACATGATTTTTGACCAACCAATAGCCAGGATTGCATTTACTTTGTAGATAATACGATATATATTTTTAATGATGATGCTGACTTTTTTCAGTCTCAGTTTCTTTTCAGTGCTTGTAAACTTTGTTTTTAAAAATTTGCAAATGTTACTAATACTTACCGCCTATATTAGAGGTATAATTAGAGGTTTGGGGGGGGTAGATTGACTGTAGGGCTGTAGGGCTGTTTCTGTCAAACAAATCTGAAAACCCTAGATAAAATTTTTTGATTTTAGTCTGCATCTAAGGGAAGATTTACACTGAGGTGTGGTGTGTGCCATCCACGCTCAACTCACCACGCGCTACTCCATGTGACTCTACCCTCCCTAGCAGCCGGGCCAATTTGTTTGCTTAGGAGACCTGGCTGGAGTCACTCAACTCATTCAAACTAGCTACTCCAGGGTGGTAGTCAGTGTCTTTAAAACTGAGCTACCCAGGCCCTGAGGTGTTGGCTTTGATAACATAAGGACATTGTGGTTGCTATGGTAAGGAGGTGAATGAGTTTGCCTTACCTTCCATTCTCCCTTCTTTTTCACCTTCTTGATAACATCATTCATAATCTCTGTAAAGGAAAAACAATGTGCATCAAATGTCTACAATTCATGCATCTCTCAGACTAGTAATATTACCCCTCACCAAACAGAATTACACCCTGTACTTCTCTGTCATTTTCACCATCTGCCTTTATTCATTTAGAAGGTTTAGAACAGAAAAACAACAAAACACTGCATTATATTTGACATGAAGCAGCTTGTGTTGGTTTATAAATCACGTTAATTGCTATTGATGTGCAGGAGGCAAATGAGTATCCTCACACGCTAAATAGGAAGGCTTTGGTGTTAACACAATCTCTTTCACTGTATCATCTCAATGTGGCCCCCCTACACATACTTGCTTCAGTGCCATGTAATGCATCAAGCACTGCTGTGTGTGTGCCCATTCGGTGCTCGACACACATCTGAGCCCAACTGTGCTTAGTGGTTCACATCCTAATATGGATTATATCTTTTCCTTGCTTGCTTGCTTGCTTTGATTTTTTTTGACACGGTATTCTTCTATGTACCTTTTGAGTACCATGTAAATACAGTTTGTACATTGGTACATGAATATGCTAATTACTAGTAAATAGTAATAAAATGTACTTGATTTTTATTTTCGCAAATTTTACACAGCTTTTCTAAGTACATTTTAATGGTATAAAATAAAATAAAAGTCTACTTAACTTCATAATATAATATTGATTGAAGTGAGTAAATTTAGCTTAAACTTTTCAGTTAATACAGTTAATAAATTTCAGTAACTTTTACTTACAAACCTTATGTACATATTACTAAAATATATGAAAGTTTTTGTGGAACATTTTACATTTTGAAATTTCCTTATGAAACCGTGTTTATCATGTACCACATGACATATGGAAGGAAGACTTCCACAGGGAAGGTTAATGCTTGCTATGCAGTATATTAGACAATGTCACCTTTCATTAGCGCATTACTTTCTATAGAAGCCTAAGTGTAGTTCAAGCAGGAAGATCTAGGGATTTATTCTATCAGGCATCTCATCCAATCACAACACAGCCTCAGCTTCATAAGGCCACTCAGTTGTTTCTTACTGTTGGCTTACTTCCATTGTTTTCACCCGCCCTCCACCCCATCACCACAGGTTTAGGTCCCTTCCTGTACAGGGGTAAGCTCCACTCCCCTGCTGTCATTGCTTCAAGCAGGATGCGACAGTTCAAGCAAGTATCAGAACACTGAACCATATACGACGGGGCTTACAGAAAAGATTAATAAGAATGTATTCCTACGTTCTTATTAATCTCAATAATCCCATGTCTTTTTTTATCTAAAAAAGATACAAACCTGTGCACACAGACCTCAACACTTGGTGCGCAAAATACGATGATGGTAACAATCAAAATGAAATCTTTTTGAACAAGAAATTTTGAGTAGAAACTAAACCTTAGACTTCAAAAGTTACCAAACGTTAACAACAAAATCAACAATAAAAATGGTGTAAATAAACTTGCAAACAGTAAAACTGAAATTGACTCAAACTAGCAAATCAATATGACAAGGTTTTCTACTTCAGGATTGATGCATGATGACCCATTGTAAAGATAACAAACAATCATGAATAATATTTACTTTTAAACTAGAGAATGTTTGAATTTAAGTAAAAATTTAGAATTGACCATATATTTTTGAGTTCTTATTCAATGTTGGGGTTTCAACATTATTCAATGTTGAAAGGGCTTAATCTTTTCTGCTAAATTAACTTGGTACGTATGGTGTATGGTACATATCAGATTACTACTGTATAATCATCTGATACCATCACTGTATCATGGTACCAGCACAGAATTTTCTTGTAAGCGGAAATACCTATCAGAACTACAGCTAGGTAAGCAGCACACTATCAGATGTGGGACTTCAAGCACGAATACAGATACAGCGTTCACTCTGGCAGAAAATTGAATCTTCTGTATCAGCAAAATCTCTCCATTCAGATTCCAATATTGTGATTCTTACAGACAGCAACTCCAGCAAAATGTTAAATGAACATAGTGGATCATAGAGAATTGAATCTGAGTAGAATGAGGGGTGATTAACTCTTGTATCTTCTCTCTATTTCTTTCTATGCATCTCTCTCTTATTCATTCTGATGTACTGTAAACAATCCCAGCATGCAGGGATTGGGCGGTGGTGACCATGTTTGTGTGTCAGGGCCAATATTAGCCTGATTGTAATGCTAGCCATCTGGTTGTAGCATTAGAATAAATGCGCTTGGGATGATTTTGTGACTTTGATTTTGTGACAAGTTAAGCCCCTCTGTGGCAGAAAATACAAGGATTTGAGCAAATACAGATGGATTATGGGCGTTTAAACACAGGGCTTGTTTTAGTTTATGGTGAAGAGATTAGTGCACCGGTCAAAAGGGGAGATTTAACATATAAATGATTCTAATAGCACTTCATGTGAGTAAAGAAACCAAACCTAATCAAACAATCTGATCCAAACCAATGAAAATATATTTGTCAGATTTCTGACCTGTTGGATAGGAGTATGGTTTTTCATTAAGAACACATAACTAAAAAGGCTACAACGTTGTCAGAGGATTATTCAGCATGACTTTTCAAAAGAACTATTCTGGTGCCAAATCAAGAGTTTGATGTATTTGGATGCCTACAGTCCCCATTAGGGTCTAGGGGCACAAACAGCTTTTGAAAGAAATGCAGACCAGTAAGCACAAATGTGTGGCCAATACATCTGTGAAAGTGTGCATTATCTGGAAAGCACCACACGTTTTTATTTTATTGATTTTTTTGTTTTATACACACTTATTTGCAATTGTTTCCTTAAAGGTGCAATATATAACCATTTTCATGTAATATTCACCCTTTTTTTGCTAAAGTGTGAATGGCTTGTAACGTAACTTAAAAAATTAGCCCTTCCTGGACTTCCTAGTTTGCCTATTAAAGCCTATAGACTGATTTTCAATCCAAAGGATGTGACGTTTATGCACGCTCCTGAGATCCTTGCCTCAGACAGTAATAGGTTCTCTTCTGCTATTCAAAAGCGACAACAAACTGCAACACTAGGTAACGTTATCTTAGAGATGGTATCCAGCAAACGTCCAGCTCCCAGCACAACACCGACTCCTACACAATCTCAGAATGTGCCAAAAAAACAAACCAAAAAAAAAACCATTTATCTACTGAATCCCATCTGGCTAAGAGGGATCGTGTTTGAGTGAAACCCGTAGTGAACATTGGCAGGGCATTTGATTCCTGGAGGGACCTTCATTCGGTTTTGGGGATCAAAACCAACCCTGAATTGGCGTTCTTCTTATTGGACAGGTAAGCTTACATAACTGCAAAGCATGTGAAATATAGTGCCATAAGGATTGATCTGTGTAATCTTAGCTAAACTACAATAACACATGAAATGAATGCTAGACAATGTTCAAGATAATGCAAAAAGACCCATTCATTAGTGTAACATAACTTGGTTATACATAAAATATTTGCATTCTATTATTATAAAACAATAGCACATTGATATATCAAAATGTCAGTTGTGATGGAATCACATCAATACTGAATTATGTCAACGTATTTATAATGTACAGTCTATTTTATAAACAGCTACTGTCATCATCCACCAAATTTAGCTAACAGCTATTGATAAAGCTAGCTAGCTAGCTAACGCCGACATAAGCTATTGTAATTTTACAATCATTATAATTATGCTACCTCATCTGTCAGCATAATGCCAGTGAATCATGTTCAGCCTCTTTGTACGTTACGTCATTGTTTTGGTCGATGCTCGCACGCTCGCGTCCCTATGGAGTGTGTGCATGAGCACGAGCAACAGGCAGCTGGCTGCAGTTCACTTAATGGCCACCGGTGTCATTAATAACACCAGTTTCTGAATCTTTAACATGATTATTGTTTATAACTTGTGGCAATACTTTTAAACAGTGAGGATTTTAATGTTTACAGCTTGGCTTCCATTTTAAGTGTCTTAATTTAACGTCTCGGTTACGTATGTAACCTCCGTTCCCTGATGGAGGGAACGAGACGTCGTGTCGAAGAAGCGACACTAGGGGGGGTCTCTCTTGAGCGCCGAAAGATACCTCTGATCTATGAAAAAAGGCCAATGAGAGTTGGCGAACAGTATTTGCATACTCCGCCTCCGGATACGGATATAAAGGCGAGAGAAATACGCTCGTTCATTCAGGATTTTTCTGAGGAGCCGGGAGTGTTCCAGGCATCTCAGCGGCTCGGCTCAGCGACGTGGCCGGGAAGACACGACGTCTCGTTCCCTCCATCAGGGAACGGAGGTTACATACGTAACCGAGACGTTCCCCGTCTGTCGCTCACTTCGACGTCGTGTCGAAGAAGCGACACTAGGGGTCCACTTCAAAACTCGCCATGCGCTGAGCCGTGTACGTGTACTGCTGACACAGAAGCGGGCAGGTATTTTGCACGTGCACAAGCGACCAACTGTGTTCAGGCTGCACGTACTCTTCCCCAATGCCCCGAAAAAGCGTCAGCACCCTTTTGGTTACCCTAGGGGGGAACAAGGTGACGCTCCCAACTAGGGAATGGGCCAAGCCTGGCTGGGCCTCTTTTCTCTCTATGTTTTCTCGGCATAGAGCAAGAGCAGCCGGGGCCCTTACCGCATCGAGGGAAGGGGGTCTTATTCCGAAGTCCTATTCTTTTAGGGGGAAAAGACCCTGCGGAGGCCACACCCGCCCAGCAGGGGAGGTATAGGTGGCAAAATACACCACATGGCCACTTTGGGCATGTGGGAGGAAATGGCGCGGTGGTAGATCCAGCCTCGAGGAGGGGGGAGTTGCTACAACACGGCGACCGGAGGGCAGCGAAGGACTGCCTAAGGGAGACGCGGGTCAGCTCGCAAGGTGACCGTACCGCGGAAATACACACAGAAGGAGTCCCGTAGGAGGCCTGATCTGTGGAGCACCTATTCCAGTAGGGGTAGCCGGAGGTACCCGTAGTGGACTGGACCAGCACGTTCCTCCGCTGAACTGCTGCGGGCCCGAAGGGCTAGGGAGGAATCAACCAGGGACCTAGGTCCTCTGGGACAAAAGCGCACTGTTTTGCCTTGGCAGAGGGAAACGGCGCTGGAACAAGCGGTTCACCCGGTCAGATCGTCGACGTGTACCGAGTTCTACGGGCTCGGACCTGAGAGAACACGGGACGAGACTGACTCAACCCTGAGATCATAAGGGTGTTAGGTGCTGCCCAGCCTGCAGCTCTGCAAATGTCTGCTAGGGAGGTGCCCCTAGCCAGTGCCCATAAGGATGCCACGCTCCCAGTGGAGTGGGCTTGAACCCATAAGGGGGGCATGGCCTGGGTGTGATAGGCCAACTGAATGGCATCCACCACCCAGTGAGACACCTCTGTATGGAGACAGCGTTCCCTTTCTGCTGTCCTCCAAAGCAGACAAAGAGCTGCTCAGAGCGCCTGAAGCTCTGGGTGCGTTCCAGGTAGGCACGCAAGGCACGTACCGGACACGACAGTGAGAGGGGCTGGGTCTGCCTCCTCCCGGGGCAGCGCTTGTAGGTTCACTACCTGATCTCCAGAGGGCGTGGTAGGAACCATGGGCACATAGCCCAGTCAAGGTCTTAGGATCACATGAGTATCTGCCGGACCGAGCTCCAGGCAAGTGTCGTTAGTAGGGAATGCTTGCAGGTCCCCGACCCTCTTGATGGAAGTGAGCGCGATCAGCAGGGCCGTCTTTTCAGGAGAGGGCCCTGAGCCAACTGATTCTAGCGACTCAGAGGGGGGGATCTCTGAAGACCGGCGAGGACCACCGAGAGATCCCAGGAGGGGAACAGGTTTGGCCGGGAGGGGTTTAACCTCCGGGCACCTCTTGGGAACCTGACGATTAAGTCGTGCTTACCCAGAGACTTGCTGTCTACTGGGTCGTGGTGAGCTGCGATAGTGGCAACATACACCTTCAAGGTGGATGGGGACAGCCTCCCCTCCAACCTCTCCTGTAGGAACAGGAGCACAGACCTAACTGCGCACCTCTGTGGGTCTTCTGCCCGGGAAGAACACCGATTCATGAACAGACGCCCTTCAGGGCGTAGAGTTGCCTGGTAGAAGGGGCTCTGGCTTGGTTGATCGTGGCTACGACCGTGGTTGGTAGACCAGCTAGATCTTCCGCATCCCGTTCGGGGGCCAGACATGGAGGTTCCAAAGGTCTGGGTGCGGATGCCAGAGCGTGCCCCATCCCTGAGAAAGAAGGTCCTTCCTCAGGGGAATTCGCCAGGGAGGGGCTGTCGCGAGAAGTACAAGGTCCAAGAACCAGGCCTGAGTGGGCCAGTAAGGAGCCACGAGAGTGACTTGCTCCTCGTCCTCCCTGACCTTGCACAGCACCTGTGCAAGAAGGCTCACTGGGGGAATGCGTACTTGCGCAGCCCAGCCGGCCAGCTGTGTGCCAGTGCATCTGCCCCGAGGGGAGCCTCTGAATGGGCGTACCAGAGCGGGCAGTGGGAGGTGTCTCGGGAGGCAGAGGGGTCTACCTGGGCCTTGCCGAACCGTTCCCAAATCAGCTGAACCGAGTGGGGGTGAAGCCTCCACTCTCCGCCAGGCAAGCGTTGTCATGACAGCGCGTCCGCTATCACATTGAGGTTGCCGGGGATGTGAGTGGCACGCAGCGACTTGAGTCGGTGCTGGCTCCAAAGGAGGAGACGACGGGCGAGTTGTGACATATGACGGGAGCGTACGCCGCCTTGGAGATTTATGTACGCGACCGCAGTGGTGCTGTCCGACCTGACTAGGATATGTTCGTCCCGAATTAACGGGAGAAACTTCCGCAGGGCCAAAAGGACGGTCAACAACTCGAGGCAGTTGATGTGCCAACGCAGCTGGGCCCCTTTCCAACGGCCTGAGGCTGCGTGCCCGTTGCAAAAGGCGCTCCAACCCAATCTGGAGGCGTCGGTCGTGACCAGGACGCGTCTGGACACCTTCTGTAGGGGCACTCCAACCCGTAAGAAACAGGGGTCTGTCCAGGGGTTGAATGTCTGACGGCAGGCGGGGGTGATTGTTACCCGGTGCGTGCCGTGGCGCCATGCTCGTCTCGGGACTCGGGTCTAGAGCCAGTGTTGGAGCGGTCTCATATGCATCGACCCCAGCGGCGCGACCGCCGCGGAGGATACCATATGCCCCAGGAGCCTCTGGAAAAGTTTTAAGGGGACCGCTGTGCCTGGCCTAAAGGCGGCGAGGCAGTTCAACACTGACTGGGCACGCTCATTGGTGAGACGTGCCGACATTGAGACCGAGTCTAACTCCATCCTGAGAAAAGAGACGCTCTGTACTGGAGTGAGCTGGCTCTTTTCCCAGTTGACCTGAAGCCCCAGACGGCTGAGGTGCCTGAGCACCTGGTCTCTGTGGGTGCATAGTAACTCTCGCGAGAGGACAGAGATAAGCCGAAGGGTAGGACTTTGTACTGATACACCTGGCCCCCGAACGCAAACCGCAGGTAGGGGCGGTGTCGGGGCAGGATGGAAGTACGCGTCCTTCAGGTCTACCGCTGCGAACCAATCTAGATGCCGGACGCAGGTTAAGCGTGAGCATTTTGAACGGGAGTTTGTGCAACACTCGGTTGAGAACTCGCAGGTCCAAGACTGGTCGTAAGCCGCCGCTTTTCTTGGGTACGATGAAGTAAGGGCTGTAGAGACCCTTCTTCATCTCGGTTGGAGGGACAGGCTCTATCGCGTCTTTGGCCAGAAGAGTCGCGATTTCCGCGCGCAGGGAGAGGGCATGTTCGCCGTGTACTGCGGAAAAGCGGACGCCCATGAAGGGGGGCGGGGGCCTGGCAAACTGAATTGTGTAACCGAGTCGGATGGTCCGGGCCAGCCAGCGAGACGGGTTGGGAAGTGAAAGCCACGCGTCCAACCTCTGCGCTAGGGGCACCAAAGGGACGATTAATTTAGACGTACCCGGCGGGGCTTCGCAGCGGGGCGGAGCAGGTAGGGCAGCGTTGGGCGGCGACGGGGCGACCCGCGGCTGAGGTGCTGAGACAAGACTCAAAGCACTTACCTTGCTCCGCACACCCGGCAGGGGGCGGGTTAGCGACTGAGGAGGAGGTCCTGGGTAGGCGTCCTCTAGACTCGTCGGAACCGGCCGGCCGGGGGACAGTCGTGGGGCTGAAGAGGGGTGGTCCGCGTCCAGGAAGCCAGGACTGTTGATATCTGGGGGCAAAGTGCCGTGAGAACGGCATTTGCGGGCCAGGTGACCCAGAGACAAAAGGAAATAGCTCATTACAGAGAATATGAGAATGTGAAAATTAATTCAACAAGAAAAGATTCTCCTCCCGGCCCTCCACCGGGGACGGAGCGGTCTTACCAGCCTCCGGAGCTAACATCTTGGTCCCTGGGTTGAACGTCTATGGACAGCCTGGGAGCCTTCCGGGTCCTCGAGGGGGTCCGTGAGACGGGGGCGTCCATTTCCTGCAGCGTGCTCGACGCTGGGGCTGAGAGCTGGGCCCGGGTTGAGGCGGAGCAGGGTGTTTCACAGCCGCAGGAGGACGCCCGTCGGCGAGCAGACGGGGCATGGCCCATGGCGGCAGGCTTGCGGCGGGGCAGGATGTGTAGTGGCCTCCGTCTGCCTCACCGCTGAGGACTGCTGGGCAGAGTCGTCAACGGTGGCGACGAATGGACGGAGCTGGGAGACGGGGGTGTGGGAGAAGGTGTGCCTTGTCCGCCTCCCGCATTTCGACCAGGTCCAGTCCACAGGTGCGTTTCTGGACCACAAGGGGTGGCCATCGCCTGTTCGAGTGCCAGCGCTTCTGACCTCCGTGGCCCGGGGGCGCGGTTGGTCATCCAGCGCAGTTCCTGCAGCACATCAAGAACAGGACTACCCAAGGTGCAAGTTTTGAAGTGCCTTGGCCTGGCATTGGTTGCAGGAAGGGCCGTGGCGTGCAGAGTGGAAGCGGTCTGGGACCGTTCCACCGCGAGGGTAGTGAGAGCGGAGGAGCGAAGAAGCCTTGGCTTAGCTCAACTCGTCGTCCACGTCCGGGAAGAAAGGAACGGGGGGGGCGTGGCTGTGAGCGGCGCACCTGCCCGCGGAACCGATCAAGTAGCCCGGGAAAGCATAGCGGATCTCCGTGCGTCAGGCTCAGGCTGGGCGGCAGACCCGAAGGTGGCGGCCCAGGCGAACGATCAGCATCCGATGCCGCTGTAACGCTCTCCGATGCAGCGGTGATGTCATCCAATTCTGAGGCAAGCAAGCGTGCCGGGGAGGCGGGCGGTTCGAGGGGGTTTACCCGGCGAACAGAGCCCGTCATTGTCCCCAAATCGTGTTCATCGCCCGCGGCGCCTGCGTCAATCCCGTAGGAAGGAGGCGAGGCGCGGGGGGCGGCTGAAACGGCTTTCTCTCATTACAAAAGAAAGCCACACGACCGCAATGTTGCCATGGCTATGTTCTCGCACTGAGAACATAAACCATTCATAAAACATTGCTTGCGTGCGATCGCAGCCCAGGCACGCAAGACAGTGTTTTATGACCGAGAGAGGTGGGGAGAAATCACCACATCCAGAAACTACACAGGGGCGGAAATTACATCTTTATAAAGACGCGTCCTGAAAAGGACGTTCAACGCCGCTGTGTAATGCTCTTTCAGAGAAATAAACTCTTTTGTGGAGAGAATCACTCTTTCAACTCTTTTAACTCTGCGCTGTCGAAGCGCCCAGGGGCAAACTGCACGCCGGCAGTGAAGAGAAAAGCCGCTGTAGTGCGCCGTAAATCCAACAGCAAAGCAGAGCGTCAGAGGATCAGAAGCAGGATCAGTTGTGTTACTCGCAGCTGACTGCATACACACGACCATCGGCTCCGAAGAAAATTACTGAATGAACGAGCGTATTTCTCTCGCCTTTATATCCGTATCCGGAGGCGGAGTATGCAAATACTGTTCGCCAACTCTCATTGGCCTTTTTTCATAGATCAGAGGTATCTTTCGGCGCTCAAGAGAGACCCCCCCTAGTGTCGCTTCTTCGACACGACGTCGAAGTGAGCGACAGACGGGGAACCCAGATGTTTTTGCAAGAAAGGAGGGACTAGTCAAAATACATTTTTGTGTTAATTATGACACAAATGCTTAACTTGTATTGAACCTGGAATATTCCTTTAAGGAGCTATTTCTAGTTGATCTAACCTTTAAAATTGATTTTGCTTGTGTTACCTAATGTATTCAATTTTATTTAGAGATGTTAAATAATATTTTTTTATTAAATAAAACCTGTTAATTCAGATGTTATCTCATGAAGCATATTTTTTTAGGCTAACATTTGAAACTTTTTATTTGGCTATTATGCTTTCAAAATAGCATGTCATTAAACTAAGAGATGAGATGAGAGCGTTAAAATTGCGTTTATATTTTAATAGCGTTTATATTTCAGTACCAAAAATGGTGATAGAGTTGGCAAGTTCAACTCTATCAAACTGTCCTTTTCAATGAATGAATTCAAAACTCTGATTCAACAATACACTTGTGTCATCATTTAAAAATGTTCACTTCTGAAAATGTTTCTTGTGTGGCATTTTTCATATTCATTCAAATAACATTTTAAAAACGTATATAAATGTAGGTAAATATGGCTGTTTATTACTAACAAATACTTCAAATGAAAACAATTTAATATTCTTCCACATTTTAATTCTATTTCGTATTTTAAGCTATTTCAGAGTAAATACATAAATAACAAGATATGTATGGAATATAATCAAAAGGCTAATAATATTGAGAGAGTGTGTTTAGGTATATCACCCACGCAGCTCGCATGCAAGAAAAACTGCACGTGCTAACAGTGTAGTCTGTGGAGCATTCTTCGCAATTATGTGATCACGTGCATTTTTTTTTAATGCTTGTTACTGTCACCGTGTTTTCTCACAGTCTCTTTTTTGAAATGGTTAGTTCCTGCAATGAACTCCGTTTTCCCCGCTATTTCTTTGATATAAACTTTTGTAATGTATTTCGGGAAATGTAATGCAAATTTTAATTTGCGACCATTTTTAGTTGCAGTTTGGAGCCCTGCACAATGATGATGATTTATCGACTTTATAGACATTACATTTTTATCGTCTGTTAATGCTGAAGTTCTGTAAAGCTGCTTTGAAACGATGTGTGTTGTGAAAGGCGCTATACAAATAAAATTGACTTGACTTGACCTGTATTTGTGCACAAACATCTTATAAACCTTTAAAAATGAGCAGATTCATACATTCTAAATCATAAACAAAAATGTCAAATGTCATCCAAAACTACAGTACATCTTCCAGATGAAGATGAAAACAAGAAAGAGACTTCACTACGTATTTGTGCAATAAGTCTAGCAACATCCACTATGGTTTGGAGAAAGAGATGCGGAGCTGTGCTCACTTGTGTAATTAAACACAGTTAAAAACCCAAGAGAACTTAATAAACATCTCCCTCCAATTCGCTAATTTCTTGTTTTCTCAATTCGTTTCACACAAATATAATGACCTCCGTTCTCGTCATTATTCATATTGAAGTGATTAATGACAATAAGCTTTATGCAAAGCAAATCCGTTCAATGACAGCACTGATGTGAAACAGTCTACTACTACTGTGAGTGAAAGAATGTTGATGCTGCTCTTTTTTCCAGACAATGAAGGTCAATGGTGACCAAATCTATCAGTTCCTAACATTCTGCCAAACATCTCCTTTTGTGTTCCACAGAAGAATAACATCAAACAGGTTTGGAACAACATGATTCGAATAAATGAGGGTACTACAACTACACCAACTACTACTACTACTACTACTACTACGGATGACAGAATTTCAGTTATTGGTTGAAGCACCCCTTTAATTTAAGCAATTTGATGTTAATTCAAGAAGCATTGATATTGTTTTACTAATTGTTTGATAAAATTTTACACATTTTTCAAAGAACTAGTAAGCACAAATACTTTTTGTTCTACTATAGTATTGCCTGGAAATAACCTATAGTGAAATCACAAGAAGCTTTAGAAAGGTTAGCACTGGGCACTGTCATACTCCGCTGTCTCCAGAGGACACTTTACGTCCTGTCATGTGACATCAGCACTTCCCCCACTGGCCACAGTTCACTTATGCCCCTGACAAGCCTCTGGGACTGAAGTAAAGACCCTTTCACTGTACAAATCAGGGTTATTGTTGCAAGTGAAGGCAAAAAATACAGAGAAGGACACAATAAATGTCAAAAACAGCCTAATCGAAGGCTTCTGTAATATATCCTAAAACTATAACCTCTCTGTGAATTCAAAAAGGCATCAGAAAGCATGTAGTTTCATGAATTTAGTACATTCTTATACAGTGACCACTCAAAGTATGGATTTTATGTCCTTGCTGATTTGTGGCGTTCTCGAGATTTTTTGCCGTGCTGCAGAAATATACTTCGAGTTGGAAGAGTTCAACTGAATTAAATCATACAGACCGCAGTGTCTAAGTTAATCAAATCTTTTTTTATGCTCCTCATATTGGGTAATAAAATGTACCACAGACTATCAGCTATTTGTCACTGCAGACTGAATAGTTTCAACACGTATTTTCTCAGTAAGGTGCTGAAGAATGTGTACAACAGCAGGCATGGTTTAACTGATGCCATTGGGATCAGTCAGATCAGTTGGATTTGAAAATGACTCGAAAGCAAGATAATTATAATTGGATCAATCCGTAAAATCCATTTGGCATCAAAGGCCTGAATGGGCTTTTTTTATTGTTCTATTAAGAATGTGTATAAAAGCAAATAGCAGTTTCCATGAAGTCAAACACAGAGTAGAAAAAGGGGGTGTGAACGGGTGTCATTAGACCAAAAAACAGCAGGAAGCAAGAGACAGCTGCAGAGGCTGTTTTACCCTCCGGGTCACTTAACAATCGAATTCACTTCAATCTATACAGAACTGTATGCATGTTCGAGAGACCCTCAGGTTTATGGCCTTTACCTACCACTAGAGCAGATACTTTTTACTACATTTCTTGATTTTTGTTTTCCCTTGACCCCTTTGCTTTCCCCAAAATGTATCATCCTTAAAGGACAGGGCATCTTTTGGATAGTTATGCAGTTTCTTTGACATTTAAGGACCAGGCACCAACTGGTTCTATCATATGGCCCAATCAAAATTGCAGCGTTATACCTATCGGGCAAAATGAGGGTGTGCTAGTGCATGCCAGTGCCAGTTGCATTCTGACTGTCACTTCCAGGGCTTCATCGTGCCTCCTCTGGGCTTCCTCTGGGCCAACAGCCAAGTGCCTTTGGCCCACCGATAACCCTTGAATATCCATCAGTACATGTTGTCTTGACAAACATACTATTATTCACACTTGGGTTAGGGTTTTTCAAAATCCTCAAACCAAGACCAATATTTTTCAATCTAAACTGCTCAACCACCACCAAGCTACATCGACTCGGCATAGTCCTTCAGCCTGTTGTGACTCAGGTTGCTACTAACTGAATTACGTTTTTTTCCATAGCAGACAATCGGTTATCCCCAAAGTCCCATTGAGTTCCATTGAAAATGTACTGTATGGCACAAACTTCTGGAGCTTTTAAGTTACATTCATCAAACTACAGAGCTGAGATATTCTTTTAAACGTCTTAAATAAAGAAACGAAGTCATGCACATCTGGTATGGCATGACAGTGAGTAAATGAAGAAGTAGTTTTTGGGTGAACTATCCCTTTAAACAATCTCACTTTAAACTTAACATAGATGCCTTAATTAAGAATAATGCCTTATATTTGCTACAGCACAGATGTAGTTTCTTACCACTGCAATCAAAGATATATTTGCTAAGGTCATTTGGGTATGATGCAATTGCCTGTTTATTGTTTATTTATTTGACTACTGGTTAGTGCAGAAAACCGTATAACTGCTCATCAATGCATATTTAACCCTCTATATTCCCATGCTCCCCCGAGGCACTCGCCTCTCATTTCATGACCCACTTTTATGCTCACTCTCTCAGGAAATTTACAGCCATTTACCTTAAAGTGACAGTCGACATTTTATCTTATCCTGCCCTCCTCCGCTCTACAATTATATAAATATAAAAATAGAGAGAGACTTTTTTCAAGGTAATTGGTTCACACTGAGCAGTCTTTCTTCCATACTGCAGTGCAGTCTGTGCGCATAGTGTCAGATAATGCCTCTGAGAAGGTGAATATCGAATCCTTATATAACAGACGGAAGATGCTCTGCTGAACCCCAACCAATGTCACAAGAGTCCAAGGACAGAGCATGCACCAACTCACATCGTACACACTGCTGGTATCGAATTTCAGCATGTTGAGTCACTGTGCAACACATCTCTTGCTGCCTAGGCAGCTCTGTCCAATGATAAAAACAGCAGAGCTTTTAGAGAAAGAAATAGTGATGCTATAGACATCCATGCCAGGTCAAAGGTGCTTTTCATTATGGTAGAGTAGGTTTAAAAGTGTTCAATGGAGAACTTAAGCTATGCAGGAGTCTGACTTGAAGAATTTAGTCATTTAACAAAATTATGGTGGGCAAAAAGTAATTATAGAGTACAGTTAACGGTTAATTTTACTTAAAATAACAGCTGTGTCTCAGGTGTTAGAGCGGGATGGCCACTAATCGCAGGGTTGGTGGTTCGATTCCTGGCCCACATGACTCCACATGCCAAAGTGTCTTTGGGCAAGACACTGAACCCCAAGTTGCTCCCAATGGCAGGCTAGCACCTTGCATGGCAGCTCTGCCATCATTGGTGTGTGTGTGTGAATGAGACGCAGTGCAAAGCGCTTTGCATACCGCTAAGGTTAAAAATGCGCTATGTAAGTGCAGACCATTTACCATTATCAAGCTGCCATAGGCTACACTGATGGTGACTGTCAAATCAACATTATTAAAGGTGCACACTCTCATTTTGTCCTCATTACAAGGTTTTCCTCCTACACAAATTAACTGTATTTTTTTAAACGTATGTATAAAATCGATCACTAACATAAGATGAAGACTCCAGGTATAGGCCTATCAGTAACCTTATAAAGTTTTTTTTTTCTGCATGGACAGTCTGTCTTTCTGTTTGTCTGTCTGTTTATTTGGCTATGTTATTTGATTTTTTTTGAAGGGGTATGGCAAGGTGATTAAAAAGGAAAATAAAAAATAGTACTTCATGTCAAAAAGGTTGCAGACCTCTGCTATTTAATTTAGTAATTATTTGAATGGCTTTGCAATGTAAACATCATTAAATATGTACCTACAATAATATGGTGGCATACACATTTTATAGGCATAAAATGCAACAGGGGTCCCTGCTCCATCTCTCTACATACCAAGGGGTCCTTGGAATGTAGAGAGATGAAAATGGTTGACGACCCCTGCCCTAAACCTAACCAATAGTGTCAGGAAAAAGCAAACGTGAGATAAAAAAAATGCAATTGCTTAAGCAACCACATAATTTTGTGGTGCTTCTATGACATTTTCAGCTTACATGTCCACTTGTGCACTCTTTAGGACTCATATCACACTCCTTTGCATAATAAGTGCAACGCTTTTTATAGTATTTGAACAAGCTTCTAAATAATAACACCGTACCATGAAATCTCTCCGTCAGATATGCAGCCATCTGCAGCAACCACGCCGAAAACACAGCCAGGAAGGCAGACCAATGAAGTCAGATAGGTCGGGTGAGACACCACACCAGGCCGGTGGAACGGAGCAACCATCCCCCCGCATCAGCGGGTACCACGAAAACAGGCGAATGTCCATTAGGATTCAATTAATGTCCATTTTATAAGTAAGTAGAATGGAGAGAAATGTACATATGAACAACTACAACATCAGGACAAAACCAAAGACAAACATCTCTCATTGGAGACGCTGTGTGAAGTTAAAAAGAACTTCTTCAGCTGATATGAACACGTCTCGAGACACCTGCATTCTGCTCTATTCGTTGTGGTGCATTTTGCTTTTTAGAGCAAAATTTTTGGAGGTGGTGGTGGCGTAGTGGCTAGAGCACAGGGCTGCTAATCAGAAGGTCGCTGGTTCGCACCCCATGGCCACCACCATTGTGCCCTTGAGCAAGGCACTTAACTCCAGGTTGCTCCGGGGGGATTGTCCCTGTAATAAGGGCTCTGTAAGTCGCTTTGGATAAAAGCGTCTGCCAAATGCGTAAATGTAAATGTAGAGCAATAACACGTCTGTCTGAGCGGTTACTGGAAGAAAAACTTTAGCCAATAGTTACATGAATGCTTCTCATACTCGAGAAAATAAATATATGCTTATCTCAAAGTCACCAGAATTGAACACTTTGGTGCTGTTTTTTGCAACAACAAAAAAAATCTCCAGGGGAAGTATGCCCACGAACCACCCTAGATTTAAGGTTTATTAGGCAGATTTCTGTGCCTACCCTCAGATTAAATCCTGCAGTATCTTAAATCACTGTAAATGGAGGTTGTTCAAACAATATACATAATCTCAAAAATCCACTCTGTGTATACATTTTATAGACTGTGCTGTTTATTATGTAACAATTTGAAAATGTCACAGCCTCATTAATAATTTAAAACAAGAGCATGTTTTTTTCTCTAACATTTTCAAAATTGAATAACTTACCTCACAGGTTTCAAGCTGAGGTCAATGTGTTTTAAACCGCAGTACTCTTTAGTGATTCACTGTGGGCAGGGTGCACTGCAGGGACAGAATCTTTTATCCTGAGGTCTGATTTATGTATACCCAGAGCTCTCTGTTCAGGCTCATTTTCATTGGAAAGCCATAAACTCACTGTTCAAGAAGAACTCTGGGTAATGTATTCCCTGAGAGATAATCAAAAGCTAGAACTACAAATTATCTTTGTTCTTCAACATTAACGTGACCACTGGTAATAGAGTGTCATGTAAAGTGCCTACCAATTCAGATCATGCCGTCAGTAACAAAACAAAGAGATATCTATCACTGTATCAAATTGTATTATTCATTGCAGAGTTATGACTGATCTAAATAGAAATCTGTAATTCATTTTAATTCCTGGAACATTTTATATCCCCCTGCAGAGATCTCAAATTTGACACTATTTATGCCTATGCACCCTTGCACACAGCTAATGCAACACCCAATGTCAGGGCAAGTGCAAACATGGATAATGACAATTCTAGTGGTGCATTCTAGATCTGATGAAAGCCGTGCTGGTGTAGACCAATAGACAATGCATTTAATTCTGTTTAATTATAATGCGCTTTTAAGGCTTTCCCAGTCTGCACTGTCAACATGTCGTCATCTAGAATATTAAAGAAGCGATTTTCTTTTCATATTGTTGTTCTGTTTCTCTTTGGTTGATTGGTGCTTGCTATGGAAATTATCACTATTACTATTGCTTATAGTTATAGTTAGGGATTTGAACAAACCCCAAAACCATATATTGAGCTTTGGCGTGTAACTTGTCCAGCACAGTTTGTAGTACGAACATGCATGATACCTCAAATCATGCAGCTTGTTGAAGAAAGAACTCGACATGTTGTTAGCGAATGTTTCGGTACCCTAACAACAACCCCATTCATGCAAGTTACTGACAAGCGTCATCTTTCATCAGACATTTTTGCATCATGTCAAGTGTGTTTGCCTTATCTGTGGCGCTACTGATAGTATGGAAGTAATTGCATTAGAATAATCAATCGATGACAATTCTGAGGTTGCATGTTCTCTCTAAGATATCATTTTTACTCCACTGATGGTTAGATTTAGGGTTGGGGTAAGGGCGTATGGTTTCAATATGCATTCCTGTCAACTGTCTGATTGACATAATTTACAACTAAAAACATCTAGCTTTTGGCGCTACTCTGTGGACATTTCATCTGGAAACTGGACCTCACGCATAAGCATACATTCAATAACACTTCTAGCTTCGCCCACTAGAGGCAGCGATTCGAATGTTAGTTAGCACAGACCGATTTGAGCTGAAGAAGTTTCGACCAGCTGTCACCGAAATCATAGTGAGATCAATCTGTATTTTTCTAACTGATCGGATTTTGCATGTAAACTTTAAAACAGGTGAAAAAATCCCATAGATTGCACTGAAGGAGAGACTTGAGCCATATCTAGGGACCAGACTATCATAGAGATGTAAACGACGTGAAGGATGTTTGCTTGCGTATTGGATGGGAGCAAAGTGAGATGGCAATTAGTAGCTATAGAATGCAATTCCAGAACAAAAGAAGAAATTGTCCAGACTGGATTTGTACTCTCCAGCTCTGTTGATGGAGAACATTAACAGCTCAGTGCATACTATAGGCCTACTTTGGCTATGTTTGGAATAGCATATGAACATACTATTCTTACTATTTCTGCATAACATGGTATGTATAGTGTGCACAAAATATCTGGATATCTTTGTACATATGCCAACATGTGCATTATACAACATGTGCACACTGCACAGAATAACGTATCTTACAAAGCAATACCCTTGACTTGACCTTCCATTTCTAGTGTGATGATTGAACCAGACAGATAACTGTCAGCATTTATGATAACTGGACAGCCATTAAATATGTTGAGATGAGGTTAAGTGAGCATACAAATGCTTAAACAT